>ML780355.1:657865-685667 GCA_009831015.1 Picea engelmannii
ATAATTTCAGATAATAAGCCTCTTCGAGGGGGCAACCTCCTTTTACCCCACTTAAATGTTCAAGTACAAGATGATTCAAAATGAAAATGTCTCCTTGGTATATATAGGAGACTAGGAGGTATAATTACAAATAATGGATTAAATCCGACATAATTAAAATAAAATTACTAATCTAAATTACAACTAATGGCCTAAAGCCGACATAAATAAAATAGCATTACTAATCTAATATGCCCCAATTAAGGGGTAATGAGCCAATATTAGGGCTTAACAGAGGACTTGCTCTTACACAATTATATGCTAGAATTTGGAGCCTCGACCAATGTGATGTCTATCAAGGTGATGGAACATTTGGTTTTGAATACTTTGAGGCCATATATGAATATTTGTGTCATGGACTCCAGGGAAGTCAAAGTGTGTGGATTAATCAAAGACCTTCAAGTTTGATTGGCCACTCATCAAGACATTTTCTTAGTGATGGACATAGTGGTCATCGATGTTCTCGATGCTTGGGGAATGATTTTGTCCATAAAGTGGGACATGAAACTTGGAGGTAGTATTCAGATGGATTTACCATATGCCACCATTCTGAACTTCCAAGGATTTCCAGTCATCTTACACAGATATTTGATGAGGAAATATCACGTGGAGGATCCTTGGGGTCCCAAGAATGAATTGGTTTTATTTGAAGAAGAGCTTGGATCCTACAATGTGCTTACAACCAAATTAGCTCCCAAGGCAAAAGTCAACATGTGGAAGATGAACTTCGACAGGGAAAAGTACCAAGCAGGTATGGGTGCAAGTATTGTTTTCACTTCTGTTAAAGGTAATATTTCATGTTATGATTTTCGCTTGGAATTTGAAGGAACTAACTATGTAGTTGAATATGAAGCACTTTCACTTGGTTTTAATTTAGCTAAAGATCTTGGAATTAATATTTTGAAAATTATTGGTGATTTTGACCTAGTTGTTTCCCAATTGAAAGGTCATTTTTCTTCTAAAAATAAAATATTGAAAAGATACAGGAATGTAGTATGGATTTCATGGAATGGTTTGATTCTTTATCTTTGATAGATGAACCAAGGGATTCAAATGAAAGAGTCAATGCATTAGCCATGTCTACTACAACGCTATAGATTTTTTAAGATTTGATGAAGAATGGAAAATTGGAAGTTATTTTCATACCATTAGTCCCAGATAATTTGATCAATTGGCAAGTTTTCGATGATGATGCACAGGTTTTGTGATTCATGAACAACTTGCAAGAATTTTTCAAGAACCAAATAGATTGGATAGAAGAAGGTTCAAAAGAATAAGTAAAGGAAAACATTATTTGAGTCAACCTTGTACCTCTTGAATGTTTTTCCAATATACATGATAGGTACAAAGAGAAGAAATAAATGGCTAAACCCGATGAATATGAGGAAGTGAATATTGGTTCAACCGGGACTCCAAAGATGATAAATATTGGAAAAGGAATATCGGGAGAGGAAAGAAAGGAAATTGAATATATTATCAAAGAATTCAGGGACATATTTGTCTTCTCCTATTATGATTTGAAGGCCTACAAGGGATATATAATTCAACACACCATACCCTTGAAGGAAGGCACCAATATGTTGTTAAATTTAGAGTTGTTATTAAGTTCTTTTCAATTTACTAGACAATAATAGCATAAGAAGGATCACTGAGAGAAACACAATCATAAGGTACACAACATTTTATCCTGGGAAACACTCATAGGGGAGAAAACCCAACAAAAACTTCCTTATTATAGATTGTCAATACAATGCCAAGACCAAAGACCAAACCACCAAGAATATCCAACACTAAGCATCCACCTCTCTCCTCTCCTTCTTGTAACTGCAACTTCCTTCAAAACTTGTGCACTAGATGAGTGACTTGAGTGAGTGTGTGAATGAGGCGCCCTCCTCACTTATTTATTTTGGCTGGGAAGCACTAGGGTTATGTCCTTTCATCAAGCAGGGCCGACTTTTCCATTTAGTGGTTAAAACCACTTTAATTATCCCTAGGTTCTGACTTTACAAACAACACCATATAACCATGGTTTGATCAATCCACAAAAGGTGATTTTTTCTTATACAAAGCCCGACGCGATCAATCCACAAAAAGGGATTTGATCTATAAGATCATAACTCAATTAAAAATATAATATTCTTCATAGTTACAATATTTTAACATATGTTTTGACAGAAACTGAGACAGATCAATCTAAAGTTGGCCCCTCTTGTCCAAAAACAATTGCAAAATTTATACGAAGCGAGAATCATTGTGCCCACAAGACATTCTACTAATTGGATCTCCAATCCAGTGTTAGTGCGAAAGAAAATTGATAAGACTTTGTGTGGACTTTAGAAATATCAACATGGCATCTAAGAAACACAATTATCCATTAACATGGAAAATCTACTACAGAGAATCATAGGATCAGAGATGGTGTCATTCTTGGATAGATTTTTAGGTTACAATCAGGTTTTGGTGAACAAAGATGACAAGAAAAAGACAACATTTACCACAATTTGGGGTACTTATGAGTATTTGAGAATGCCCTATGGGATGATAAATGAAGGTGCTACATTCCAGAGAGCCATGGATTATTCATTCAGATATCTCATGGGAAAAATAATTGAGATTTATCAGAATAACCTCACAGTGTTTTCAAAGACCAAGAAATCCTGTATCGAGCATCTCAGACAAGTATTTGAAAGGTGGTGAAAGTATGGAATCTCTTTGAACCCAAAGAAGTCAATATTTAGAATTCTTGAAGGAAATATTCACGGGAACATTGTTACAAAAAATGGGGTAAAGGTTGATCTAGAGACGATAAAAGGAATTAAAGAAATTGATATGCCTCGAACTCAGAAGGATTTGCAGTTGTTTTTCAACAAGATCAATTTCATCCAAAGATTCATCCCAAATTTTGTTGATATCACCAAGCCTACATCAAATTTTCTAAAGAAAGATGAAGTTTTCAAGTGGAATGAAGACAATAAGACAACCTTCGAACTTATCAAGGAAGTTATTGTAAAATCTTTGATATTGGTAAGTCCAAATTATTCCAAGAATTTTCAATTTTTATTTTTTATTCTAACGATACAATTGTAGGTGTGTTGATTCAAAAGAATGATCAAGATGAACAACCCATAGCCTTCATGAGTAAATTTCTCAGGTATGTCTAATTAAACTATTCCATTAGGGAGAAGCAAGCTTACACTTTGGTCAAATCCTTGAAGCTTTTCGGGATATATGTTGGATATTCCAAGGTGATTTTCTATGTCCCCACTATGTTCCCCACCCTGCAGTAAAATATGTCTTGGCTCAATAATATTGTTTGGGAACTAGAGACAAGTGGGTGACTGAGATTCAAGAATATGGTTTGGAAATTGTGCCCACAAAATTGGTCAAAGGTACAGGTTTGGCACAGATGTTAGTTGAAGGAAATGAAGTTTCCATTGGATTGCAGGATGATGCATCCCCTATAATTTCAGCAATGATTGAAGAATTGGAACATCGTGATTGGTATACGGATATCATTTTGTATCTCAAGAACCTTATAAATCCAATGCAGCTTTCGAATCACAAGAAAATATCTTTAAGACTGAAGGCCTCTGAGTGTTCTTCCATCGACAAAGACCTTGAATGGATAAATCTGGATGGTTTGATTCTCAAATGTGTAGACCCAATTGAAGCAAATAATTTTATAGATGAATTTCATAAAGGGATATATGGAGGACATCATGCATCAAATACCACCACTCACAAAATTCTATGAGGTGGTTACTATTGTCTGAGTATCTTTTCAGATGTGCATAAGTTTGTAAGAGGTTGGCAGTCATGTTAGTTCTTCACAAGGAAGCATAAGTTAGTGGCCCTCCCTCTTCAACCAGTTATAGTGGAAACGCCCTTCCAACAATGGGGCCTTGAATTTATTGGTGAATTCAAGGATAATTCAAGAAATTGTCATAGATGGATTCTTACAGGTACTTATTATTCCACTAGGTGGGTTGAAGAAATACTGACGAAGAGGGCCACACATAAATTTGTCATGGATTTCTTGGAAGAGAAAATCATCACTTGTTTTGGGGTGCCAGCAAACATTACTACCAACAATGCCAAAGCATTTAGTTCTATAAAGTTGCATACATTTTGTTTTGACTATGGCATTATCCTATCCCACTCCTCCAATTATTAGTCCCAAGGGAATGGTCTCGTTGAGTCAAGCAACAAGAATTTGATGGCCATTCTGAAGAAGACAGTGGGGGACAACAATAAAATTTGGGATAGTAAGATAAAGTACGTTCCATGGGCAGATAGAATAACTAAGAAAGAATTCACTGGGAAAAACCCATTCGAGCTAGTCAACATGATGGAAGTAAAATTGCCAGTTCATTTGAAGATCTCAATTTACAGGTTTATACAACAACACTCCTATGATCCATATGCAATGCAAGGAAGAATTGATGAATTAATTGAGCTTGATGAAAAATGAAGATGTGCCTTTGATAACCTAATACACAGTCAAGAAAATCCAAATCGAGGTTCAAGTACATGATTTTGGGTGTCTTCTCCATCTCTTTCCTAGGAAATACCCAGGTTCTTTGGGTTCTTCTGAGTTCTTCTAGAGACGTCCTTATTTCAGAAATTGGGACATGAAAGAAGAACCTACTCTAAGTTCTTAAAACTATGGTCCTAGTGCAAGTACCCCAATAACATATCCTAATACCCTAGTTATCTTATCAATACCATATCCAAGGCACTGAGACCAATCCTTGGTGTGTAAAACATTGAAATGATTCCCATATCCCACTTGCAAGCCAAATACTGCCTCTATAAGACCTATGTGGTGGTTTTGGGACCACGTGGTCTAGGACCCATGTAAGTGTATTTTATGGCCTAATACATAATTTAGTTTTTGTTTGTACGCCATGGCCAAGTCCCTAAGACCCATCCATGGCATATAAATATTTGCAATGATGTCCATATGCCACTCATACACCAAATATTCCCTATGCAAGACCTACAAATGCTAGAGAAGCATCTTTTAATTCCTAAGACCTTAGTTTTAATCCCTAAAAATAGACAAGGCCCCAAGACCCATCTTTGGTGCATAAAAATTCATAATGGTGTTGATATACCATTCATAGGCCAAATAATCCCTCTATGGGGTTTCTGTGGTGGTTTGAGGCCTCATGTGTGGCATGTGTGTGACCCATCATCCTTATAAACATATTTTAGGGCCTAGGACCCTAGTTTTTATCCCCAGACAATGGTTAAGGCCCTAAGACCCGTCCATGGTGTGCAAAGCTTCAAAATGGTGCCGGGTAAAATCATGAAGATGGGTAACACTTCTGCTTGTTTTATGACAAAAAAAACTATATTTTCACAAGTTCTTCAACTTCTGGCATACAAAAGTATTTTTTTTATTTAGAATTTCACTTTACAGTAAAAACAAAACTTGTGAATAATTTTTTTATATTTCTAATGACTATTTTTCAATTTTTTTTTATCAAGATTTGATATGTCAATTTGACAATTGTTTAATAGTATGTTCCTTAAACATGAAAGGAATGATAATGAATTATTGTTTTCCACAACAATGTATCTATTATTAAACTTATGTTTTCAAGAAATGAAATATACTGCAACAATCTACAGAGACTATATTTTATTATGACTATAATTTTGAATCTCACGGATTAATATTATAATTTCTAGAATTTTTTAAAGTTGACCAAGATGAAAACGTTGCAGATTTTAAACACGTGTTTTTCTACACCTTGTATCTATCTTACTTTTTACTTAAAAGTAAAATCTAAAAATACCCTTTTGAAGAGAACAGTTTAACAATTATGAATATAAATTTTCCATAATTTTCCGTTGTGTATTTTTAGAGATATGGATTTTTCATTTCACCGAATCATAATCTCACCTAAAAATATTATGTAGTGATTTTTTTATAAAATAAAATAAAATTAGATAAAAACAATGAAAATGAAAACAAATTATACCCAATGAAAGTAGATTCAATTTTTAAAATGTTGGTATCAATTCTCAAACTAAATTCTGAGTATTTGTAGGAGTCCGCTACCTCCAAAGATGAAGTAAGATGGAGAGAATTTGCAGTTTCCTGCAAACAGTCCCATTTTCAAGTTTTCGGCCGAAATATTCTTTCGGCCGAAACCTAGTTTTTAATGGAATCCGTTAAAAATAAACATTTTGGCCGAAAATTATTTCGGTCGAAATATGCTTACCATGGGAAAATAATTAATCCAAAAAACATTGTACACGAATTTCGAGGGCACCGTTAAATTTGAAGTGCAAATTTTCGGCCGAAAGAAACATTTGTTCGGCCGAAAATTTTCCGCTAGAAATTTTGGAGACCCAATTGTCACGAAAGTGTTACCCAAATTCATGATTTTACCCTACCCATATACCACTCATAGGTGAAATATTCCCTCTACTTGGCCTTTGTGTAGTTTGGTGGATTGTGCATGGCCTATGATCCAAATATATGACTTTTAGGACCAAATATGTTGATTTTCATCCCATTCCATATTTATGTAAACAAGACCCATGCATGTTGCATAAAACCTCAAATAGTTCCCAATCCCACTCATAGGCTAAAGATTCCCTCTATATGGAATGTGTGGTGGTTCAAGGCATTATCCATAGCCCGTGAGCCCTAGGAGCATAATTTAGGGCCTAAGAACCTGTATTTCATCCCTAAACCATAAGGAAGGCCTCAAGAATAAATACCCATCCTTGGTGCAAAAAACATTGAAATAGTTCCCATATCCCATTAATAGACCAAATATTCCATTTATATGTCATATGTGATGGTTCAAGATCTCGTGCAAGGTCCATGAACCATAGGTACTTTTTTAAGCCCTAAGATCCTAGCCTCCATCCTAATAACACCAAGACATCATTGGTTCATGAAACCTCAAAATGGTGACCATATACCATTACTACACTAAATATCCCATTTATAGAGTCTATGTGATGTTTTGTGATGGTTTGGGGCTCTGCTCATGGTCTGTGAGTCCTAGAAGCTTCATTTAGTGCCTAATACCCTAGTTTCTTCCTTAATCCATGTTTAGGGCCCCAAGACACATCCTTGGTGTAGAAAATCTTGTAATGACACCCATATGACACGTGTAGGACAAAGATTTCATCTATACAACATGTTATAGGTGGTAAGGGGCCCTCTAAATGGCCCAATAATCTATATAAGCATTTATTAAGACCTAAGACTCTATTTTTCATCCTTGGACCATGGGTAGGGTCTTGAGACCTATAATTCATGGGAAAAACCTTAGAATGGTTCCCATGCCCCATTGAAAAGCTAGTTATTTCTCTATAATCCCTATGGGTGGTTTGGGATCCTATGCATGACACATGAGTCCTAAAACCATATTTTGAGGTCAATGCCCCTTATTTTCATCCCTAACCATGGAAAAGGTCTTGAGACCCATCTCTGATACAAAAAATATCATAATTATGGCCATATCCCAAATGTAGGCTAAATATTCCCTCTATAAGGACTCTGTGTTTATTTTGTTCCATGCACACGGCCCATGAGCCCAAGAAGTTCATTTTAGAGCCTAGGTTCTTAATTTTCATACCTAGAGCATGGTCAAGGCCTCAATACCCATCCTTAGTGTGTAAAAATTTGGAATGGTACCTATTACCCCTTCATGCCTAGGGGTAACCAGAGGAGATCATGTCACGTGGCCCACAATGGAGAACATGATCCTGACCATGATGATGATAAACATGTCTACATATGGCAGCAAAGCAGTCCCCCTCATTTACCTTTACATCTACATATCAGCCAAGTCTCATCACATCCAAGCAAACCAGGGTATGGGAGATGGTAAGAAAGTGTCACCATGAGGTATGTTAGTCCTTCTTTCATACAAAGTGTTGTGCTTAATTTGTTGGGCATGTGGATGAGGATCTTTGGTTAAAGTTGGATAATGGATCGCTCTCTTGGGAAATTGTGTCAGTTACCGAGTTTCACCTTGGTGGTCAGCTTCTATGCCCTATTCTCATGTTTTCACTGCCCAAGGAAAAGGGTTACTACAGGGGTACCATCACAAGGGTGACATTTTGTTCCCCGCCATACTTAACACTTTCCATCCTGGAACCTCTCATAGTGTACCAAACTTCAGTAATGGGTCATGGTCCATTCTCTCATGAGAAGAAGGGGTTGAAGGCCTAGAGGTTGATGTAGCTACTCTATACATATATGTTATTGCTAACTTATAAGGCCACCATAAAAGTCTCAGGCCATCTTGAGCTCTAACCCCTCTAATGGTAGTCACCCATGTCTGGATGCGAATGAATGCACAAAATTATAAAGGACTATAACCCAATAAAAAATGAAGGAATGAAGCTTGAAACCTTTTAAAGAGGACTTGCAAATGATAAATGGGTATCAAAAGGAAAATTAAAGGGTTCAAAAAGAAAAAAGTACCAAGGAAAGGGCATCTCAAGCAAGCAAGCACTCCCTCTACAAAGGTGCTCATAGAAATGGATTCATTAACACCATAAGCCATGAAGTAAGCCCTAAAACCATATCACTATCACAGTTTCTCTTGAAGGGTTTCTTTCTTTCCTGCTTCCCTCGGTACATATCCCTCTACCTGGGTCTTTTATTTCCTATCTAGGTTGGCACACCTAATAGGGTTGGATGAAGCCCCCCCCCCCATACTTAAACTTGCCAACTCACATGACGTATTGGGCAAGTGTGATGCTTGAATGAGATACTAAGGTAAATTGTTTACATGGCTTATATCTTGAGTAACGACTTAATTTTCATGTTTTAAGGACTAATATTTCTTGTGAACATTGGCTAACCCTATCTTATACTCTGTTTTGTTTTGGATGGCCCTAACATGGTTCTTTGAGGGATGTCATGGACTTGTACCTAGGATGTTATGAATTTATTATGGGACTTTGGCATGTGTGATGTAGAACAATGAGTAATATAGTGACTCACCACCTTCAGACATCATCTCTCACATACTTCGAACCTTGGACAATGGAAATATGGGTTTGGCTTGAGAAGATTTGACCATGATGGAACACAAATGGGTTGAAATCCCATAGGCTAGGCAAATTACGCCTAGGGATTATTGTTCACCGGATCAGGGACGTTGCAGCGAAAAACATCCAGACAATATGAAAAGATGAGGTGCACCTCCCTCCAGCTAGGATGTAATTCACTAAGCCCCTGACATCACCCACTTTTTTCCATGACATCATAATCTAGGGTTTGATGGTGCTAGGTTTTGATGGACACCAGGGGTACTGTTGATGATTTGGAAGGACCAAGATAGAGGAGACGTACCTTTATCATTAATGCACTTCCTGTTGATTCCATGTGGCCTTTGGAGGCTTGACGTCACCACACGTGTGGCCATTTATGATATATTTTTCATTTTAGCATTTTTAAGGGTAAAATGAGGGGTCAAACCCACTTAAATAAACTGTTATGTTATGTTTGTGGACAAATTATGCTAGGCTAGCCTCATATAAGAAAACTAGCAATAGCCTTTTATTTTTCATCACAACTCCTCACCTTGGTGGGGAAACTTTCTGAAATTTTCATCCCTTTTAGGGTTATTGGTCATTCTATCTTGTGTGTTATGCTTGAAGGAGATCTCTTGTGGATGCTTTGTTGATTTTGGATGGATATTTCTACAATTAGGGTTTAATTCTCTTGGTTTCTTGGATGAAGTAAGTAAAAAAAATTTCAATTCTATGGTATTTTGTTGATGAAAATGGTGAAATTGATATTTTTTTGCAAGAAGTCTTATTTTATTGAAACCCTAAGAGAGGAACATAAGTGCTTCTTCCTCTTACAAAGTTTTATTTTTCCAAATTTGTAAATTGTCCTTACTAGGGATAGAAGTCTAAAGCCCAAAAGTGCTTGCACTTTAGTATTTTAGCCCTAGACATTTGATCTTTGACTTAGTTGAAGCTACAAGAAGGGAAAACGATATCTAGGGCCCAAATGTGCTTGCACCCTAGATACAATTTTCTTCAAAGTCTAAATCTGAAGACCCAAACATGCTTCCACCTTAGGGATTAGACTCCACCTCTTGGTTTTAATTAGATAAATCTTCAAGTATAATGCATTTTAGACTCCATATGCCCTAGAATGATAAAGGCACTAATCTAGAAGCAAGTCTTGTGGTGAAAGTAGTTTTTAAAATCACTTTTCTTATTCTCAAGTGTCATACTAACTCTACTAACCCTAACTCTAGAAAACTCACAATATTTATTATTGTTGTTACAAAGGTTTGCTACAGCCACTGAAAATTGTCTTAATTTGATGCATACACCTACTTACAAGTGGATTAACTTATTCAGAAATCACCTCTAACAATTGTATAATATTGTATTGGTTGAATGCTTACTTTTTATGGTCAATTGTGGTGTTTCTGAGCAATAATTCTTCCTATTGTTGCAAATAATTTATTATTGTTGTAAAGTTTTTCATTGTTGTAATTTGCAATAGCCATTGCAAATATAACTTGTCTAGTGTCCTAAGAGGTCATTATTTCATACTTTATCTTTGTAATTTTTATGCAGATGATGCAAATTGTTTCTTGTTTCAAGAAAGTACACAATCATCTTACAACATCTCTTTCCCTCCTAGACCTAGACCAACTAATAAGTGATCAAGATAGAGGAGGTAGGCTTAGATATCAAACTTGTTATTTAATCCCTGGAGATCACCAGTGAAGCCTCCCTTGTGGTGGACCTCCTCCATCACTAAAACTAGGGAAGATCCTACTTAGGTGGCAGTGGTATTTTCTTCCATAGTTACGTAAGATTTGGGGATCTTGTGGTGGAATTTGCACAAGTACAATTCATGCGATAATAATACACATTTCTCATTATCCAAAGAATCCATCTAGGAGTATTATGTCATTTTATGGGGTCGTATACATATCCTAAGGCCCCATGCATATCCCATTATCCATATAAGCAAGTGTTAGTGTCTAATTCATTGGTTTTCTACTCTAAACCATGGCCAAGGCCATAATACCTATCCCTAGTTTACTAAACCTTTATATGGATTGTGTGGTGGTTCAAGACTCTCTAATTTAGCCATGATCCCTAACATCAATGCTTGAGGCCTAATTAATTGGTCTTTTATCCCCAAACCATTCCTTAAGCATTAATACCCATCACTAATGTCCAAACATTGAAATGGTGCCCACATCCCACTCATAAGTCAAAGATTCCTTCTATAAGTCTTGTGTTGTCACTAGCGATATAGGGCCCCATACATTGCATATGATCCCTATAAGAAACTATTAGGGCTAAGTCATTATTTTTTTTCCCTCCACCATACCCTAGGCCCCAAAACTAACCCTTACTAGGCCAAAGACTCATTTTGTAAGTATTACCTAAATGCTTCATTACCATAAGAGGCATGGCATTGTGCTTTGCTCCTGTGTCAATGACATAATTATGGAGACCAAAGTCATGGTTTTCAAGGAAACAAAGAAAAATGAAACACATAGATCTATATCAATGACATCATACACCCATTGAAATGAAAAAGGTACATACTATTTAAGAATAATTGTACTTTAACATTCCTTGTTCACATCAAGTTTCCTCATTCTTGTTTACAATTTTCCTTCCTTGTATATAATCTTTCCTTGAACCTTATCACAAACTATTTTTTTGATATTCACAGAAACATTATTGGAATGTTTAGACTAGATGAATCATATCTTCAAACAATATTCAACCATATTAGTAGATATGAACATCCCATTTTATGTAATAACAATTGGCACTTCCATAGTTATACACCAAATTCCACTTACATATAATGTTGCCAATAATGAATAGAATCGAAACGCACTCCCTCCATAATTATGTGAACAAGGGAAGCTAGACTAAAGTGCTTTGATTTGAATCTTCTATGTTCATTTTAGTGGGTGATATATTTTGGCCATGGATACATATTTTGGAGGGGGATCCCCCCCCCCCAACTACAACCCCTCCAAAAATAAGAGGAGAATGATTCCTGGGATTTAGTTGCAGCAATGGGGAAATCATCAAAATATCACACTCATTTTTCCAATTTTATCAAGAAATTGGACAATATCCTCGAAGTTCTTATATCATCCTATCCCTTTCATCATTGACCAATTTATTGGCATGTGTCCATCACCTAGGCCAATGGAAATTTGGATTTAGAGGAATTGAGAGGTATTTATCAAAGGAAAGATCACCAATATTTTTGTGGAAGAGGGTTTTATTCTTTTCTATTTGAAGCCAAAGAGGAAAGGGATCTCATTTTCAAAAATGGGCCTTACTTCTTTGGATCAAGGGGAATTCACTTGAACATGTGGACTCTAAATTTCAACCCTGAACATTATATTATATTAGTTGTTCCAGTTTGGGTTTGATTGTCGCATATTCCTCTCCACTGTTGGAATGAGGAAACGATGTGCAGCATAGGCAACACTCTAGGTAGATATATTGACAAAGCATAACTAAAGGATGACATGTTTTCCTATGCCTAGATTGTGTTGAGGTAGATCTGGAAAAGGGCCTTTATGAAGAAATCATGTTGACTCTAGACAATCGGAAGCATATTCAAGTTCTATATTATGAGAAATTTCCCTTCAAATGCAAGTCTTTCCATCAATATGGCCACTTTGCAAAAGATCACAAAAAAAACCCCAAGTCACTCAACCAATCCAAGACAAAGAGGAGAAATGGAAAATAGTTAAGAAAAAAATGAGTGCAAAGCATGCCAAAGCCCCATAAACCTCCAAACCATTCTTATCTAATCTAGGAATTTAGGTCCCCTCAAGTTCAAATCAGGCAATCAAGTAAGTGATTGCAGTTGAGCCCACTCAATCGTCCATTCTTGAACAAGTCAACAAGTCTCCAACATGCCTCGAGAGAG
Source organism: Picea engelmannii (assembly GCA_009831015.1). NCBI lineage: Eukaryota > Viridiplantae > Streptophyta > Pinopsida > Pinales > Pinaceae > Picea > Picea engelmannii. Next base: position 670,836 of record ML780355.1, read on the forward strand.
GAGGATCTAGTTCTAAGGTAAGCAATTTTGAAGTATTATCCCAATTCAAACCATTCCCTTTTTATAAATTTTATTTGCTTCACCTTATATTCTAGAGGCTCTGGTCGATGCTCTTTATAAGTTATAAACTCTAGCATCTCATCCCTCTTATGGAAATGAAGGAAACTTATCAGATCATCAACAAGAGGTTGATCACCTTCCCGAGAAAACTTAGTATTTATCTAGAATCCACACCTAGAACAAACATCAAAAACAAGCTAAGGATGAGGATAAGGAAGAAGATGAAAAGGAAGAGATAATGCCAAGGAAGGTAGGAAGAAAACCATCTAAGGAGAAGAGAGAGGAGATAGAAAAAAAGGATAAAATATTGGGTACACAATTGACAATTGAAATATTATTAGGAATAGGGACAAGAACAATAAAAAATCTTAGAATATCAACCCCGTCACAAGGCAGGGGTAAAAAATCCATGGGTAAATAATGAATATCATATCCTAGAACTATAGAGGTATGGGTAGCTAGTTTAAAGAAAAATCAATTACATATCTAATCAATTCAAAAAAAAATGGCTATCCTCCTCTTCTAAGAAAATAAACTAGAGGTGAAGAAAGTAGTGAAAATAAGAAGAAGAAAAAAACGATGGAAAAATTGTGAAGGAGCAGAAGTAGACTTGAGTGGTGCATCTGGAGGCATCTACACTCTTTGGAACAACCTTTTTTTGCACCTAGACATATCTCATCAAGTGTAGCACAGGATATTTATGAGTTTCATTCATCACAATTAGGGCAAAGGATAAACATCATTAATGTATACATGCTGACATCTTACAAGGAAAAGGAGGAGTGTTAGGCATCGTTCTCAACCATATCAAATAGTGAAATCACTCAAAACAACATTATAGTAGGTGACTTTAATGTAGTTCTAAGTCAAAAAGAGAAAAAGGAGGCAGCATAGTAAGAGACCATTTTCAATAAAATATTGAAGACTTAATAAATGATTGGGATTTAGTGGACATTGAACCTATCAAAGCGAAATATACTTGGTCATATCGTAGTATGCCTTGACCATTTCCTACTGCATAACAAATTATTTGTACGTGACTTCACTATCAGTTCCAAAATTCTTCCTTGGGAAACCTCTGATCATAAGTCTATCATTATGTAGATTATGGAGTCCCCAAATTATGGTCCACTCCCCTTCTGTTTCAATCCTCTCTAGCTTCAAGAACATGCAACTATGGGAATAGTTATAGAAGAATGGAGTAAATGGGTCTCTAGCTCCCTAGTGGATATTTGGGAGTAGAAATTCAAAGTGGTTAAAATTGCTTTAAAATATTGGGCTAAGAAAGAGTACATACCTCCAAATTGTGAGAAAGAGGAAATCAAATCGTAGACGCTCTTGCTTCGGGATAAAATGGAGACAAATCATATAACTAGTGTGTTGCTAAAGGAGGATATTATGAAATTTCAAAAGTTCTAAAAAACTCTTAGATTGGAATAGGAAATATGGAGACAAAAATCGCGGAGTTTATGGCTAAATCTAGGGGATAGAAACACCACTTTCTTTACTAGGCAAGCAAAAGCTAGGGTGAAAAAAACTATTGTTAAATAAATTTGCATGGATGATGGATTGATTATAAGAAATTTTACAAAGACAAAAGAGACAACATAAGAAATTTTACAAATATAAAAGAGACAACAGTAAAACATTGTGAGTACCTTACACGGAAAATGAAGGGTCAGACCCAGTAATGGAAATGGCTATGTTAGAAAATATTCCATTAGTTATTTATGCAACTAAAAATGAAGATCTAATGGCATCTATATCTGAATAGAAAATTTATAAAGCAATTTGTAGTCTAGAACCCGATAAAGCTCGAAGACATAATGGATTTACAATTCATTTTTATAGAGTTTTTTGGAATATCATTAAATTTGACCTAAAATGAATGCTTCAATGTGTTCAAAAATCATGTAGGATAGGTGACCACACAAACTTGTTCTTATTGGCCCTCATCCCTAAATATGATAACCCCTTTGTCTCTATATTTTTCCACATCTCCCTTTGTAACTCCTCTTATAAAATACTAACAAAAATCATGGCCAATAGATTAAAAACTATTCTCCCCAAAATTATATCAAAAAACCAAGGAGGATTCATGCAAAAGTTCCATATCATTGATAATATCATAATGGTTCAAGAAGCAATCCATTCCAACAGATAAAAAATGACAAAGGTATGATAATCAAAATAGATATGGAAAATGCTTTTGATAGGGTTCGACATTCATTTTTCTTTGACATTCTTTTTGAATTTAGGTTTTTCTCAACTTTTATAAGGTGGGTCTCCTCATGTATATGCAATCCATGGATATCCCCTTTAGTGAATGGGAGACCTACCTCATTTTTCAAAGGTAGCATGGGTATGTGCCAAGGGTGTCCTCTCTACCCCCTTCTCTACATCATCATGGTTGAATCACTAAGCAGGAAATTGGAAGCAAAGAGACGTTATGGAAACCTATGAGGAATTAAGCTTGTAAGGGGAGTCAAAAGTATGAACCATTCATAGTTTTTTTATGATACTCTTCTCATGGGTGATGCTTATACTATTATAGAAATGAAATTTTAAAAAGTATTAGATCTCTTTACCAATGCATTAGGTGGAAAAATTAATCATAACAAGAGCCAAATTTATGGGTGGAATATAAGTCAACGCATGTTGTATGTATCTATAGAATTATTATGTTTCCACATCAAGAAACATGGACCTCCTTCAAGTACCTTGTAATTTCCATCTCTGTTTCAAATCCATAAGCCCAATCTTGGCAAGGCATTCTAGGGGAGATCAAATTCTAGTTCCAACAATGGGGTGTGCATTGGTTAAATCCATCTGGTAGAGTGGTGCTAATTAAATCTATTCTATCAACCTTGCCTACATTCCAATGTTCAGCCATGTTATCCTCAGTAGGTTTGATGCAACAAGTGGCTCAAAATTCTTGTGGCAAGAAGGTAAGACGAACACAAAAAAAATCATTTGTTCAACTAGAAGATAGTTTGAGCTCCAAAAAATGTAGTGGCTTGGGGATAAAGGATCTAGAACTAATGAAGTTAGTAACCAGAGCCAAATTTTTATGGAGATTGATTAAAGGACTATTGGATTGGTGGAAAAAAGTATTGCACAATAAACATTTTGGATGAGATCATTTTTTTATGACCCAAGAGGGGCATATATAGGGGTAAATGTATATGATATAACCCCGAGGGGGGGCATATATGGGGATAAATATACATGTATTGTACAATTATATATGTAATAGGGTTGGCCTGATATTTAAGGGGATTCATGTGTAGTGTGTGAATAGGTATATATAGAGATCATGTATTCATTATTGAAGAGATGTGAATTGTGATGTATGAATGTAATTAGGTATTTGAAAGAGGTTCTCCAATTTTTTGAGTTATTGTACAACTTATCTATATTCAAGTTGTGCTCCACATTCAAATTGGTATACATGGTGTGTACTTCTATTCTGTTATGATCTTTTAAGCATTTGGATTATAAAATTTGGTATCAGAGCATTGATCCAAGGGTTTTCCTTCTCCAAGCGAATCATCTTATCATTTTCACTATAAAAAAAATTCGGGGCTTCTTTAGATAGCGAAACTTGTATGTTATTTATAAGACATAGCAAGGTACCTATGGTATGAATTTTATCTTATGCTTCATTATAATTTCAAAGATATATCTTGTGGAAGATAGGGTTTTTGACTAGTCCTATAATTAGTCTCAAACAAGTGTTCTAGGTAAAACAATCATATATTCTTCACAAAGGATCCAAATTTAGTGACACTAATCAGATTTTAAAGAGGATAGTCCATAATATTTCTGGTGCAATTTTTAAAGGGATATTAAATATTGGATACGTGGAATTTTGTACAACTTCGCCCTCCCGAAAATCCAAAAATCATCAAGGTTTGGGAAAGTTGCCATAAATTTCATTTGGCACATCAAATTTTGGTCAGACCTGTGGCATTACGAAGAAGATGTACCAGAGTAATACATGCCAAAATTTCAAACTTAGAAGGGATAAAATTTCATAAATACATCAGAAGGAATTTCGATCAGAAGAGACTCCAAATTAGGGTTTCAAAGGTTGTAAGTTGAGGGTTGGGGTTAGACCTCAATTAAGAATCAATGGCAATACCTCAATTTACAGGTGATGAAGATAAATATGAAATCAATCCTATGGAATGGTTGAGAATGATAAAGAAAACTAATTTGGGTCCTCCTTTGGAAATTAATCATTTATGGGGTGAAGCTTTGGAATGGTGGATGAGCATTGATAAATACACTGTACAAAACATCACATGGGAAGTATTTGAAGAATTGTTCTCAAAAAAATGGATCAAAGACTTGAAATGGAGGATATGCATAAAATTCAAGTGGAATCAAAAGAAACAGTTTCCAAATTGAAGAAGGATAATGAAGAACTAAGAGAATATATTATTAAGAAAGATGATGAGTTCACCAAGATGCAATCCCTTAATGAATCACTCATTAAGGAGGTTAAAAAACTTAAAGCGAGAAAATATTAGCAAAGGAAAGTTTGAAAAGAATGAGTCAAGGGAAGATTTGAAAAATAAAGATGAAGAGATATGTAGATTATGAAACCATAACAAAAAACTATTGGATGAGGTTAAGAGATTGAAAGAAGAAAAGAAGACTTATCAAAATCAAGAAGAAACGAGGATCTTGAATGAAGAATCTACCAAAAGGCTTGAAGAGGAAATTTGCAATAAGGTTGAGGAATCCCTAAATACTGATGAGCTGAAATCAGAAATACAATCCAAAATTGAAGAAGGATGTCTGAATTTGATAAATGAGGTCACATTAAAACTTCAAAAGGAGAAAGAAGAAAAGCTTCAAGAAGGTCACTAGAAGATGCTTGAAGAAGCTGAGCTTCATTTAGAGAATGTACATGTTAAATATGATGGTATTATCTCCAAGGCTAGAGCTATCAAAGAGCAAGAAAAGAAGATAGAGGATTCCATTGTCTCTGAAAAGAATATAAATGAAATGCACATGCAGATTGAAGCAAAACCATCAAATGTGGAACCATATTGACATCCTCATTACCAAGAAAGTTTTCAAGGAAGACAAGAAGGTCGATATCAACATTATGAAGAAATAAGATGGAATACTTGTCAATATTCACGGAACAAGGCATCACATAACCACTCTTCAACAAGATATTATCAAAGACCAAAAACCACTACAAATTGGATAAGTTACAACAACAATACATGGAATCAAATAAAAGAAAAATATGCAACAACTAGACACTAAGGATTAAGACCGAAAAGAATCGATTTTGGATGGATAGATAATCAACAATGGAATGAAGAAAGCAGAAACATAATAAAATCATATTACTTGGTTTCATCACATGTGAAGTCTTTAATTGCAAATCTTTAAGGACAAATTTGTTTGGAGGATACTATGTTTTGACCCAAGAGGGGCATATATGGGGGTAAATGTATATGATATGACCCTAAGGGGAGCATATATGGGTTTAAATGTACACTTAATGTGTAATTATATATGTAATAGGGTCGGCCTAATAGTTAAGGGGCTTCATGCATAGAGTGTGAATAGGTATATATAGAGATCATGTATTCATTATTGAAGAGATGTGAATTGTGTTGTATGAATGTAATTGGGTATTTGGAGGAGGTTCTCCTATTCTTTAAGGAGTTATTGTATAACTTGTCTATCTTGGAGTTGTGCTCCATGCTCACATTGGTGTACATGGTGTGTACGTTTGTGTTGTTATGATATTTTAAGCATTTGGAACATAACATGTTTTCACTGCATGAATAATCTATTGGAAGCTAAAAAAGATTCCTTCATTTGGAAACTAAAAACTCATCAAAATCATATTTCTTGTAATTCAATCCAATCTCACTTGGATTCTATGTAATGGCAAATCCATTGGCATTTGGCATGAGAGCTTCATGGGTAATCATCCATTGGAAAATAATAGTGAACTCCTCCCTCTGAAATTTTGGATGGTCTCTCATAATTTAATAACTTAGTTCAACATCTTTATTTGGTCGAAAGGACTAGGTTGTTGGATAAGGTGGAATCAGGGCTCCCTCCCTCCCCATATGCTCCCTTTTATCTCTCTCCTCACTTCCTCCCTCAAAGGATGTGTACCCTCAAACATTTATCATCCTAATCATAGAGGTTTGGGATCCTCTAATAACAAGGTTAGACTTGGATACACTCATCAGTTGCAAGATTTATCTCTTCCTTAGCGGGACACAATTTGGAGGCATGTGTGGCATTCCAATGGTATCCCCAAAATTAACTTTATTTTGTTGGTTGTTAGTCCATGGGAAAATTTGATTGTAGGAAACCTTCTCAAAAGGGGAATCCAGGGTCCCTCTCCATGTTCCCTCTATTTCTCTAAAGCATAAACGATTCAACATCTAGTTTTTTAATGTGATTATACAATGAAAGTTTGTAAATCTACCTATGTTGGAATTCAACACAGGGTAATCATGCCATACTCTTGGAAAAGTATGTTTTCACAATGGAGCAATTTTTATAGGGGAATTGTGAAAAAATACTATGGTCATCTCTACCAAAGTATTTGTCTTGGAATATTTGATCTCTCTCCTCACTTCCTCTCTCAAATGATGTGCACCCTCAAAAATTTATCATCTTAATTGTAGAGTTTGGGTATCCTCTGATAACAAGGTTAGACTCAGATACACTTATCAGTTGCAAGCTTTATCTCTTTCCTGGTGGGCCACGATTTGAAAACATGTGTGGCATTCCAATGGAATCCCCAAAATTAACTTTCTGTGTTGGTTGTTAGTCCATGGGGAAATTTTGATTGTAGGAAACCTACTCAAAATATGATTCTAATGTCCCTAACCATGTGCCATCTATTTCTCTAAAGCATAAATGATTCAACATCTCTTTTTTGAATGTAATTGTATAATGAAAGTTTGGAAATCTACCTATGTTGGAATTCAACACAGGGTAATCACACCATACTCTTGGAAAAGTATGTTTTCATAATGGAGTTATATTTATAGGGGAACTATGAAAAAATACTATGGTCATCTCTACCAAAGTATTTGACTTGGAATATTTGGATAGCCCGCAACAAATCCATATTTAAGAAAGAGTTAGAAAACCCAAATAGGGTAGTTGCAAAGGCCAAAGGATTATTAGTGGAATATATAAATTCAAAATGTATACCTAATCATGGCTAAAATCAATGCTTGAATGAGGATGAACAAGAATGGTATAATATGTTCCAACCTATGCCTCTCATCCAAATTTCATCTACTGTTATCTCAAAATCTAGATCATCATGGTAGATTTGTTTCAGAATCCAAGACTTTCAAATTTGGAAGTCCTCTCAACACTCTCATTTTTTTTTATTTTTTGATGGGGCTTATAAAGGAAATCCTAGGGTGGCAGGTGCAATGGCAATCATCATCAATCTTAGAGGAAAAATTGAAGCAATATTTGCATAAGAGTTAGGGAAATCATCTAATAACCAGGTTGAAACATATGTTTTGTTACAAGGATTAAGAATAGTAGTTGATCTCCAAATTCATAGTTGATTGTAGTAGGAGATTCAAATGAAATAATCAACTAGACGACTTTGAAATCTCTTCCAGTTGATTATTCCATAGTGTCCATTCTATCTCGGGATTTTATTGAGGTAGAGAAGTTTCAAAATATTTCTTTCCTCCATGTTCTGAGGGAGAATAACCATCAAGTATAACTATATGAAAATGAGGCCTCAACACTAAATAAGGGGGTTCTAAGGATTAATGGGGCTATTGAACATCAAATAATTCCCTAGCAATTTTATTATGTATCTAAAGGAGAGAGGTAATGCATTTAAATTGAACGTGTCTCACACAATCGGGCTTCACTTTCAAAGCATGGCTAGTAATTTGACTAGACTATTGTACCCCCTTCGTGTGCTCAAATCTATGTATAAGCATGAATTTAAATCAAGGGATGGTGTTTATTTGAATCGCAATGGGATTATGGATATGCAATGAGGAAGTCAGCCAATAACATATGGATCATGGCTGAAGAGATTTTCATAATGGTTGGTAAGAAGTTTCATCAACTTCCTTGTGGTTTTGTGCTTATTTGGTTTAGTTATTTTCGGCTCTGGTTTAATCTCTAGCATACCTTTGTCTTTGTGCTTCTCCGTTATCAGGGAATCTCTCAATTTGTTTTTGGGTTTTATCATTTTGGAGTGGTTTTCCCTTGTTTTATAGTTCTCCTATTGTCAATAAGTATTGTTTGTGACAGTGGGCGGTTTCTCCTTCTAAAGGGTCCAGGGTTTTCAATATTTAAAATTATGAGTTTGATTTTGAAAATTTTGAAAGAGATTCCATGGGATGTGAGGTAGATTGTCTAGTTTCTTAAAATCATATTGTTGATGGAATTAGTTCGGCATCTTGGTTCTTAGTTTGCTTTTCTGTTTGGTTTCTATCCTATTTCAATGGGATATAGAGAGTTGTAAGAGGTAACAAATTCAATGTAATAAGACTTCCCTTTTCTTAGCTACTACAAAAGTTCATGATAATGAACACCAATTTGTCTCACATTTTACATCAATTATGGGCACCTTAGCACAACATAAACAAAAAATAGTTACATTAGAAGAAAAATGTGGAATGTTGAGAACCATGGTTTTAAATATGCGTAAAGAAACCCAGTAAAGGGCCTCAAATAAAAGAATGGTTGTTAGCTTAGCCCATGAGGAGTTAAAGGAAGAAGAAAATGTGCACCAATTGGTTGAAGACATAGAGATTTGAAAGAAAGACTTGGTACCATCAAATGTTAGCCTGGATGAGGCTGCTAATCATTATGTGTTTTAAAAAATCTTTTTTTTTCAAAGCTCTTAGTATATTATGTATCTTTTACAGGATATATAGTTGCAGTAAGAATGAGGATATTTTTCCCAAATACATGTGTAAATTTTGTAGTTGGCAAGAGAGGCATTGTATTTTTTTACGTAACTTTTATGAACATGAAAAATATGTAATATCATCGTTATCCTGGCAACAATCGTTTTTTATATAAATTTCTCAATTTCAGTTAAGAAAAAACAATGAATTGAATTGAATTAGGAAAACGATAAAATTTGGACTTCACAATTAAAAAAAACAAAGGATAGAAACTTACAAACATATTAAAACAAGCCTACAAACTTAGCATGCTCCAAACATATATATGATTGTAGTGCATTGAAATTATAGTTTATTTATAAATCACATAAACCATACAAATCATGTTTTTAATTTGTAGTGCAAGTAAGGTTTATGAGTGAACAATTAATGTGGATTCAACAAAATGGTTTTTAGGAACCAACCATGAAAAAGTGTTATTGTGAATGCCAATGGTGGGATTACACATAATGCATTCAAGTGGTTAACAAAATAACAAAACAAAAACCAATATTTCATGGATTGAAGTTACCACAAGTTATCCTTATGGTCAAAAACAACAAATAAATGCCTTGTGATCAAATAACTTTATCATATCGATTAACTAATTAAGGTGTTTTATGTTTGTTGGAGTAAGGAGATTCATGCTTATGTAATCAAAAAAATTGCCAAAAAACATGGATATTAAAAATGTTATTAAAAATGTTATAAGTCCTATATAACAATGGATATTAAAAATGTTAATGTGGTTAAAAATATTGTTTTTTCCTATATAATATTATATTATTGGTTGCAAAGATTGCTTTGAAAATGTTTACCCAAATCTATTAACTAAACATGTGATAGCATAATAACAAAATTAAAAAACAAAGAAATAATGGAAACATCTCAACATTATTCTTAAAAAAATATAAGGAAACTTGGAAAACTAGATTACTTTAGCTTGCATTCTCTTATGAATGTATTATGGCATGGTACCATTGTCACCCAGGCTTGCACAAACAAAGAAATAATAAAAAGGTCAACATTATTCTAAAAATATAAGGAAACTTGGAAAACTAGATTACTTTAGCTTTCATTCTCTTATGAATGTATTATGGCATGGTACCATTGTCACCCAGGCTTGCACAAACAAAGAAATAATAAAAAGGTCTAAAATGCAAGGAAACATTGTAAACTAGATTAATTTATTTTTCATTCTCTTATAAATGTGACATTTTGGAACCATAATCAGTGAATGCATATGTATTTGAATCGTACCATTGCTTATAAAGCGTGGACATTGTAAAAAAATAAAAATAATTCAAAATTTTGTAATAGAATTTTATTATATTCTAATAAAATATTAAAGGTAACAAATAATCAAAAAATATATATGTTTAGATGAGATAACATCTCTCTGAACACACTTGAAATCATAGATATAGTCATACAATAACTACGATAAATACATTTCATTAACCAATACTTTTTTTTCATTAACTAATACTTATTAATTACTTTATTAATTACTTTTTTTATAAGAAGTTTTTTCTTAAAAAGGTTTATAAGGAACATTTATCTCATTTAATCTCTTATTTTTGTTTTTCAATGGAATATATTCTTGGAAATTTTCTAAGTACTTCTCCTTATTTCGAGGATGGTACGGGAGGTAAACTAGTCAATTGCATTTTTGGCAACCTAACCTACCGGGAAATCGAGTGATACCCAATATACATAAAGGTAGACAAATTGGGTACTTGACTCCATAAGCTCTGCTTGGAAATCATAGCACTCAACCACTCGAGCTAACCCACCGGGCTAATATCACATTTGTTATAATGCATCTACCTTCCTTTTAGACTCTCTCTCTATAGTCCTATGTTAATAACATTACAAGAACCTTTCTAAATGACTTACAAGAAATTTTCCATATCATTGGCTAACATTAAATTAAAGTATTCGTTACAAACATTCCTAAAAATATAATGTCTTACAAAAACTAGAAAATTTGATAATATTATATTGTCAACAATCCCCCTCAATAAATTAAATCTATAACAATTTCTAAATCTTCCTTGAGTACAAAACTCAATGTCACATCTTCACTTGCAAATCACATCCACTTGCAATATTTAGTGAAACAATTTCCATGCAATTGTGTCTTTGAATTCACCACTATGCATAACCATCAACCCATTGAAAGATCTATTCCTTGAGTTGCCAAACCCAAATGTACCAACTCCTCCATGATCCTCCAAACACTTGCAAACCTAGGCCAAACTATCTTCTGAGTTAATCGCAACATCTTCAACAATCCCATGTAGTTTAGTTGGTATTGTACATTTAAAATACCAAAAATATTCAACAACTTTGGAGGGTTCCCTTTTCCTCTTGTGCTCTGCCTCATGTTACTCACGCGACCAACAAATATATTATAAACACCCTCATCTCTTCTTAGATCGAAACTTTCAACGCTCCTAAGATCAAATTACCTTGTTAGGTTCCAAAATCGAAACACATGACCTTGATATCATGTTGTAAAATGAAACACGACTTAAAGTTCACCATATAATTACATTATGTAATAAAACCAAAGAAAACAAACAAAAAAAACAACAAAAAAACATACATTTAGATGAGATAACACATATATGAGAGAATAACTAAGATAAATAATTATAACCAAATAATTCTCCCTACAACAAGTAGGGTCGTCACATCGAGTTGAGTTGTGGGTGTTGGTTGCTCTTGTCATGGTGCATACAATTACCCTTCTATGCGTGTATCGCACCTTGGTGGGATGTGTATGACATAGTCTTAGGAAAGGAAAATTTTGAAACAAAATTATCTAAAATTTCGGTTTGGTGTTTTGGAAAAGGGAAATGAAAATATTATTAAGTTTAATAGATTAGAGAACTAAATAAATCTAACTCAAATAGTTTGGTTTGGTGATATAGATAGATTATTTTTAAGATACTATGAAAAAACATGAGTGCTAAAAGTCTTTCTGCAAGGTATTATAAGATTATATCATCATTTTGATATCGATAGGTTAAAGGGGACTAGTTATTAATTTAAAGGTCTTTTCATGAAGTCAAAATATTGTTAATAGTATGTAAATTATGTGAACGGATATCACCAACTTAATCTGGTGTACAGCAGCAACATTAATTATTGTTGTTTCGTCCATTTGCATGAACCTGCAATCAAGTTAAAGGTAACCAAATGTATAGTTGCCCACCCTTTCCTTTTGGGTAATTTTGTGAGTCGTTGAATGAAACATTTCTCGAGTAATTGGGCATACACCCTAGCAAAGACATTTTTATTACCCCACTAAAACCATTATCATGATCATTAGTAAGTAAATTTATTTTTTTCACCTAGAAAACATTTCCCAAGAGTAGAATTTAATTTAGTCCAACGACATAAAAATAACAGTAGCAGCAATTCTCAATGCTAATGATACAATTTCAACACACAAACTTCAAATCAACACACAAAAAAAAAGTGTACAACAAAACTTTACCAGCCAATATCCAAGATTATTTCCTTCCTTGTATGACATTGCATGACTCCATTATTTTACCATCAATTCAACTTTGATACCTTGACAATATTCAAGCATAGAAGCATCAGAATAACATTGCACAAGAACATAAAATGGCTATAGTGGACTTTTTGTGGACAATGACCTTTTGGTTGTGCGTTCCAATGTTATTTCAATACTAGGGTATTGTGATGCAAGGATTTTCCGAGGGTCATAACTTTTGACTCGGTTATCCGTTTGAGCTGAAATTTCATAAGGAGTTGTGTCTCGAAGAGTTCACTGTCGTTTCAATCTAATCCTTCAGATTAGACATCGTTTTGACCATTTTAAGGGGCCAAAGTCCTTCATATAAGGCCTAAAATTGGGGTTTTAGTGTTTTTATGGGAATTTTTAAATTTTTAACTATCAGTTATTTCTTAGTTTATGAACTTAATCAGAAAAGTGAGTTGGCAAATAGTGTCGCTCTAGTTAGCTCTTAGTTATTGATCAGTTTTAGAGTCATGCGAGAATTTCCTAAAATTAGTTGTTTTCAAAAATCTCATATAATAGTTATAAGGGGTTGAACTTCCATTGTAGTTGATTTTCCTAAACCTAGCACCCAAACGTTATTCCAAATAAAATTGCTTTATTAAACAACTGCATAGCTAGGTTATCAACAAAACATTAATGGAAGCAATAAAACATAAATCAAACACATTTGCACACGAGATTTTTAGGTAAACAACCCCTGGAAAAACCCTCGCGGGAAAACCAAATATGAGATGGTTTTATTAAATAAAATCAGGGCTCCCATCCTAGGATAATGGCCCTTTTGAGGAAATACAAATGAAACAAATGTCCTAGCCTATTACCCAAGATCGGTCCCTTGATATTGTTGGTTGCTACTTCCCTTCCTACTTTCTTGCAACCTTTCCTCGACCCATGCACACCTACGTGTTCACTCACTCGTGTACCATCACTAAAACAACTGATTTTAGGAAATTCTTGCATGACTCTAAAACTGACCAATAACTAAGAGCTAATTAAAGTGACACTATTTTTCAACATACTTTTTTTTATTAAGTTCATAAACTAAGAGATAAATGATAATTAAAAATTTTAAAATTCTCGTAAAAACACTAAAACCCCAATTTGAGGCCTTATATGAAGGAATTTGGCCCCGGAAAAGTGTCGAAACGATGTTTGATTTGATCTGATTTGATGGATCAAATCAGCACAGAAGTGAACTCTTCGAGATGCAACTCCTTGTAAAATTTCAGCCCAAACGGATAACTGAGTCAAAAGTTATGACCCTCAGAAAATTCATGGCATTGTGAACATGATTTGGAAGGTGTAAGACCTTCGCCTATAGATCGTAGTAGGTGCATTGCTTGGTCGGGCACGAAGGTTTGTCTAAGATGGATGGAACGCTAAATGTGTTTGCCCGAACATTTGGATGGATTGTTGACCTATCCATGTTTCCTATATATGGAACTTGGGATGCCTTGGTGATCCAAGTGGATATCATTGGCCACCCACCTTTTCCGACTGGCTCAAAACAGTTTTCTGGCAATTTTGGCAATTTACTATTTTTAGCAGGTTTTAACTTCCGGGGCCATTTTGAGGGCCTAAATGAAGGTTTTTGAGATCGAGGTTCTCAATGATAGTTCAAGGCATAATTGAGCCCCCAAAATTAATCTCCTCAACGATACCTTTCCAACGAGCTATCACACGCCTAAAACGGAGATCGTATGCAAAGGTTACGACCCCGGGAAGTTGATGTACTAACTTACCCAAACGAGGCCCACATGACTTTTGGCGCTTCATCTTCTAAGGTTTGGTTTTTGGATGTCTATGAATTTTGGCATTCTCGTCTATTGTAAAAATGTCTCTAGAGCCTCATTGTAATCATCTTCTCACGGATGCGAGTAGCAGCCACATCTCTTCTCAGAGATAAGCTACCAACGCCCTAGCTAGTTTATTTCCACTCTGTCTGTAAGCATATTTCAGTCATTTGTTATTAATGAAATGAAGTCTTATTTCCGCTGCATCTCTGCGTTTATGTGTATTTTTGTATTTCATTGTGTTCCTACATAAATCCGGATCAGTGGTATCAAAGCAATCTGCTCATTCTCGATCCTTCTTTGCATGTCTCCAACGAGATCGGGGTATAAGGAGTTGGGGCTCAATTTGGTTGAACCTTTGCAAGATCAGCCTCGCAAACCCCGACGACCGCCCATGGGGGAAGAAAAGAAATATGAGGGAGCATGAGATCCTATCAAAATGTTGCTCGAAGAGGCCCTTGAGAAACAAAGGAACGCGATGATGGAC
>ML780355.1:714808-737600 GCA_009831015.1 Picea engelmannii
ATTTTTTATTCGGAAGGAAAAAAAAAAACACAACTTTTAATCAAAAATATCTCAAAAAATGAATTAAAAAAAATAGTAAAATCTAATTTGGTTATGAAAAAAAAAACAAAAAAATTACATTTCAAACATTAAATTTAAAACAACAAAATGATAAAAAAAAACAATTTATAAAAAAATTAAAAAACAATCTAAAAAATAAAATTATAATAGAAAAGTCCCCGAGGTGTAGGACAGTCGGTGACGGAGTGTGTTGTTAAGCCACTCCGTGATGTTAAAGTCACCGGTTCGAAACCTACGGGGACAAAAAAATCCAACCATGTTAAAGGTTGGTGTGGCTCAGGCCGGGTGCGATCCCCGGGTGATTTTGACGGCTTAAATGCCCCTGAGTCACGGTTTCTCAAGCCACAATATTTTAAAAAAATAAAACATTTAAAAAAAAAAAAACTAAAAATTTTAATAAAATTTTTAATTTTAAATATATGATAAACATTAAAAAAATATTAAAAAAAAAATCAATAAAAGTTAAAAATTTTAAAATATTATTAACATTAAAAAAAAAAAACATTTGTTTTATGGGGGTGATGTTCGGCATCGTCCCGACCGCCATGGGCCAAGGCATGGCCTCATCGCATGGGTTGTTTGGGTATTGTGGGGCATTGCCCCCCGCAGCACTTAAATCTCTGCCCCAGCGTTTCGTGGGCCAAGGCATGGCCCCATGGGACCTTGCCTTAGCCCGTTAGAGGTTGGAGTAATGTCAAGCATCGCCCCATAAAAACGAATGTTTATTTTTTAATTAATGTATTTTAGTTTATTTATTTTTTTAGATTTAGTTTTATTTTATTTTTAATTTTAAATGTTTATAATATATTTACAATTTAAATTTAAATGTTATTGATTATTTTAAAATGTTGATAATACTTTTAAAATTTTAACTTTTATTGAATGTTTTTTTTAATTTTTTTAAATGTTTGTCGTATATTTAAAACTTAAAATTTTATAAAAATTTTAGTTTTGTTGTTTTAATTTTTTTTAATGTTTTTTTTTTTTTTTAAATATTGGGCTTTAGTTAGAATTTTTTTATTTTTTTTATTTGTTTGTCTATTTTAATTTTATTTTTTAGATTTTTTTTTTTGTTTGTTTGTTTTATTGTTTTAAATTTAATGCTTTAAGGGTAATTTTTCTTCTTTTCAAAAAAACAAAAAATAGGTTTTATTATTTTTCTTATTCATTTTTTGAAATTTTTTTTATTAAAAGTTGGCTTTTTCTTTTTTTCGGAAAAAAAAATGAATTTTTTGTTTTAAAGATTTTTTTTTTAAATAGGAATTTGTTTGGTTTTTTTTCTAATTTAATTATTTTTTAATGTGAATTATTAAAAGAAATAAAATTAGTTAGTACATAAATTATCAAGTAATAACATTTTTAGATTTTGGAGTCAATTTTCAGTGTTTTATTTGCGGCGGTGCTAGTGGTCAAGGCCACAATTTCAATTACGTCATAGTTTTAACTCCAAAAAAGAAAAGTGGTGCTACTTGTAGCATCACTTTTCGATTCAATGGTCAATTTTAGGGTTCTCTTCACAATGTCAATGGTGGGATTTCAAATAACTTGCAACAAGTTACGATTTTAACCACCTCCCCAAAAAACGATGTTACTAGTAGCATCACTTTTCGATTCAAGGGTCAATTTAAGGGTTCTATTCGCAATGTCAAGGGTGTAATTTCAAACAAGTTGCAATATTAACCACCTCCCCAAAAAACGGTGCTACTGGTAGCACCACTTTTTAATTTGGGGGTTGATTTTGGTGTTTTTATCCAAAAATATGATATTTTGGGCTAGAGTTCTTGTTTTGAGGTCACAATTCTCATTAAGTTGGTAACTTTGTTGAGATTGGTCTAGGTCCAGATAATGTAAGAGGTATAAAGTTGTTTGAGTACCTACACAAAACAATATTACTTTACATCATATATATGATTATTTCCACGTTCAAACATGCAATTAATACCTCTTAAAGACACTAGACAAGATAGGTTGCAATGGTTGTTGTAAATTTGCAGCAGTAAACAGTGATATGACACCAGTAAATGATTTACAATAGCAGCAACAATTAGTGTTCGTAAATGCAACAATTTACCATGAAAACTTAGCATACATCCACTAGAATAACATCCAATTGTTTAAGGAAATTTATGAACAAGTTAAGCCAACTTTACAAGAGTGTATGCAGCAAATAAAAGTAATCTAGATGGTTGTAGCAAACTTTGTATAACAGCAACAAGTTATTGAACAAGTTTGTCAATGTTAGTGTTAGTTAGGTTAGTAGAATGCTTAAGAGAGTTGAGAGAATGATTTTGTCAAACAAGTCACGATGAGAATGTTTTAAAAACAGTGTTTTTCAAGGATTATGGAGTGTTATAACAACAAATGCAACTAAGCTTGAAACTTGATCTAATTGCAACCAAGAGGTAGGATTCAAACCCTAAGGTGCAAGCACATTTGGGTCTTAGGTTTTGAATGTTGAGGAGAAGGATTTCTAGGGTGCAAGCACATTTGTGCCCTAGAAACCTTTCTCCCTTCTTGTAGCTTCAACTACGTCAAAATCAACAAGTCTAGGGCTAAAATCCTAAAGTGCTAGCATTTTAGTGCTTTAGGATTCTAACCTTAACAAGGATTCTTTCACAATTTTTGGACCAAAATCACCATGTGAGACAAAGAAGCACTTATGTTCCTCTCTTAGGGTTTCACCATGCAAGACGTCTAGCATAAAATAGCAAATGTATCATGAAACATTAATAGCACAAGAATAAATTGCAGAAAATTCACTTTCTTCATCCAAGAAACCATGCCATAAAACCCTAATTGTAGAAATTCTCATCCAAAATCAACAAAACCATCCACAGGTTGACCTTCCAAGCATAGCGCATAAGAGGAGAAGAACTAGTAACCCTTAAAGGGAAAAAAATTCAGAAGTGTTCTCACAAATGGTGAGAAGTTATCATGATAAAATGAAACTAGAGTTTGCATTTTTATATGAAGCAATCCTAACAAAAATTGTCAACATAATTTGTTAACAACAAAAGAGACATGGGGCCAACCCCTTAATTTGCCTCTAACATAATGACAAAATGAAAATGTACATCAATGAAACCCTAGAAGGGTGACATCATGCTCCAAATGTGTGACCTCAAGCTAGGAAAGGGTGACATCATGCCTCCAAAGGTAAATGTTGGGCCTCCAAATGCCAAGTGGCATCCTCTGGGGGTGAAAGAGTGTGAAGTGAGGTTTCACCTCACCCAAATCCATGCCAATCATCTCTAGTACCCATCCATCCATCAAAACCCTAGCCAAAAGATGATGTCAAGGGATAGAAGGTGATGTCAAGGGCCTCCAAAGGCCACATCCAAGGGTGAGAGGGGTGCAATCATGTCTCCAAGTGACATCAAAACACCTGCTACTACAATTTCCTCCAACATTTGTGCACAAAAACCTAGGGGTACCATGCCCAGCCTATGGAGCTTCTAGCCCATATGTGTGGTATAAGGACCAGAAGTGCTCAAACCAAGCCCATCTATCCATCCTCCAAGGTCCTGAGAATTTGAGAGCCATTGTCTGAGGGTGGTGAGTCACTAGAGGACCCACTACTCTCCATCACGTGTCAAAGTCTTGCAATAAAGTCACAACGTCCTAGTTACAAGCCAAGGCATCCCTCGGGAACCATGTCAGGGGCATTCAAAATAAACCAAAGTATAAAACATGGTTAGCTAAAGTTCATAGGAAATGTTAGTCCTTAAAACATACAAAGTAAGTTGTAACTTAAGGTATAAGCCATGTAAGATAATTTACCTTAGTATCCCCTTCAAACATCACACCAGAGAGGACCCCATGTGAGTTACCAAGTTTAAGTATGGGAGGGTCTTCATCCAGCCCTATTATGTGTGCCACCTATACAGGAAATAAAATAACCCAGGTAGAGGGATAGGTCCCTGAGAGTGACAAGGGAAAGTAAAAACCCAACAAGATTAAGTGTGAATGCGATATGGTTTATGTCTTACTTCATGGCTTATGGTGTGATAAATCCATCTCTATGAGCGCCTTTGTGGAGGGTGTGTTTTCTCTTGAGTTACCCAATATTTGCATGCCACCTTTTTCCAAACCCTTTTTTTCCTTTTTTCCTTTTTCCCTTTTTCCAAACCCATTTATATTTGTAAATTTGTGGGTTCCTTTTTATACGGTTTCAAGCTTTAGCATTACTTTTTTGGGACCAGGGCGAGCACTGAATGAGTAGAGCTCAAGTTGGATCGGCTTTTGGTGGTCCTGCTTTGCTATGTTCACTTTTTTTTCAAGCATCATTTTCTTATTCTTTTATAGCAACTACGAACAACCTTTGGGCCTTCAACCCCTCTTCTCATGAGATAATGGACCATAGTCGAAGTTTTGGATATGTGAAAGTATTTAAGATGGAAGGTTTAAGTATGGGTGGGAGCAAAGCGTTACCCTTGGAAGGGACCCCCGTATTACCCCTTTCCCTTGAGCGATGACAACACGAGACTAGGGCATTGAAGTTGACCACTAAGGTGAAACAAGGAAACTAACAAAATTTCCCAAACTAGTGATCCATTTTCCAACTTCAACCAAATATCCTCATCCACATGTCTGACAAATTAAGTACAACACTTTGCATGAAAGAAGAACTAGCATACTTCATGGTGACAATAGCTTACCATCTCCCATACTATGGGTTGCTTGAATGTGATGAGCCTTGGTTGATCCAACCGGAAGGCAAATGAGGGGGAATGTTGGGATGCCATCTGTGGACATGTTGATCATCATCATCATCATGGTGTAGATCATGTTCTCCATTGTAGGCCTCGAGACATGATCTCCTCCATTTACCCCTAGACATGGGGGGCTAACACTCCACATTAGCGTTGGTGATCTCAAAGGGCCCAAACCCCTAGATCCCCCTATTGATGGGTGCAATCCGATTGTACCCATTAATGTTGGTCCTCTAATTACAGGTTGGGGCCAATGCATGAATGATCATCACCAACCTCCTCCAGCAATCAACATGATCATTGATAATTTCTCTCTTGGTTGGGCTTGTGTTCTTCGTTTTTATGCTTGTGACTATGACTTATTGGGGCGTTTTGGCTTTAGTGAACCCCATATTATTTTTGAGTTTGCTCGTGACCTTGACTTCATGTGGGGTATGAAAAACTTTATCCTATAAGCTAAGACAACCTACTTTTTTGTATTAAAGGATGTACAAATTTCCTATTATAGAGTTTAAATGAAGCTTTGTTTTCAAAAAAGTAAAATATAGCTCAAAATGACTAAGAAAATAGGGAAAATTACATACACGCTAGACCTTATAAACAAATGAGAATGCATCATATGTTTTATGTCATGTGTTTCAATAAGCTTTTGTATATGCCAAACACCTACATTGACCTATCAATCCTATGTAATGAAGGTCAATTTGCTTTGAACTTGAAAGAAATTTACATATATGCACTAAGTAGCCCATCTCTAGATCCATTATTGAGTACTTATTCAAATAGAAGCAACTTTCACAAGAAGAGTTTAAATGGGAATGGACCACTTCTTTAAAAATGACCCTACATGATTTAAGGGCAAAGCATCCAGGGGGATTTCATGCGGTGACCACTAATCGATAAGGATAATTACCTTTATTATTTACTTAAGATTTTGAAAATATTATAGAAAGGTCTAAGACATCCTAACTTTTGTATAAGTAAGATCCTCGAGCCCCATATGAGAATGACTAATTTATCTATGTATTGAGCATGTTAGAGATTAATAGAAAAGGGGATTTTTTCTTATGTGTACCCTTGGTTTTTATGAGACATCGATAAGGATGTCTCATAAACAAATTTTACAAGAAAAGTTTACAAGGGAATGGACCACTTCTTCAAAAACTACCCTACATGATTTAAGGGCAAAGAATCTAGGGGTATTTCATGCAATGACAACTAATCGATAAAGATAATTACCTTTGGATTTTCCTTGAGATTTTGAAAATATTATAGGAAGGTCTAAGACAACCTGACTTTTGTATAAATAGGATCTCCAAGTCCCATATGAGAATGACTAATTTGTCTATGTATTGAACTTGTTAGAGGTTAATAGAAAAAGAGATTTTTTCTTGTGTGCACCCTTGTTTTTAATGGGACATCAATAAGGATCCCTCACATCCTTATCATTGATGCTTTATTCATCCAACTTGGTTATAAATCGTAAGTTATGTTTAACCATAGTAGTAGAATTTGGTCAAATTAGGGTCTTTTGTACGAGAAATCAGGTAGGAATTTGATTTGACTAAATTTCTACTCAAATACAAATTTGATTCTAGTGATTTGATAACTTGCCTCAACCACATCATGGCTAACTATGTTTAACAATCTGTTGTTGCAACGACATCTCCAACATGTATCAAGACCACTGCCATTTGTCTCTTCCAAGTTCCAATGATTTACGACAAGCAATCCCATGGGTATTCCCATTATCGTTCCCTACAAAGTTGCCACTCCACCCATCAAATTATTTATATTTTTTTCTAATTTATAGAAAACTACTTAAAATGTTTAAATGCTTATTTTAATATTGGTCTATCATTGGCAATTGTCAACATTGCAATTCCTCCAATTAATCCATTATCGGTTCCCTTGACAAACAAGGTTACAAATACGGGTTCCCATGACAAAACCAATTTGACCAACCATGGTTCAATCCTGACCAAAATCTTTGGTTCAAATGTATTTAGGAATTATGTATCAAATTACAAAATTTTGTTGTAAGGTTATTTTGAATTGTTAATTAATTCATCATAGGTTCCTTCACCGTAGTCGGATGGGTTAGCTCGAGTGGATGAGTGTTATGGTTATAATGCAAGAGGTCTCGAGGTCAAGTCCCCGACCAACTATATTGTTGATATTGTTGGGCCTCACTTGATGTCCCCACTGAGTTAGGCCTAGTAATCAGGGCCGACGGTTTACTCCGTTTACCATCCACGAAATGTGGGAAAGTACTGGGAGGGATTCCCACAATTTCTTCCATCGAAAAAAAAAAAAAAGGGTTCCCTTCACCGCAAAGGCCCAAATACCAATTCCCACAATTACCAATCTAACTAACCATGGTTAAAGTGTTCATATTCATATTATTTACACGMTTTTTTCGTATTAATGAGATGTATTTTCATATTTTCTACAAAATTTATTTTTTCAATCTAAAGTTTTTCTAAATTGAATCAAATATAAATCCAAATCTAAATTTGTATATGATAATTATGTGTTTATCCATCTCTATAAAGTTCCACAAGAACAAACAAGAAGGATAAAAAATGCTTTATTATTATGTTACCAATAAATACAAATCTTCTACTATAAAAACCATAATTCTCTTGGAGTAATGGACTATAATTTTATTAACTTTACAAGATAAACTTTATACTAATTACTAAATCTAACTTACTAACTTTAAAGTTTAACTATGGTCATCAATATCTAACATCCCTCCTTAATGATCATATTATTAACTTTTACACCAAGCATATTTTTTTATTTTTACATTTTTTTTGGATTTTAGCAAAGTTGGGCTTCCTTGCTCTTATGCTCTCCTAAGATCATGTAGACAAGCCTTGACCACTTTTCGGAAGATATCATCGACCTGTGCATTGATTCTTTCATCTAATGACTTTGTGAGGAACCTATTTCACGGTCCCCTCACCCTCGACATCTAGCTCTAGTGTACCTTCACCAACCTAGGTTCTATTCAGCACCAAAACTCATGAATTTCTCACATCTCTCATGTACCTGCACCTTATTTTATATCTTCTATTAGCTAGAACATTTAGCTTTTAGCTAAACACCTAGTTCTTTAGCATTATTTGCTTATAATATTAATCTAGGAGTTGTTTTCGCACTCCCGCTTTGTACTTACAATGGATGTATTCATTTAGTCCATTTACATACTTTTGTGGTCATTTGTTGGACATTAATAAAATTATCTTACAATGCCTTCATTAAAAGATAATACAAGAACTCAACTTCTTTACTTTGATATTTTCTTAAATAAAATGATGATGCACTTCAATACACTTTGTCTTACCATAGAAAACAAAACTTTTCATCTTCTTTAGTAGACTCTATTTGTGTTACAACAACTTTGTTGTAAAAGTTCATACTAAAAACCAACATCTTCAAAAATATTTTTGAGCCACCCAGCTTTATATGCAACTCCAATTGTTGCCTTATGCTCCACTTCAATAAAAGAGCAGGCAATTGTTGTTAGTTTATGGTTGTTTCAAGAGATAGCTCTCGACCCAAAATTTAACATATCCAAAAGTTGACTTCAAATTATCAAGCGATCTTGCCTAGTTGGAATTTGTGAATTCTATGAGACTGGGTGGCAATATTAATTCCCACAACAACCAATCTGGCCAACTATGATTCAAGCTTGACCAAAGTCTCTTACTACGTCTCTGATTCAAATATTTTTAAGAATTGTGTACAAGATTATTTTTATACTCTTAAATTGTTAATATTCATATTAATTACATATTTTTATTTTTTTTAAATTAATGAAATATATATTTTTTATCTTTTTTTAATTTAATTTATTTAATACCTAAATCATATCAAATTTAAATCCAAATCCAAATTTTATATAATAACTATGTATTTATTTCATCTATCTAAAATTGTAAAAAATAAATAAGAAAAAAAATGCACAAACACTTATTCTTATTATTATGTCACCAATAAATACAAATCTTCTTAATTAAAAAAAAAATTATGTTAACTTTACCCTATGAACTTTATAACAAACTAGAAGAAAAAGCCAAAACACTTATTATTATTATGTCACTAATAAATACAAGTCTTTCACAATATAAAAATCGTTTTCACTTCACTTTACCATAGAACTTTATTAACTAACAATAAAAAGGAAAAGACACAAACACTTGTTATTGTGTCACCAATAAATACAAGTCTTCCACAAGAACTTTATTAACTTAACTTTACCATGTGAACTTGTCTTCCACAAGAACTTTATTAACTTAACTTTACCATGTGAACTTTATTAGGTATGTCACCAATAAATACAAGTCTTCCACAAGAACTTTATTAACTTAACTTTACCATGAACTTTATTAGGGCATATGGCTATTAAATTTAACTTAAGAACTTTATTAACTTAACTTTACCATATGAACTTTATTAGGGCATATGGTTATTAAATTTAACTTAAGAACTTTATTAACTTAACTTTACCCCATGAACTTATTAGGGCATATGGCTATTAAATTTAACTTTAAAGTTTCACTGTGATCATTAATATTTAATATTCCTTTATTATTATTATTAGATTGTTAACTTATACACCAAGGATATTTATGATTTTCACAATTTTTTATTTTTGTGCTTCCTTGCTCTTGTGCTCCCCCGTGATCATGGGGTTGAACCTTCTACCTTAGCCACTCTCCAAAGGATATCATTCCACAATGCATTGACCCTTTCATAGTTATTAATGACTTTGATGAAAAGCATGTCTTGCAACCCTTACAAACCCTAATCATGCTCACTTTTCTTTGTACACTAAATTCATTGATATGTTGGACCAAGCCAAATCTTGTGTGGAGTATATAGTAGAAAGATTTTGCAACGTTCTCATATGTGACCAAGAATTTCCACATATCAAGCAAGCCCCAAGGTTTGTGTTGAAGTGTATCTCATAAGGCATCTTCCTTGGAGCATTAAGTTTGTAGATGTGGGTCAAACTCTCGTGCAAAAAGTGGGGTCCCTAAATTAGCTTAAAGTGTGCTTCCCCTGCCAAGCACCAAATCATTATGCGAAGGAACACACACACATAAAGGTCCAAAAATCAAACAAGTGTATGAAACAAAAGCTTAGGAGAAAAATGGTGATAAGGTGAAGGGTATTGATATCAAGACTTGTTAAGAAGTTCTCTAGAGAAAGCAAGAAGGGGTTTGTTAACTCTCTTAGTAATGTGGTTGCAGAAAGCATCCCTAAAGAATCAAATGTTAATGAGTGGAAGACTCGACATAGGGTAAATGGGAGGAGGCATCCAATGTTCAAAAAAGCACCAATCATCCACCCAAATTACCCAAGGGAACGAAGGATGAGAAGGTCATGAACTAAAGGGATGCAATTGTTGGCAATACACCAGAAAATAATGGAGTCTCAAATGAGATGTTGATAACCAATGCTTTTGCAACATTGGACAAGATTGGTCTCTTATCGAGATGACGATCAAGCTTTGTTAGGGGGATGGTGGGTATCAATCCAAAAAATGTTCCACGTACACTTGTTTATTGCTAATTTGTAAGAAGAATTGTGGCAATAAGAATGTTGATACTTAGGTGAAGATTGATAATGTCTTTGATCGATATGATTAGGATGTGGATATAGCTCCGTTGTGAATGGTGAAGCCTTGGGTTCTCACTGATCAATAGGTGCAAGATATGGCTCTTGTGAATCTGTAGCAAAGGAGTGGTCGCTGCATGCTTTGGTTCTTGCAAATTAGTAGTAGGAGCAATAGTGAAACATATACCAAGCAATGAATTCTCAACGTATCCAAGGCCCATACTTATTGGTCTTGTCCCAAGTTCAATTGGATTAACAATACCTTCACCATGCTTACCAAGTCCATTGCCTGTATAGCAAATAGAGTAACTTACAACCAATACCTTCAGAGTGTTTCTCACAATTAGGAGTTGTCAACGCATGAGTAACCAAGAGTGCAATGGAAGGAGTTGCATCAAAAGAAGATTGAGTTTATTTTTGCAAGGTGTTAGGTACCTCTTCCTTCTTCCCTTTAGTATTTCTACATTCACTTACCTTTTGTATTAGGTTTTGATTAAGGTCGTGGAAGTTTTAAATGGTCTTGTCCATGTCGACTAATTATTTAAGCAAGAGATCATGAGCATCCTTCTTGTTTTGATATTTATCAAAGATTTAATATTAGATTCTTGTAGTAAGAAATTGTATTCCTTAAATTTTGTGTTAACATTTTGCCATGGGCAATAGTGTCTTGCATTGAAACAAGTTGGTTCTTAAGTTGAAAAATTGACCTTCATAATATTTGGAGAAGATATTCTCTTGTAATTTATCTTACACATCGTCACCTATGAGTCTTCAAGCTTGAACAAATTTAAGCCATTTTTCCTTTTTCTTCTCATCTATCAATTTATTTCATCTTTATTAGTAATCCACCATATGCCATGAATATGAAGCTCATCCAACGTATATCTCTACCAAACATTGTAATTTGGGCTTGTAAGCATAGAATTTGACTCAGTGAACCCCGTGATTAAATCCAAGCAAAGAATCAATTTTTGAAAGGCAACAGGATCAAGCATACACATAGTATGTGATGTTCACGCAAAAAATTACATCCTTCAATGTTCTTAGAAACACATGATGTACCCCTTGGAGGAAAATTTGCCCAAGGAAAAAGATAAAGGTACTTAATACCTTTATGATACAACTTGACTATTTTATTATTTTTATTTTTCAATTTTGCCTTTCCATACTATCTCTTTCCCCTTTTTATTGTTAGCGGAAAAAATAATGCAAAAGATCAATTCAAAGGGCCTAAAACCACAACATTGAGTGCCAATCTGTAAATCCATCATTGTCAAATGTTGCTAGCAAATTTAAGCACATCCACTAATAAATTTTAAAAATAATTATGTGTGTGTGTGCGCACACATAAAATATGGTTGTGGGTTTGGGATGAGGGATATGTTAGTAAAATAACTACCGTTACAAATTGTAAAAGAATTGTTTTACGCAACTCCTACAAATAGTAGGAAAGCTTGGCATTTCAAGTACGTGGACCTTGGATTGAGTACATATGAAAGAGACAAGTTTGTTCTAGCTTTCACATCTAAGTGTGCAATCACTATGATGAATGAAAAATAAAGACTCTCCTTCTATATAGAAAAGATAAGGGAGGCCAACAATAGTAAAGTGGACAAGGTCTGCAAAAAACTCTATCAAACAATCTAACTAATCACTAAATAGGTCTACATGTTAAGCGCTCCAACTAAGGTAACAGGTGTCAAGCTCCAATGTAAGTACTTCCAACAAGGAAGGGTCCCAAGGTGAACACTTCACAAGACAAGGTCTGATGCTTTCCTCCAAAGGTCTCCAATGCTCCAATGCTACCTCCAAAGCCATGTGCTCCTTCAAGTCCACCACACCTCCATGAATTTCAATAACGATCTCCCACATATGTTGCAGCATAAGAACCATCAAGATCAGCACAGTAATAAGTGAAAGCAGTTAATGATCAAAGTGCATACATTGAAATTCCATATGAGCCTCAATCATCCGAGTATAGACATATAAGCCTTATCCACATACTTGGAAAAAAGAGAGCTGAGCATTTTCAGTGTTGACTAGGCTTCTAAATCATCATTCCAAATGTCTAGGCAAAGTTCAATTTGAAGAAATTTGAGGTTCCTAAGAGGCTCCCTAGCAGGTCTGTCTTTGACCTGTTTAGGCACTGTTTTTTTTTCAAGGTAAGAACAGGTCTGTTTCTTGTTGTCTTAGGACTGCTAACAGGTCTGAACTTTCTGACAACTGAAACTGTCTTTTAGGAATGATTTACTGCGCTTTTGAAGTTGTTGTTTGAAAGGTTTAAATAGGAAGTTTTGCTGCCCATGATTAGCACATTCAAACTACTTCAAAACAGAAAATCCCCTCTAGATCTTTTACACTTTAATGCTGATAAGGAAATATGCAAACCACAAATTTAACTCAAGTGATTTTTGGTCAACATGAACCTGGAAAAACCCCCATGGAGAAAACCAGTTTGAAGAGGAAATTTATTATGGAGATTAAGAAATAGTACAGCAAGGAAACCAACAAGAGGAACCTGTTTACATCAGCCAACTCATCTCAAGCTTGGCCTTGGTATCCTCCTTGAAGTGCGTGCCCTTCTTGGGACTTGCGCCCTTCCTTTAGCTTGTCTTCTGCCTTGACCTGTGCACCCCCTTTGCTTGGTGCACCCTTTACCTTCACTTGGTGCGCCCCTCTACAAGCTTGAGCACCCCACTCAAATGGTGCGCCCCTCACAAGCTTGTGCGCCCTCAAGCAATGGTGCGCCCTCTCTCACAAGTGCGCCTCCTTCACTATGGTGCGCCCTCTCTTCTCCAGGCTTCTCTTCCTCTTCTCTATTCACTCAAAATTCATGAGTGCACAATGAATGTCTTTTCCTCCTCTTCCTTTGCCTTTAGCCTCCTCATTAGGCTGACCTGGGAACCAATGGCCAAGATTAGATCTAGGCCAACCAAGATCGGAGGTGGAGATTAAATCTCCCCCTTAACTTAAGTTTCCTAAGTCACTTTATGTTAATAAAGTCACTTTGTGACTTAAATGCTCATAAAGTCACTTTGACTTTATAGCATGAAGTAAAGTGGGTTAAGGGTCACTTTTTCCCCCTTTGTGTTGACACCCGATAACACAAGGAGACCACTTCCCAAGGTACCAAAACTCAACAGAATTAACATAAAATGAGAAGGACTTTATCAAATAGAAAAGTATTACCTTGTTCTGCAAAACATTCTTTGGCATTGTGCTCTTAACTAATGTTATCAAATGCCTTTTTGTAGCCCTGAATATCACTGTGCAAAACCTGCAGCCAAAATCAAACTTTGTGGAAATTTTGCTTATTAATATCTCAATTTAGGTGGCTGCTTGAAATGATAATTTGTGCCCTGCTGATGGAGTAATTAACTTGGCAGTCGAGTTATCTTGAGAGGCGCTCTCGATTCCATGCTCTAGCTCCTGAATATTCACTCACTGATTTTTGAATGGACCAATAACCTTTGTTCATAAACATAGGCTTCTTGTCATTATTCTCCTTCAATTTAAGATGGGGCCTTCACTTTACTGCAGAAGCAATCCAGACATTTAAATGAAAGTCATGTAGGAGATACATAATGACTGGATCCTGTTGTTCCAATGATATAGCTTCATTGGTCAAGGACGGCTATAATTAAGATGGACTACAGGGTGATCCATCTGACAAGATATAAAGCTACAAGATTAAACAGCCTCCTTTCATCAAGATATAAATCCACAAGATTAAGCAGCCTCCATCTGCCACAATGTAAATCCATGAGAATAATCAGTCTAAATGCACAAGGAAGAGCTACAAAGTTGATATTGACCTCATTACTAGCAACTCCTCTAGTGAAGACATTTTGAAACCACTACTTCCATGCATGTAGCTATGTGAGAATGATTCAATAACAGTGGTTGAGGGATCATAATATTACCAATTAGACAACCAATGTAAGGGACAGATGGAGTTAACTTCAGCAAGATACCACTTCAATAATAAGTTATAGCTATTGAAATGTGAATTTGATGTCTGCGGAGCTGCAAATGACAAGCCTGCATACATAGCACATATAATGAACATAAACGCAATACCATAGGTCCACTCTATGTCTTCTAAAATGAAGATGTCTCACTTTAAATATATGCAGTATCATGATTACAAGAATGGAGGGTGAAAATATATTAAAGGTTTCTGCTTAATACTACATAGATAAAAACACAGCAAAGTGTAGCAACCTAACTAGTTACTGTTGATTTTTCACATCCCATTAGTAATTTTCTTAGGTGTTCATGTTGTGTACCTAAACAAAACAACAATTTTGTACATGAGAAATTTTGTATGTGAGCTCATAATTTGTAAAAATCTTTAGTCCTTTGATATTTTGTACAAGACCACTTGTGTTAAATAAGGCCTCAAATAGAGAATTAGTGCATATAGGATTACTTAGCTGAATAAGAATGATGAATCTAATCACCCCATAAAGGTAACTTGGGCCACAAGTTAGGGCTTTAGCCCCTCTTTTGTATCCCTTCTCTTCTATCAGTTCATATCTATCAATCAATAATATTATATTACTCATTTGAGTACATTTTGGAGAAGTCTTACTCCATTATTCAAATTTGCAGGTGCAATCCACTCTTGGTTGTGCAGGTGCCCCGACTCCTTTATTCATCTCCTTATTTTTTCATTTGAGCTTCACTCCCATCCTATTTCTATGCAAAGAAATGGGAAGCAGTCTGTAAACTCATCCTTCAAGAGCCAAAAACAAAAGTGTTCAGGGTGACGTAGATCTCGGGAGGGACTGCCTGTTTCTCATAGAAAGAACAGAATGGAAGGAGTGGGTGAAACACTTACAAAGAGAGAGCTAAGAAGGGAAGGGAAGGCCGTGGGGCTCCTGTGCAGGAAGAAGAGCCACTAGGCCCCCAACCATGGAGCAAACAAAGCAAAGACACTTCACTATAATTGCATCACTCCCATCCCAAAAAGGAGAATAGATGTATCAGCCAATGTTAGAGGGAGGAACCAACAAAGAAGAGCAGCTGGGGAGCACATGCATGACCCGAGTGACTCTAGACCATGATAAATGTTTTTATTTTGGCTACACAGCTTAAACAGGAGGTTCGTCAAGCTTTGGCTGGCCTTGGAGAGCTACTGCTACACCTTCAGCGAGAGTCAAAGGAGTCCACACAGAAATTGCTTTCAAACCAAGAACATTTGAAGACAAGGATGAACACCATGGAACACAACATCACAACCATCAGAGGGGTCTTCCAAAACCAAGCAAAGATGTTAGACCTGGACCGTAGGGTAACAAGAGACCTCAAAACTTTGCTAGAGGATAAGATTCCAGGCCCAATTAGATTGATAAAGAACCCTGCCCACCTGTGGACGATGCGCAGAAAACAAGAAATTCAGCTAGAAGTCCAACAGGAGCTAAGCCTCTGTCCTCTAAATCCAATAGTTTTGTTTTTGAAATTTTTTATGAAATTTTTTATTGTTTAGAGACTTAAATCATAAATGCTTGAAGACATAAAAAAATTCACTATGTAAGGGAACCCAAAGAGTGGGGCTTTTGATAATGATATGGTCTAAGTACAGAGAGTGGTCAATAACCCAGGCCAACTAAGATTTTGTAAACTAAGTACTTTTTCCTCCTTTCAGGGACAGTTACATAAAATTCTTTTTCCCAGCAATGAAAAAATGGTAGATCAAGGTAAGCACACATTTTAATTTTAATAAGCCAGGTCTCGAACCCAGCTTGAGTCTGGTTGAGTGACAAAATTCATTTTTGGAATGTTAAGGGATTCCCCTTGTCACAAAGCAAAAGAGCTCTAAAAAGGAAAACTGAAGAAAGAAACCCAGCAATTGTTCCTGTTATGAGCCTAAGTTACCCAGCCATTGCATCGGGGGTGCATGCAGATATGTTTGGCCATCTTTTGTCTTTCATCAGTAAAAGAAAGAAGCCAAGGGTATTGTAACCAGATGAAAGATCATTCCCAAAATGGACAAAGCCATTTCAGATTCCTAAATAAAAATTATATTTAATTTAGTTGAAATGAATGTCTAATTTACTGTCATAATCCCTATGGCCTGGTAAATCTGAACTTGAAACAGAGTTTTTGGTCCTCTCTCTTGGAGATGAGGAAATTTGACAAAATAATAGTTGGAGAGACAGGGAGTTGTTTACTTGAATTAACAGAAGATTGGAAGGTCCATTTATACCTGAATGCTATCACAGATTTCTGATTCCTTAAGATTTTGAGTTAGAAAATGATAATATTGAAACCAGGGTCCTCTCTAAAGCAAGCTCAAATCACTAGCCAATATCATGCAGGAGTATCGCTGCCTCAGAGTAATCTTGCACGGCCAATTTGATTCCAGTTTTCTTTGATTTTTATTTTCCTGTTTTAATTCAGAATAGCAGGTGTAGTTTCTTTAAGTAGTGATAAGTTCTTTTCTTCTGAAGTCTGGTGCTTGGCATGTTGTCCAGCAGGACTACTTCAGGTTTTAACCGAGTATGAAATCATTAGTTTGACTCTCTTAGGCAGATTTCTGGACTTCAAATCCCCGAGCACCAGGGTGCACAAAGGAGCGGGTCCATACAGCAGTTTGCCTGGGTTCCTGTGCGCTGCAGAACAGGAGGGAAGTGCAGTTATGTGGGGAAGGAGAGGACGCATGCATGCACCAAACTTAGTTTATTTCTTGTTTTGTCACCTTCAGTTCACTGTCGTACAGATTTATTGCCAGTTCAGTTCAGTTTTCTGTTTCAGCTCAGTTCAGTTAGACACATGCATAATCTATTCTTACAGAAGGGCACAGGTCACTAGGTAGTTAGAGTGTATGCATGAGGAGCTGAGTGATGGCGCAGATCCCAAGGAGGAGTGCGCATGCATACATGCCACAGTTATCCTCCAGTTGGGGTGCATTAATTCAGGCACTGTTATCCATGTAAGTCGGTGCACTAGAGTCTAGCTGTATTGGTTAGGGTTAGGCTTTTACTCTGTCAATTGAGGGCCCCTCTGGTATGTGTCCAGTTACATTGTATCTTCTCTCTTCTTCCTCATCTATAAAGGAGAAGCAGGACAAACCACTGTAGTGGTTTGAGATAGCGTTTTAGGTTACTGTTTTCAGATTTAATATAAAACAGTGATGCTGTTTTGAGAGTTCAGATCTGCATGTTTGCTGTTCATATTACCAGCAGTATGTGTTTGTAGGTTAACGTACTAAATAGCTGTTATTTTGATTGGTATTTCAGTTTTTAGCTATCTAGAATTTAGGTTAAATTCCTCAGTGCAGATTCTGCTTACCATGGTCTGATTTTTGATAATGAGAGTCACTGGCAGGCAGTCAACCGTATTTTGTGCTATTTGAAGGGCACCACTCATATGGGTATGCACTATGCAGCAGAAGCCCCTATACATCTTCAAGGACTCTCTGATGCACACTGGGCTGGTGATCTTGATGGGTGTCATTCCACCCCTGGTTACTTGTTTACTACTGGTTCTGGACCAGTTTCCTGGTGTTCTAACTTCTAAGACTGTGGTTCTATCTTCTACATAAGTTGAGTATGTCAGCACTGCCCCATCTGGGAAGCATCTTGTCTGGATGAGGATGATTCTTGATCAGTTGGGTCTTCTGAAAAAGGGCCCCACCCCTCTCTATTGTGGAAACCATAGTACTATCAAACTTATTCCTAATCCTGTGGATCATCCAAAATTCCACTAGTTATCATTTAGGTTGATTTTGGTGCACATCCATGCATCTTGAAACTATTTTTCGATTGGACTCATTTCTCCATAGAGTATGATCTCTTAATCACTCAACTTCGAGATGACAACAATACCCTTTATTGGCACTTTGTTCCTCTAAGGAAATTCCTTCCACTTCTGCAAACCTCCCCTGGGGACGACAATGATGTTTCTTCTCTAAGGTATCTTTGCTCCTCTCTAGTGTCTTGATATTTCTATCGATCAACACACCCCTTTCAAATACTCTCTTGGTGCCCTTAGTCACCTCCTGCCCCCCAAGAAGGCGCTAAACAAGGTGATGACTCATGAGATAGGACATCTAGAGACAGTGCATACAAGTCATCTAGATTACTCCTCCCAAGGGCCTTGATCCTAATATGCCTTCCTATTTTGAGCATTTCATGCAATTGAGGGATGGCCTTATTATTAGACCCGAGTACACTCAAAATCACTAGATGCATAGCCTGGAGATTTCTTTAGGCTAGCATCAAGTTTGCTCACATCAGCAGCGGTTGAAAATTGAAATAGATCATCACATCCCAAGATCATAGAGATTTGCTAGGATTGTCACCTACAGGACATTGAATTGGAAGAACACCTTATCTTTTGTTGCCCTATTTTCTATGATATTAGAGGGAGGTTCCATTGTCTCTACAAGGAGTCAAGAGGATCCCGCAACACTTTCTTCCAATACACATACCGGAGATGTCTAGCTCTTCTCTTGAGGGAAGTGTTGGGCTTTAGAAGACAGATTCTATAGGGTCCACCCAAGACAAACCCGATTAGGCTAATCACCTCCTTCTTTCCCTCAATCCCAAACCACAGATTACCATAAGCAACATTGAGAGCACCATGTGACATCAACTTCTAGATCGGTGAGACCTTGGACCTGCTCCAAACCCACAGCTAACAAACTAGTTCCCACCAGGGCCTTGAGGAGGTTTCGTGCATGACATAGTTCAGTTGCTCACCCCTCCCCCATCTTCGGTACTCAAAGCTCCATTACCAAATTCTTTCCAACAACCTTGAGTGCTCACTGTTAGAAGAGCTATAGTGGACAATTGATGTCCACCAAGACAAAACATCCTAGCCCAATTTGTCTTGGATTCTCTCCAAAAAAGATTATCAAACAATGTATGGGGCTTTTCTTAGTGATTGATGACTCAGTGGGGGAGTCCTCTTCTTCTTCCTCCTCTCATTCGACATCTAGCTCTGATGTGATATAATGTCGAGAATTTATGTTCGACATTAGTTTTGCTTTGTATCCATATTATTTTGGAGTATTAATGTCTAGCTTCTAGGTTCCTCTATTTTTGTAGATTATAGTTATGAGTTGCTTTTGCACTCCATCTATGTAATTGCACTAGCTATACTTCTATGTCCCATTGACCTATTATTTGGCCAATAGTTGGACATTAATAAAATTATCTTATCTTATCTCTCCCAAGGCAACAACTTCCACGTGTTATATTATCACACTTTATATTTACATCATTCACTCGTATAAATTTAGGGAATTCAAAATATTCCTAAGTTTACTGGCACATCCACTAATGGAGCATTGGGCTTAAGCTCCCATTGAAATAATATTGCATGGTCCACATCATTTAATATGTACAATTATTTACAATGTGTCAAGGTACCTTTGTAAGGTAAGAGCAACTAACATGTACATCTTTTACATCACAAACAATGTACCAAAATCGGGTATTACAAGTGTATTCACAAAAATGGTTATGTGTATATCAAGGGTTTAAAACTTCAAAGTACGATATGTAACTAAGCTCTCGCAGAAATGGAGATGATAAATTAGGGTAGTAGATAGTAGATATATGGATTGAGGGTTAGCTAAAAGGATATTGTTGGTACACCAATTAAAATATGGCTAATTTATGTGAAGAAAATGTAAAACAAAGTTCCTTAGATTTGTTGTCTTTGGTCCAAAAAAAAAGTATTCACAAATGTTGCATGGAATTGGAAAATTATTCCATTTAAAGCAACTAAAGCATTTTTAACAATTTGACATGGCAAGTGATTTTATTTCATTCAAACAAAAAGGTTCTGCTAAAAAAGAGAATTTACTGAAAAGTGTCTAGTTGAGATCACAAAATGATTTTGTGGTCTGTTGGCAAGCTAGGGACAATAAGGATCTATCACAAAATTACCAGAAACATGAGACAATAAATCTGTGATCCAATAATCTATGCTTGACATGGTCTGCCAAGCTCCTTTGGTTCATCATAAAACTTGAAGGAAAACACAAGTAGCCCATGTAAAACTTTTAATACCTAGCAAACTAAGATAATCTAGCCAATAGATTTTAACCCAGAAATTAATTTCAACACAAAAATTTAAATCTGATCTATGCTAAGATTACACCAGCTAAGTATAAATGCATGTGTTAAAATATTGATGTGCTCATTTCACCATAGACAATTCAAAATTGTCTCCCAACTATAGGCATGCAACCACCCCCGAGCACTTTAACCTTTGATAGAAAGAATGATTCCGGAAAACCACAATATCACCAAGAAAGTGCACCTTCTCCAAGGATAGTGCACCAGAAAGATATCCCAAGACCACAGGCCAAGAATACTGCCAAGAGATACTAGAAGGTAGGGCGCATACCTTAGGCTAGATAGCGCTAGAGAGAGAGATTAAGAATTACCGCAGAAGATGCACCTTCCTTTCTTGTAACTACAGCTCCAAACTTGCACTATACTTCTCTAAGAGAGTGAGTGAAGTGAGTGAGTACAAATGAGCTCAAGTGCCTCCTATTTATAGTGGTTCTTGTCACCTATCTAGGTCAACTTGTCCTTCTAGAAGCTAATACTTTAATATTAATTATTTTACTAAGTCGACTTGCCTTCTAGGGCTTTTACACATCCGTTTAGGATTTCTCCGGCTTCCGGAATATTCTATTATAGTCAAAGGTTACACATGGAGGTTAATACTTCTCGCAGCTACCATAATATCAACACTCCCTCCTAGCTAGGGAGGTATTAATTGTAGTGGTCTCAAACACATCCATCCATTTCACATGGTATGGGCAAGGCTCACATAGTCTTGCAGACCATTCTACAGGTAGCATCATCATAGCCACACAGGCTATCTCATGATCACGTAGATCAAGTCACGAGCATCATCATCACTATCACTATCATCTGGTAGCATCCTGGCATCAAAATATATCATCGTCTGCATCATCTCTCGAGGCCATACTCCATTTGAGTAATCGGGCATGATGTTGAATAAGTCATGCATTGGACTTAGCACACTCAACAGAGTGTCTCGCAGAAGTCATTCACTCAACAAAGTGATATAGGGACCATTCTTCCTATCTTGGTCACTACTTGTGACACGGGAAGAATGATTGTCCCAACAGATGTTGAAAGCCACGCCATGGGCTACAATGGACCATTCTTCCCACTCTGGTCACTACTGTGAACTCAAGAAGAATGATTGTCCTGGACCATTTTTCCCCCTTTGGCCACTACTGTGAACTTAGGGAAAATGTATGTCCTGTACCAATCTCCATACTCTGGTCGCTACTGTGAACTCAAGGAGACGGACCATTCTACCTGTTTGGGCAAAGTCTCGGGAGAATAGTTGTCCTGGACCATTCTACCTATCCGAGCAATGCCCCAAGAGAATAGTTGTCCATGGTACATCAGCAATCTGCTCTTCCTAGACCATTCTCCACCTGGAGAATGTCTGTCCACCAGCACACTAACTATCCATGATGCCATATATCAACAGTCCCTCCCAACCGAGGAAGTCACCACCTCCCTCTCAACCAAGGGAGTTATCTCCACAAGTCCCAGCTTGTCCCTCAAGTATGCAAATTTTATATTAGACAGAGGCTTCGTCAAAATATCAATTGTCTATTCATCAGTGGAGAGATGTATTGGAGAATCACTTCTCCCTTCTCGACTTTATCACGAATAAAATATTACTTGATCTCAATGTGCTTCGACCTATCATGGAACACATGGTTCTCTGAAAGCTTCACACAGCTCTGATTATCACAATATATCACAGTCATATCCAGCACTTGATCAAATAGTCCAAAAATCAGCTTACGGAGCCATACTGCTTTTGTACAAGCATCACAAGCTGCAATATACTCTTCTTCTGCAGTGTTGAGTGCAACAGATTTTTGTTTCCTGCTAGCCCATGATATCATAGCAAAGCCCAAACTAAAACATATGCTAGAAGTACTCTTTATCATAGTTTTAAAATCAGGAACCGGTCGAGGGTCCAACCTGAACCAGAACCAGAACCGGAACCGGTAATGAACCGGTCGAACCGATTTCAATGAACCGGTTTTTTTAAAAAATACATAAAATATTTAAATTTTACCGAAAAAATATATTTTCAAGATTTTAAATCATGTTTCCAAAGCATTAAAGACAATTAGAGACAACATATCCAAAGTATGCTCATGAATATATCAAAATGGCACCAAGTGCAATACATATCTAGAGATTGGAACATAAATACATAATCAAGGGGGCTCTAGAGCCAAAATGGCCTCGGTCCTCTATAGACCACAACAACAAAACACATACTAGCAAGAGTCAAAACTACAAGTCACTATCTCATTGATCAACATGATCAACGATCAATCATCACTACTGTTAGAAGTAGAA
>ML780355.1:756881-771422 GCA_009831015.1 Picea engelmannii
CTGCCAGCTCATCTTTTACTTGAGCTACCCGGGTAAGATAAGAAGAGACAGTCTCCTCCTTACCCATCTTGGTATCATGCAACTTAGCCTTCAAGGCCATCTTTCGGTTCTCGTTCTTCGTCTCAAACAAGTTTTTAAGTGCATCCCACATCTCCTTGGTAGTCTTTTTCTCAACCAAGTGTGGGATAAGG
The DNA here is from genome assembly GCA_009831015.1 of Picea engelmannii. Classification (NCBI taxonomy): domain Eukaryota; kingdom Viridiplantae; phylum Streptophyta; class Pinopsida; order Pinales; family Pinaceae; genus Picea; species Picea engelmannii. Next base: position 757,073 of record ML780355.1, read on the forward strand.
TGATCTTTCACCCCATCCAGAATAATCCTCTGAGCTTTGGCTTCCTTGACCTCATGCAAATCCAAAGCAATAGGATCTGCTGCGGGAGGTGCCACAACAGAGTTGACATAGTTATAAATTTTGTTCTCCTTGAGAACGGCTGACAATCGAACCTTCCACTGCAAGTAGTTGGAAATGCCATCTAACCGATCCTCATATCTAAGGCTTCCAGCCATATTCCCTGTCACAACTCAAGGAAAACAATCACACCTTTTTGCCCAAAAATCACACTGCCCACTGTCAGAGACAAAGCTCTGATACCATGTAGATTTTTAATGACAAAAATCAGCAAATGAAATTTATGTCAAACACTTAGCAACCTAAAGATAAATGTCTTCATAAATTTCATAAATGCCTTAAACCCGCATTCCAAAATTACCATAAGCAGAAATACACATCGCTAAGCAAAATAGCAGCAGAAATAACACAGTGGACAGCAACCCATAACACTCAGAAATTTAGGCAAATGCCAAGGAAAACCCCAATGTGGGGAAACCCAATGAGAGAGAGAGAGAGAGAGATTATTCAGCTTTCGGGAAAGTACATTACAGTAGCAAAACCACATTTCCAGCCAAGAGAAATACCTCACAGCACCAAAACAGTCCCATCAAATTCTGCCTCATTTTCCCTGCCAAGTCCGTACTGTTGTACGGCCTGTTCCGTACCTTGATTTCCGTGCCAACAGTCAGTTGTAGGGATTGTTCCGTACGGCCCAAAAACAGCAAACAAAATACTAGAATCTGCCTAAAAACCGTGCCCAAAATTGCCTCGATTTCCTTGCCAAATCCGTACGGACTGTACAAAATTGTACAGACTGTACGGATCCGTATAGTCCGACAGAAAAATAACTCGGCCCAAAAACACAGAAAAAAAAAATAAATAAATAAATCTTGGGATTTGTGCCCTATCTCCTTGGAAAACGTGCCCTCTTTGTTGCTCACTTTTCTCTCTCAAGCTTACTCAAAAAATCTCTCCCAATCTCCTCCCGATGTATTCTCAACATATCTTGCACACTACCCAATGCATTCTTTTATAAATCTGAAAATGACATTTTCCCTCCAAAGTGTATTTTCACCTTCCCAACCCTAAATCCAAAGGCCAAGATTAGATCTTGCCTTTTTCAAGATCAAGGGTCATGATCCATTCCCTCCAAAATGAATCACTTGAAATATTAAAGCGATTTCACTTTATTACATAAGTGTTTTATGAAAATATAGTCACTTTAAAATTAGAAGGTACACTTTATTAAAAAGTCACTTTAATAAAAGAACCACTTAAAACAACTTTATAAAAACTATTACAAAGTTAAGTGCCTGGTAGTGTAAATATGAGGTAACATCCGCATACAAGACAAAACATGCAGAGTACCTCCCGAGCTAAAAAGCTAACAAGCACACCTTCTATGCAATAACTCATTAGGATTGAGTTCATCATGTACAACAGCTTGAGCATCTTGACCTAGAAGTTTATACAATCTTCCTTCACGAATATCAATAACTCTAGCATCTTCTATTTTTTGAATCTTTAGACCATACAAGTACTTTTCCATCGACAAAGGCTACTCTATCTCCTTTGTCTTCTAAATAAGAAATAGATACTAAATTCTTTTTCAAACCAGGTACATACAAAACATTATTAAGATGAACATTGTTAACTGATTTCAATTCGATGGAAGCTTTTCCAATTCCCTTCACTGCATAAGAGTTCTTGTCTCCAAGTTCCACTCTATGAGAGGTTTCTTTTTCTTTCATGCTTGAGAGATTTACACGGTCACCTGTCATATGTCTGGAAGCTCCACTATCGATTAGCTACATGGTGTCTTCAACAGATCCTGCATAAGCTAAGTAGTAGAAGAAATTTGTTTCTTCATGCTTGGCTTTCTTTGAAGGCTCTTCATCATTGGTAGTCGATGCATGGTATTTTTCCTTTCTCTTCTTTGCTAGTTTAGGACATTGGTTTCATGACAACCAAAACATTTTACTTTTGACATGTCTTTCTTATGATTGGATTTCTTTCTTGAACCAAATCTTTTCTTACCTCCATGTCTCTTGAACTTTGTTGCATAGGCTTGAGCATCCTCTTCCTTTTGAGATCTTCCCTTTGAGTTGATCCTTGTCTCTTCTTGTGCGCAACAGGTCCAAAATTCTTCATGTTGATGATTACAACTGCAATCATCAAGAGATTGCCCAAAACAAGCAAGCAGACTAAAGAACCGACAATGTACACTCTCAAGTATGCACTTATATATATTATTTGTATCATTGTCATGAGGGTACTTGCAGGAGGAAGGAACCTTTGTTGCAATCGTGGATCCAGAGGGATCTCAGTGCATTCAGAGGAACAACACACTGGAAGTGAAGACTCTGGGTTTTATTGTTTTAATTACCATGCCTCTAACCTATATTTCTATTGCTACATTACAAGTAGGTGTAAAAGCTATGACAACAATCCTTAAATTGTTTTGATTCTAGAGAGGTACTCATTATTCTCCTCTAGGAGATATTCATGTCTTGTTTCCTTTTGTTTGTTTTCTTGTTCCAGGTAGGTTAACAACAAAGGAAGATGTTTATCCTTCAGACTTCAGAGGGAGTCAAAACTATTTGAGAAGGAGGAAGAACAGAACCATCATTGAAGCAATCAAAGCAATGATACATGATCAAGAGTCTACCTATGATTTTGTGGGTAGAAGCATGCATGACAGCAGTATATGTTCAGAACAGTAGTCCTCGACAGATTTTGAAGAACATAACTCCCGAAGAAGCCTTCGTTGGAGTGAAGCCTGAGATTGGACACTTCAGGATATTTGGGTGTCCAATATACTTTCATGTACCAAAAGAGAAGAGGTCCAAGCTAGACCCTTCAGGCAGAAAAGGTACATTTGTGGGATACAGTCTACATCCCTGGTCAGAGAAAGATTAAGGTAAGCAAAGATGTCATCTTTGAAGAAGAGATAGCCCTTCGAAGATCCAGAGAATCTCATATGGAGATTGACAACGAGACAGTACCTTCTCCCCCTTCAATAGTTCAGAGGGAGACAGCCATTGTTCCAGTTGATCCAGTTGCTCCAGTTGATGTCCCCAGAGACATTGCAGTAGGCCATAAAAGGCCTGCCTGGGCTCGACAAACTCTGCAAGAGGCAGAGGGAAAGAGATTTTCAAGCTATTTTTCAGCCATGAGCCACATCATTGATATTGAGCCTTCTTGTCATGGAGAAGCAGCAGGTCAGCAGGTATGGCAAGATGCCATGACAGAAGAGTACCAGTCCATCATGAAGATTGATGTGTGGGATATCGTTTTGAGATCAGAAGGGAAGTCTGTAGTGACTTCCAAGTGGATCTATAAGATCAAGCATACAGTTGATGGAAGTCTCAAGAAATACAAAGCGAGATTTGTAGCCAGAGGACTCTCACAAGTAGAGGGAGTTGACTATGATGAGACATTTGCTCCAATAGCCTGATACACTTCCATCCGTACTATCATTGCACTAGCTACGTCCATGAGTTGGAAACTACATCAGATGGATGTAAAAACAACCTTTCTCAATGGTGAGATTGAGGAAGAAGTCTATGTCGAGCAGCCAAAAGGATTCGTGATACACAACGAGAAATCTCATGTGTGCAGGTTGAAGTAAGCCCTGTATGGACTAAAGCAAGCACTTCGTGCTTGGTATGAGAAAATGGATGGATTCTTGATGAGCTTGGGCTACAACAAGAGTGTTGTTGATCCAAACCTATATTATCATATTGTTGGTAATGAGTGCCTAATCTTGGTCTTGTATGTGGATGACTAATTCCTCACCAGTTCAAAAAGACTTATTGTTGAATGCAAGCGAGCATTGATTTCTGAATTCGAGATGAAGGATCTGGGTATGATGCACTACTTCTTGGGACTAGAAGTATGGCAGAAGATTGATGAGATTTTCCGAAGTCAAGGAAAATATACAGTGGAGATATTGAAGAAGTTTGATATGACAGAGTGCAAATCCATGCCTACATCGATGGTGATGGATTTGAAGAAAATGAATGATGCTTCCACTGATTCAGGCGAGATTGATCCACATTTGTACCAACAGTTGATTGGATCACTGATGTATCTGATTAACACCAGACCTGATATATGCTATACAGTGAATGTACTTAGTCAATTCATGAGTCAGCCGAGACAGACTCACAGGATAGAAGCAAAGCATGTATTGAGATATTTACGAGGCACAGTTGGATATGGCTTGAGATATGCCTCCAGTGTAGACTTGAGCTTCCAGGGATATGCTGATGTAGATTGGGCAGGAAGCACAGTGTACCGGAAGAGCACATCCGGTTGTTGTTTTACCTTGGGATCTGCCATGGTTTCTTGGTGCAGCGGGAAACAGAGCTCTATGGCCTTAAGTACCGCAGAAGCAGAGTATATAGCATTAAGTGTGGCAGTCTACGAAGCAGTGTGGCTTCGCAAGCTCCTAGCAGATTTATTTGATCATGAGATGGATCCTACCATTATTCATTGTGATAACCAGAGTCGTGTGAAGCTCTCTGAGAACCCTGTGTTTCACAATAGATCGAAACACATTGAGATAAAATATCATTATATCAGAGACATGGTGCAGAGGAAAGCAGTACACATGCAATACCTTCCTACACATGAACAGATTGCAGATATCTTCACCAAACCGCTTGCCAAGACGAAGTTTGAGTACTTCCATGAGAGACTTGGCCTAGTGGAGAATGCCTCCCTAGCTGAGAGGGAGTGTTGATGATTACAGTTGTGTGAGACATCCTCCAGGACACGGACTGAGTGAGTCGGCCTGTGAGAGAGCCCATGAGTTGGGTGTGCCCATGAGATGGGTCTGTTGCTTCCTCTCTGAGACGGAGATGGAACGTTGTGTGCCCCTGTGTGGGGAATATGCCCATGAGATGGGTGTGTCGTTTCTCTCTGAGACGGAGATGGAACGTTGTGTGCCCCTGTGTGGGGAAGATGCCCATGAGATGGGTGTATCGTTTGGGATGAAACGATGTGTACCCCTAAGAGGGGTGAAGGTGCCCATGTGATGGGTGTATTGTTCTCCTATGTGCAGAGAGTTGAGACGATGTGGTACTCCAGATGATTCTCCTGTGAGACTCAGTGAGATAGAGATCTGTTGAGTAGGACGTCCCTGTGGCTAAGCACAGGTGGACGTGACCCTAGTGGTTGAGCACTAGTGAGTGTATGTCTAGATGATTCTCCTGTGAGACTCAATGAGATAGAGATTTGTTGAGTGGACGTCCCTGTGGCTGAGCACAGGTGGACGTGCCCCTAGTGGTTGAGCACTAGTGGGTGTGTGAGATCCCTTGCTATATTGTCTAAGATTTAGATTTACCTATAACCCTAATTGTGATGTAAAGGGTACAGGCCGGCCCCACCATAAAGTGAAAGATAATTAATGTAAAAGATAATTAATATGGTAATTATTAATTATATTCTGAGTTATTGAGGTCGGCCCTATTGTGCTAATAGACACATCATTTGATGTGATAAGTTTTTGTATAAATAAAGGTGAATCCCCATTGAGGAAAAACACTAATCATTGTGTCATCTCATGATTTCAGAAGTTGAGGTCTGAAATTATGAGAACTGAAGCACCCTTTTGTGTGTTAGGTTGGTAATGGCTGTGGGAGGTCTTTCTCTTCAGAATATAGCAAAGTATTGGCTAGGTTTTCTTCCCTTGTTGAGAAGGGTTTCCCAGGATACTTCTTGTGTTCTTGTGCATGGTTATTCTTCTTGTGATCTTGGTTTACCGTAGCTAATGCATTGTTGCTACAATGTTTATGGTTCAGATAATGCTAAACAAAAAATGAAATAAACTACATGCATGTGCTTAGACATAGTGAAAACTTAACACTTCAAACGTGGGAAACTCCTTTCTTATGTTCATGCTTGCAGCAAATGCATCCCATGATCTAGAAAGACCATTAAGTGCACTATTCACAAGTTCATTTTCTAGAATAACTTCTTCAATAGCTTGTAGTTGATCTCTCAACTGAGAAATCCTCACAAAGTATGAGGCTACAGTGTTATCCTTAGTCATCTTTGTGTCACGAAGCTCATTCTTCAAACTCATCACTTGTCCAATATTTCTGACTGCAAAAAGGTTAGTCAGGGCATCATACATCTTCTTGGATGAGTCAAGATTGGATATGTAGGGTATCAAGTGATCTTTGACAAAATCCACAATGATACTCATAGCATTGATATCATTGTCCTTGAACTTCTCCATTGCTGCAACATTCTGAGGTTCCTTTTCTTTTCCTGCTTCAAACTGTGGTTCCACAATATTGCCCTTCACGATATCTAGAACTTTGTTCTTGGCAAGGATGAGGTCAATCCTTGTCGTCCATACTCTGAAATTTGAAGCTCCTTCTAGCTTGTTCTCTGACTTCATGGAGTAAGTCATGACTACCTTTGACTTTGACCAGTCAAACTTTGACTTTGACCCAAAAATTTAACCTTGACGTTTTTGCTAGCTGAAGGTACCAAGGGGTGCGCTAGGCTAAGGCGCACTAGAATATCCAAGAATTATGCCAAACGTTTCACTTAAAGTGCCCAAAGAATTAGGTTAGGGTTTGTTGCAGCTACAAAATCAGAAACCCTAGTTGCAGTTGCAACTGGTGCTACAACAAGCTTGACAAAGAACTGTCGATCTACCTTCCAGCAGCTAGACTTTTTTGAAGGTAGTGTGGGCCCATAACCTGTTAAAATATTGATGTGCTCATTTCACCATAGACAATTCAAAATTATCTCCCAACCATAGGCATGCAGCCACCCCCAAGCACTTTAAACTTCGACAAAAAGAATGATTCCGAAAAAACACAATATCACCAAGAAAGCACACCTTCTCCAAGGATAGCGCACCAGAAAGATATCCCAAGACCACAAAACAAGAATACCACCAAGAGATACTTGAAGGTAGGGCGCATACCTTAAGCTAGATAGCGCTAGAGAGAGAGACCAAGAATCACCCCAGAAGATGCACCTTCCTTTCTTGTAACTGCAGCTCCAAACGTGCGCTATACTTCTCTGAGAGAGTGAGTGAAGTGAGTGAGTACAAATGAGCTCAAGCACCTCCGATTTATAGTGGTTCTTGTCACTTGCCTGGGCCGCCTTGTCCTTCTAGAAGCTAATACTTTAATATTAATTATTTTACTCTTCTAGGGTTTTTACACATCCGTTTAGGATTTCTCTGGCTTCTGGAATATTCTATTCTAGTCAAAGGTTGCACATGGAGGTTAATACCTCCCACAGCTACCATAATATCAACAGCATGCACAGTGGAAGAAAACAAAACCAAACACACATTAACACAGTAGATACCCTAGAAACCCCAGTGTGAGGAAAACAAGCAAAGGTGGGCTTTTTATTAGAGGCTTCAGAGGAAAATAAATACAGCAGTAAAATACAATTTCTTACAGCCCAGAAAAGCTCCACGTCTTGAGTGTTTGTTCAAGCCTGCTGCTGTACGGCCCTGTTTTCCTCCTTAAGTGGCTGTCAAATGATCTCTGAAGTGACCCTCTAAACTGCTGCAACTTAGCCTCTGCTTCTGCCCTCTGTGCTGAAGCTGTAAGGACACTAACAGTCCCCCTGTTTGCTGTTGTTACAGAACCCTGCTCACAGCAACACTTTGTTATCCTGTGCAGTCCTGTAAATGACCTCTTCTTGCTGCCAGGTACGCCCAGAAATGGCCCTGAGCTTGCTGTTCAACACAGCCAAGAATTGAGCTCTCTCACAGCAGCACTACGCCTCTTCCACAGCCTCTAGCGCCCTCCTTCTCTCCTCCTCCTTCTCTCAAACATGAAGAATGAGGAATGCCCATCACCCTCAGCCCCTCTATACCCCAGCCCCCTCCTTGCTGCCTTGGGATCAGGGCCCAGCAAGAGCTTCAAGGGTTCAGATTGAGCCGCCCCTCTCCTGTGGACCCCAACCTCCACTAAGCTGGGTCAGGGCCCCACACAGCACTAGGCTGAGCGCCCCACTCAGCAGGGCCCCACAAACCACTAACAATGAGATTTGGTTGGGTTTCCTAAGTCAGACTTAGGCTGATAAACTTAGGCTGAAAAAGGGTAAGTTTAATGTCCCCTCGCATGCCTAGGACACATAGCCCAGATCCTAGGATGTAAAACCTCTTGCATTAAATTATAGAAACTGTGATATGTTTGCCCTCATGTGTTCAACCCACTAGATGGTCTACATAATTACTGTCTCCTATCAATACATCTACGGTTAATGACTTTAGAATACATATCATTTCCTACAGTGATTCACTAATCAAAGGACAAAAAGTCAAAACAGATCTCCAACTATTCCACATTCACAAAAAACAAACAAACAAGTACCTGGTCCTCAGCTACCTTTGCAAAGTTGATGATATTGCCCAAGCTTGTTGTTACACAAGAGTCATTTTATTGCCTCATTTGCTTAACACTACCAATAATCAGCAGAAGAATACGGCCATTCCCTGAAATGATGGAATTAGGTGGCATCACTAACACAATTTCTTTCGCAACAATCTTGGAGATGGACTTACAGGCATAATGGCAGTCACCACAGACTTGAAGGTTCTTGACAATGCAGATAGGAGTCCTAGGGGACACACTAATAAGCCCAAAAGCAATAGCCAATTTCTCACTATGATGGTAGAGAACAATGCATTCCTTTTGCTCCTCCTCAACATCATGAAGCACAAAGTCAGTTAGAGGCACCTAACTTCCATTCCTTTTGCTCCTCCTCAACATCATGAAGCACAAAGTCAGTTAGAGGCACCTAATTTACATCCTTCATCTGGCCAAACAATCTATTCCACTCAGCATAAATCTTTTCTGCCTGGGGATGTCATCTGTTTCCTAAATGAATGTATGCATCTTGTTATTGACCTCAATCCAGCTTCTTCCAGGCATCTTTTTTATCCTCTTGTCTTTCATAAGTTCTCTAACCTTTTCTACATCATCCCATCTACCAGCTGTAGCATAAATGTTTGACAGCAGCACATAGTGTGCAGCTACTTTAGAGTTTGACTCAAATAGGTGATCTGCCACACATTCTCCGAGTTTTATATTTGAATGAACTCTACAAGCACCAAGCAATGATGCCCACACAGCCGCATCAGGCTTTATTGGCATGTTGTTGATCAAGTTTTGTGCATCATCCAAGCACCCAGATCGACCAAGAAGATCTACCATGCAACAAAAGTGCTCCACTGTAGGTGTGACATTATAATCGTGTTCCATGCTATCAAAATATTTCCAACCGTGATCCACAAGGCCAGCATGGCAGCAAGCAGAAAGAACACCAACAAAAGTGATTTGATTTGGTTGCATACGAGAGTGTTGCATTTGTTCAAAGAGATGTAGGGCCTCGTTGCCACACCCATTCATGGCACATCCTACAATCATGGCATTCCATGAAACAACGTCTCGTCTACGCATTTTATCAAATACTTTGCGTGCATCTTCTTTGCTCCCACATTTAGCATACATGTCCACAAGGGCATTCCCTGGAGAAATATCTGACTCAAATCCACATCTGATTATTTCTTCATGGATTTCCTTGCCCTTTAGAAGAACTGCCAAGTTGGCACATGCTGGCAAAATACTGGCAAAAGTTTCCGAGTGTGGCTTTACACCCACCAACCGCATCTGTTGAAAGAATTCCAGTGCCTTGTCAAAATACCCATTCTGTACATATCCTGCAATCATTGTAGTCCAAGAAACTGCATCTTGCATAGGCATTTTATGGAAGAGAATGAGGGAATCATCCATATACCCAGTCTGTGCCAATCCTGCAATCATTGCGTTCCATGAGACCGCATTTCGTTCAGGCATTTTTTGAAAGAGTTTAAAAGCCTCATCCACATGACCATTATGGGCATATCCTGAAACCATTGCATTCCATAGTGCAATGTCTCGTTTAGGTATTTGGTCAAACACTTGGCATGCATCTTTGATACTTCCACATTTGGCATACATATCTACAAGCGCACTCCCAATAAAGACATCAGCTTGAAGTCGAGCTCTAATTATCTCTTCATGTATCTCGAAGCCCTCTCGGAGATCTGCCAAGTTGGCACATGCAGGTAGAACACTAGCAAAGGTTTCCGAATTTGGCTTCACACCCGTTCTTCCCATTTGTCGATAGAGCTTCAATGCCTCCTCTGGGTACCCATTCTGCGCATATCCTGCAATCATTGCAGTCCAGGAAACCACATTTCTTTCAGGCATCCTCTGGAACAACCTAAGAGCCTCATCAATATCACCACTCTGTACATATCCTGCAATCATCACATTCCACGAAACCACATTTCGCTCCGGCATGTTCTGAAACATCTCCAAAGCATCACCCAGAAGCCCATTCTGCACATACCCGGTAATCATTGCAGTCCACGACACCACATTCCTTTCAGGCATTCCGTCAAAAAGCAAGGCAGCCTCATCAACGCTGCCATTCTGCATATATCCTGTAATCATAGCGTTCCATGTGACCACATCCCGGTGAGGCATTCTGTCAAACACTTTGCGTGCACTCTCAATATACCCACATTTTCCATACACATCTACGAGGGCAGTCCCCACACAGGCGTTAGATTGTAACCCACTCCGAATTATGTCCCCGTGAATCTCCCTGCCGTGTTCCAGAGCTTCCAAATCAGCACAGGCCGCGAGAACACCCGCAAAAGTGAATTGATTCGGCATGAATGAAGTATAGTTCTGAATTTGTCTAAACATCTTCAAGGCCTCTTCACAGCGCCCGTGCTTAGCATAAGCTGAAATCACAGAACTCCATGAGACTGCATTCTGCTCTGGCATTTCATCCAAATAGTGGCGAGCATCCACAACACTGCCGCACTTGCCATACATAATCACAAGCTTCGTACCCAAGAACATATCCGGTTTGAATCCGGTTTGAATGATGTGAGAATGAATTAGTTTGCCTTCACTCAGGGCTTTGAGCGTAAGGCATCCCTGCAAAAGAGAAGCATAGTCATCGAAGTCTATACCGTTCCTTAAACGCAGAATTCGCAGGGCCTCTTTTAATCGGCCTTTCTCACACAACATTCTTAATTCCCTATTGCCATTTGGCAACTCACGTGTAATAGTATCGGTGATAGTCGTTGGGTTAGAGGCACCCATATTTTTTGTGAAAAACGAAATAAGACCGAGTAAATGGTATGCCGGTGTTGCTGCTCTGCCATGACCAATTGCTGTGATTGTTGTTGGGACGGAGAGAGGAATGCTGCTCATACACCATTCCAATTCCAAGCTTAAGCAGTTGAATGCCACCGTTGGTCAGCTCTGCAATGCCATGGAAAACGGGTATGAACCGACTGAGTATCGAAAGCCTCGGAGTATGTACTTCTGGCGTAGATGTCCACTGGTTTTGAAAAACGTTCGTGAACTCTCCGACTCCAAAACCTATAGGCAATCGGTGTATGTTGAAAATCTTAAGGGATACAGTGCTGCTAACGTTGAGGGCCCTTATACTTTACATGAAACTTTAATAGAAAGGTGTTGACGTATGTGTATTGTATTATATTATTGATTACTAAATGTTAACTTCTAATATGAAGATAGGTCAAGGGACACAAGGCTCGAGTCTGTGATCTTTCCTTGAATCGAGAGAGTATGTGCACTTTCCTTGAATCGAGAGAGTATGTGCAAGTCTTACCAATTGTGCTACTTCATGAGGCTAATATGAGATAGGTTGGAATTTATATTTGATTTCTAAATGTGAATGATTTGTGAAATCGACATACATTTTATTTATTAGTCTCACGAGGGACTAGAGCAACCGTGACCTGGTATTACTTGGTTCTTTATGTTGTATTAATAGATGCAGTTTGTAGCTCTCACTTCATATTAATGTATTTTTTCAAAACTGTTTATTATTTCAATTTTTTTAAGAATGAAATTATTTATTTTATTTTTCCAATTGAAATTATTTCAATTTTTTTAAGAATGAAATTATTTATTTTATTTTTCCAATTGAAATTATGGATTTTTTGATTGGTTAATAAACCATGATTTGACTTAATTATTCATGGTATGTGTCAATTATTTTTTTTTAACTCTCGGGATTTTAAATTAATTTAAAAATAAAAAATTGTCTCCAGTGACACGGGCTTTCTGCTTCTACATGTTAAGCCAAACACCATACCAATGGGTGCACACATGTTGCAACATGCACGCTGTGAGGGCAAGGAGATGAGATATTTCTTGAATATTTCACTGGATTGTAATTCAATCTTCCTACCCGATTCATCTCCGGTTGCTAGTTGCTCCCTCAGAGTATTGAAGTTGTAGCTTGGTGGGCGAAATTCAAGCGCTATGTGTTCATACCAGATACCGGAGTTATGCATCAATGATTTGTCATTTTACAATGAAAAAAAATTGTTCAAAAGTAGATTTTTCAGGTATTTCTTCCATGTGCTTATGCTCCTGATTTTATTTAAAATGATTATTTCGCCCCTCCTACTAACAATACTCAATACTCGGTTATTTTACTTCAACAATATTCAATACTCAATGATTTTCCTTCTACTGTTGTTACTTCTACAGCTAACAATACTCCGTGATTTTTCATTTCATGGTATACCAAAAAAGAGAATAACACTCATTATTTTTAATTGTATATGTGTTATGATTACACAGACTTGTTCTGATTAGCCAAAAAAAGAAATTACAGTATCTCTTTGGTGCTTGTTTTCTTGCTAGAATTCATTGCACAGACTCAATTGACTAGTTGATATTGTCTTTTTTAGTTGGTAAACAGATGCATCATGCGATGGGAAAACAAATTAGTAATATTGTAACATACGATTGGAAATATAAACATGTGAGATTGAGTACATGTTGATAACAAATTATTGTCTTGCAGTGATGGGTTTTATTTATATTCAATGCAATTAGCTGGGAGGGTTATAATTGAAAACGAATGGAGAAAACAAAAAAAAAAAAATGGTCATCCCAAGAAGACTGGCATTGAAAGACAAATATATTACGTGGACTACGTCCCTAATAACAAATTATTTATGATGATTTTCATGGCGTAGAGTACTGGGGGTTTTATTTAAATTCAATGTAATTAGAGAGAGGTCGAAAAGAAAACGAAGGGGGACAAAACAATGGTCAACCCTAGAGAGAGTGATGAAAAACCAAAGATCGTTGCGTGCAAAACTCTTCCATCATAAAAGGAAAGCCAAGATGCAAAGCAGGTGTATGGTTTTCAAATTTTTCATTTAGTATTTGGGTAACCATAAGCGTTAGTAGCATGCTCTGCTTTGACAGAGCCTCTGGTATTCTATTTTTAGTCTCAGTTTCATGGTTTCTAGTCTCTCTTTTTACAGATATATTTGATCAAATATATACTCTTAAGGTCTATGTCTCTCCATTTAAAATGGCAATGTTCCACTCTCAAAAAAGACTCAAAATTTTCAGAATTTAAGAATACAATAGTTTCTTAAAAATAAGTACCTCCTTTAGGTGCTTGTAGAATATGTCGATGTTAAGGCTTCCTCTTCTCTCTACACTTATTTGTTACACTCCAACATTGAGTTCCATTCTCGACATGCTCACAGAGACGATGGAACACCCAAACAAGGAGGAGCACCACCGCTAGGGTCAAAACAACATTGAACAACTCTACCCATCTCATGGTGTTCTTCTTTGATAACTTTTGCGCAGAGCCCACAAATCCAGTGCCCACAAGAGAGTTTTCTTACCCTACAAATGTAACTCAATGTGCATTCTTCAAACATTCCACACCACTCGCATTGAGCTTGCTCTACTTCCAAATTCGTTTATGAATGTAGATTCATGTCCAAATTCAAGGAACTTCGGCTCAGTTATGCGGAAACATCAAATACTGATCTATTGACATGTCCCTCAAACGAGAGCTTGCGGATCATGGAAGCCCCATTATTCCCATCAGGTACAACATGCTTCGATGTTTCTACCTCATGCAGTGTTGGCCTGTTTGGATTCAATTCTAATGAACAAATTGTTCAACAATTCCCATCTGGTGACATGCTTCTATCTCGAGATTCAGATTGATAAGAGTCACATATCTTTCCTAGTACCTATACAACCACATACCACAATTTATAGTACACACATTGATATATAACGGACAAATCTCAGACAACCTTTTATCGAGGGACTTCTAAAAACCATTCGGAAGCTACAATTACAAATAGTGATCGTTGCCGAAAATGGAAGGCAAAGATTCAACACAAGGTATAACGCCTGTTTGATCCACGATTGTATGATACTTTGATACCGATAAATTTGTGGTC
>ML780355.1:777576-794380 GCA_009831015.1 Picea engelmannii
ATTGAAGATCTATTATGAGAGAGAGATTGTCTAGAGGATCTCATGGACGCATCAAAGTTTCGTAAGTCTGAGATCTTGACAACGAAAGTTTCGAAAGTTCAGAAACCCTAGTTTATGAAGGAGTACGCGAGCAACAGTGGGCTAGAGAGCATACATACGCGAGTTGCAATGAGCCAGAGAGCGTACACACACAGGCTGAAGAAAGGTAGAGCATGTACAGTTGAATGAATTCATGGAGATTTGAGTGTGAGCTGATGCCAAAATCTTGAAGTCTAAAGCAAGTTCCAGATCTGCATTCAATGGGCTCAGATCTGCTATAAAAACTCTAGTACGGTTACATAGTTGTCTTGATGGATACTCTTGCTTATTGTATGGCGAATGCTTAGGGCATTCTTGGTATGGTTGTTGTGATATGGTTATGTTGGTTGATTGATAGAGTGAGCAACACTCTTATGGTTCAGTACTGATATGATTGCCATAGTATATTGGTTGCTTATACATGATTAAGTAGCATTCATAGTGTATGGTTGAGGAGCATGAGTAAGTTGTTGGAGAGCATAGATGTGTTGTGATTGGTTATGGTTCATATTGGACAGTGAAAGACAGAAGTGAATGTGACTGAAGGCTGTAGAGGATCTAAGTTTTTCATGAAGATAAAACCCTAATTGCTCAGAAGGAATACACAGGTTGTAGTACAGATAGGTCACGTACATACGCGAATTGTACTACTGGTAGGGCACGTACATACGCGTGTTGCACTACTGACAGGTCGCGTACCTGTTGACAGATTGGTATTTGTTGAGGATTGATTCCTCTTCTCAGTTGGTGTTGAGTTGTGTAAGTTGAGTCTTACATTGTAGAGTTGGTGCTCTTGTGGAGTTGTACCTCTATTCAGTTGTTGTTGATAACCCAAGGATTGTAGTCCGTAATAAAAAGAAAATTCTACATACATCTTGTGTTCTTTATGGTGATGACTTATTGATTATATATGTTGTTGATGCATGTTCACATTTAACTGGTTATAATTGACAACAATAAGTAATGAGTAAATGGTGATTGCTAACTAAGGAGTTTTGTGAAGGGAAGTTGAAAAAGAGCCCTACACTGATTCACCCCCCCTCTCAGTGTGGTCGGTGTGTCCAACAATATTCACTTTTTATTAGCGCGGGGATTTTATTTTTCATTTTGAATAAGGCTTAAGAATTGACAATTTCTTCACAAACCTTCTGATGATATTTGCATGCTCATGATTGACCAATGGCACATGCGCCCACCTGGTTCTCTGAAATTGATGTGGCCGTCCCCACACATTTAAGAAAAGTGCATTTTTATACACGACACTTCCCAAACATCTTTAAAGTAACTAAGCTATTATTAGTTTTAACTAAAATATCGGAGAATTAAAAATGAAAGTTTATTCAAACAAGTTACAAATCAAAAAACAATTATAAATAAGATAAATAGCACCTAAGTTTTTTTCAACAAAATTTTTTCTCAATTATATTAATATATAATTTTGTTCTCATATCAAGGATACATTTCCAAAAATAATTCCACTCTCAATGATATCTCCCGCCTACAGTGATCTTTCAGCCATCAAAAGTGTGAAAGATCAAAGAGTAGTACTAAAACAAGAGGCAGTACTAATTACCAAGAGTAACAAAAAGAGGAAAATCCAAAGTTATGGCTGTCTCTTTACTGTGAAATGGAGGTCCACAAAAAGAGAAGCATGAGAAAACAACCTTCTCTCAACCTGGAAAGATCACTAAGAACTATAGTTGCAGGTCCTAATATAACTTTAGGACGTGGGGAGGACCCTCATGCCTTTCAACCCAGAGATTGTAGGTGATTACACCAGCTTTTTTCTAGAGAGCGGCCTTTGAAAATGAGTATGCTTCCTTGTTGAACTCTCAATAAGTATGTTTGAAACTGAGCTTCCTGAAGGTGGATTGAAGTTGTCTGATCCTATCCTTCCAGCCCAAAAGTGAGATGACCTGTAGCTTTCCCCAGTTGTTCAACCAGTTTATAACAATTCCGGAATCCCCATACATTTGAAGCACTTCGATGTTTAATCTAGATGCTAGGTGGAGAGTAGCCCATGCACCCAATAATTCAACCCTAGTATTGGTACCCGAGCCACAATTGAAAGTCCATTTGTATTGTGAATTCATCGAGGTGCTAAGCAAGCCCCCTGCTCCACTCTGAAGGCCATTAGACTACGTTGCTCCATCAAACCAACCAGTAGGCATAACCTCTGAAATATGTGTCTTGGATTTGGTCTTTGTAACCTATTTTCTTGGGTGAATAGTTGTCCAGTTTTTTAGCACACCAAGTGTTTTGTAGGCGATTGTGCTTGTAGATGGAATCCCATTTTCCAAGAATTTTTTATTCCTTTCCGGCCACATGAACCAACAGACCAGGGGAGGGAGGTTTTGAAAGTTATGTTCCCTTTTTGACTAGGTATCATAACAGGACGATAATGAAATATTTTCCCAAGCAATGTTTATATTTTGATCAAAAATGATAGTGTCCCATACTTGTCAAGTGAATGGGCACTTAACAAAAAGATGCATCACAGTCTCTTCATCTCTGTTGCACAATTGGCAAATGTTGGGTCCAACCCAGCCTTTTCTTTGAAGATTATCCCAAGTGTGTATTTTTTTTTCTATTGTTAGCCATGTTAACAACTTGATCTTTTGTGCTATGTTCTAGGACCACATATTTTGCCTCCATCCACCTATATTATTATGCCAGAGAGTGTTTGTAATGGTTGAATAAACATTTTTTATTGTTAAGAGGCCCGAGTTGTCGCCCCCTGTCCACATAAGTTGGTCATTCTTTTCTTGAAGCTGGATGCCCGATCGTGAAAGTTCCATACATAAATTATCCCAATCCACTGCGAGATCAACGATAGTTCGATCTCGTTACTGGTTTTCCAACAGTCTGAAAGAATCTCGGGTCTGTAGATTCCTCTTGCTTGAAAAAGATACCTGATGTTTTTTTAGTTTAGATGGGTAATCAGTTGTGGAGATAGGTAAGAGGCCTTATCTAGTACTATAATACAATCCTTGCCTAAGATGACTGAGTGTCCTGAGCCCAGATTCCAACAAAGCCAATGGGTGATCGAATTTACCGACTTTACCAGGTTTCTCCAAATCTGAGAGGTCACTCTTGTAGAGTTTGTAGTTGTCTTGAACCAAGTGGCCACCGAAATGTGGGGAAGATATTTATTCTTTATAACAGAGTGCCAGATTCCAACTTTTATCAACACGCGCCAAAGGGAGTTGGCAGCTAGTCCTTTGTTTAAATGAAATATGTTTCTGATTCCCCAGCAGCCCCTTTTTTTTGGTTTGGCCAGTGATTCCCAGTTGCAAAGATGTTGGCGAGTATAATCAATGTTGCCCGACTAGAGAAAATTATATGTTAATTTCCTTAGCTTGTCTAAAACTATGATTGGTATGGTTGCAAGTGCCATCCAATAAATTGGTTGTCCTTTTAAGACAGCTTTGATGAGGGTGAAACGACCTCCTAAGGAGAGCCATCTATTGCACCACTGACCAATTCTTTTCTCTACCTTTGCAACAAGCCAGTTCCAATCTGTAGCCTTATAAGAATCGGCATTAATAAAATAGTCAATGTACTTAAATCCTTCAAAGAGGTGTAAAAATTTATATGGAAAGAGATCTTTTAGTTGTTCCAAGGAGTGATCTTGTAAACTGGCAAAGTGGAAAGTCGACTTTGCCCAATTTATCAACAAACCCAAGGCACTGCATAAAGTCTTCAAAATATATTTTATTTCCATCCATTCATGTAATGTGTCGTTGGTCATGATTAAGACATCATCAACAAAAAAAAGGTGTAAAATCTTGATGATCCTTGACACTTTTATCCTTGTAATCTTCCCTTTTGCTTGACCTTTTTTGAGTAGCAGTCTTAATCCTTCCATGACCAGGATGAACAAAAGCAGTGAGAGTGGGCAGCCCTGCCGCATTCCTCTGCCACTGTGAAAGAAAGGAGAATTTTCTAACCAGGATTGAGAAATTTGAATTTGTCACGCAACTCATGATCCATTTCATAGAAGATCGAGTGAAGCCTGATTGTGGTAGGATTAATCTAAGGAAATCCCAGTCAAACGCTTTTTTCAGATCCAATTTCAGGATAAGTGCCTTTGTATTTTTCACCTTTATGTTGTGCAAGCACTCCTGGGCTGTGTCAATGGCCTCTAAGATCTGTCTGCCCTTTAAAAAACCCAATTGTTCACCAAAAAGTGTCCTCGAGAGGATAGGCCTGATCCTCTTTGCAATGATTTTTTTAGATTAATTTGTAGCACAGATTGTAGAGAGCAATCGGTCTGTAGCCGCCAAATGTAGTAGGATTGTTTTCTTTAGGAATTAGTGTCAGGAAGGTCAAATTCAGTGCACCAATAACTTTTTCTCCAAGTCTGGAATCTTCCACTAGTTCCAGAAGTTCATCCCCTACTAAATCAAAGAAGTGTAGAAAAAATTCTACAGTCCAGTCGTCGGGGCCTGCACTTTTATCTTTAGTAAATGATTTTAAAGCATCCAATACCTCCTATAGTGTACAGAGAATATCCAAGTGGTTGGAATCCTCCACTGTGACCGATTGAGGGAAAAAGACTGGCAACAGAGACTGGATCATGTAGATTGTTATGTGCAGTCGCCTCATTGAAGGATTTGAAGTAATTTGTAGTTGAAGACTTTAAGGCTTTTTGTCCAATGTGAATGTTAGCAGAATCATCTTTTATTTCCCAAATGTGTTTTTTGTTTCGACAAGAGCTCAGAAAACGATGAAACAATTTTGTGTTTTCATTGCCACACTTTATCCAGATAGCTCTGCTTTGTTGTCTCCATAGAGCTTATTCTGCGAGAAGGATTTGGTTCTTTTCAGTTTCTAGAAGATTCAAGGTGTGATTCCTGCCTCGGTGCCCCCTGTCCTGTGTGCATGCATGCAGTAGGGCATGTAAATCAAACTCCATTTCTTTTAGTCTAATGAGTTTTTGTTTTCTGTGGATTTTTGCCCAAAGTTTGATGCGAGCTTTTAGAGACTTTAATTTCCAAACAAGACGTTCTTGGATTCCTGCCTCGGTCTGGTAAATGGTGTCTTTCCAGGCTTCCTTGACAATAGTGTTGAATTGTTCCTTGTGCAGCCAGCTCGGATTCAGTTTAATAGGATATGCCTTCAATAATGGAGGAGAGTCTATTTGCAGAAGAATTGGGGCGTGGTCTGACAGGTAAGGGTAATCCACTCAGGACCCGATCCTTCCATTGAGCATAGCTAGAGCTTCAAAAATAAGGACCCAGTCTAGTCTCTTTGAAATTGCCTCTAATCCTGAGCGAACATTGCGCCAAGTAGGAACTAAATCAGTTGAAGGGAAGTCAACCAGTGCATGAGCTTGAAATAGAGTAATGAAGTAACTAGCCAAGGGATCCTGTGAAGACGAGTCACCCCACACTTCCCCCTGCATTTGTAGTTAGGTTCAGGTCCCCTGCAACTATCAAATTTGTGTAGTTTAGAAGTCCCTGAGATGCCACCTTGTCCCAAAATAGTTTTTGATCGGTGCAAGGGCCATAAATATTGAGTAGGGTAATCTGTTGATTGTTCCACAGGCAGGTACCAGTGATAAAGTCTGAGGCAGTTGGGTCGTCAACATCAAAAAACTCTGAGAAGGAGGCCTGTGAGTTCACTCCCGGGGATTCCATGATGGAAGAAAGTTCTAACATGGTGTCCTCCGACTGCTCTTCCTCCGCGAAACCAGAGTAGTGTTTCCTCAGGTGTCCAGTCTGTCTACAAAAAGTGCATATGAATGGTATGCCAAGATAATCCAGTTTTTGGCAAGTGAGGTGATCTCTCCATTAAGTATGGGCTAAAAGCAAAGACATATGCGAAAAAAAGGCAGATACAAGTTGGCAGTGTATCTATAGAATTAGAAATAGTGGTTGTTAGTACAAAGAAGAAATATGCAGCCAATATAAATATATAATATATTTTTTTTTAATTAATATTTTTAAAATTATTAAAAATATATATTTTATTATATTGAAAAGACTTTCATTGAATTTTAATAATGAAGTCCATTGAAATTGAAAATCTCAAGAATATGTCATAATAACTAACAACTTCAATTACATGTATGAAAAATTATAGTTGCATGGTTGTGGAGAAAGTGGAACCTTTGAAGAGTAAGATAACTGATATTTCGATAATTGCTCAATTTGAAATGGATATACGTTGGACTACATCAATGGCAGAGGTCGGTGACGATCTTGAGGTAGCGACAGGTGTTGACGATGGAGGATAGGAACCCCCTTATTGAGAGGTTTGTCTGGGGGTGAGGTTGCTTCGCCAATAGTGGGGTTGGTGCTACTCCCTAGGTCGAAGAAAGTGTTTCTTGAAACCCAAGTGTCCTGTGGATCCCCCTACCATCTTTTCTTCCTGGTGGGTTGGAATGGCGACGTCTGGTGTAGAGGGATCTAAGCTGGACTTGGGATTCAGAGCGAATAGTCTGGGGGAGGGGGACCCAGTTTTGTCTGGCGACACCCCATTGGGGTTGGAGGTAGCGAACCTAGAGGGTTTGGTTGATAATCTGACATCTGACCTAGATTCAGGGACTCCCTCCTCAATGGCATTGTCATTTTCGATTGGGTTTGATTTGGTGGTGTCGGTGGATGCTTTGTTAGGATGCATTCCAGGGATGGACCCCCTTCCAAGGCTGGCAGCGGGAGTCTTTAATTATGTCGGTTCTGAGCCTGAGGCTCTCTTCGCTGACGATTGTTGGGGCACACAACAAAAAACTCTACTAGAGGCAGTTTCCTGTGCATTTTCCTCTCCATCAGAGATCGTTAACAATACTAACGCTTTTTTAGGGCCTGTAGAGAACGTCGAGTTTTTCCTGGGGGGGGGACTCTTCACTCGCCAGGGTTTCAGATTCTCTTGTTTTACCATCACCTGCGGGCTCTAAAGGCATAGCTCGCGGAGGGGGTTGTGTCCATTTGAAAGAACCTGGGACTTCAAAGCATCCGACAACCCGCGAAACATAGTGCGCCAGGGATAGATCTGATTCGGAGCAACTAGTATTTGGCGAGGATATTGACATGGACCGGGTGGTGGAGTTCTCGGAGTTAGTCGTGGTGGGTCAAGTGCGCGGGAAACGATTGGGAACTACTTTCTTACGCTCTTGGATGGAAAAATCATGGGGCTCAAACCTCTCTACTTCTCCTAACATCAGGTTGTTAGCAAAGGGTTGGTTTGCTTTTATCTTCACTGCTTCCTCGAATGTTTGTTGGGTTCTTTCCAAAACCTGGAGAATGGCCGACACTCCCATTGTCCTTAAGCGTAGGACTCCAGGTTTCGACGCAAAGCGGGAGAGGGTGGATGTAGTCACGGTTTGGGTCCATCTACCGAGCCTCCCTATGCAGTACCGGAACCCTGTCCGCTTCTCGGCAATAGGGAACAAACTCGGTGAATTTCTTGATGTAGACTACTCCTTCAAGGATACTGGGCTTATGTCTTTGGCACGGATTTTAGTGAGGTTGGATCTTAGGCCGGGTCTTCTAAAATAATTGACGATTGAGACAGCTTTTGTCTCCTTCATTCAACCTCTTGATTATGAAGGCATTCCCTTCAGATGCCATCGGTGTCATGCTTATGGGCATGAAGTAGCAGATTGTAAGTTTCCCTTTAGGGGTAAACTGCAAGGTTTGGTGGATGTGGATGTTATATCTATACCTGATCACGCGAGAAAGGAAATCGAGGATACTGAGGGGGCTCAGAAGGGGGCGACACAACCTCAAAACTTTGGGAGGGATGATAGTCGGCACTCCCCAGTGGGATACTTTTAAGAAGATAGAGACAGGGCTCAGGCAAAGGCAGAAAAGTCTTCACCAATGGCATTCCTAAGATCTCTCCTAGTGTCAGGTAAGCAACAATACTCTTTCCCTGCAATTACTACTTCAAATTTTTCTTTGTTACAACAGACGGGCTTTAGGGGTTTGGCGACTTTTACCTCTGTGGGTCTACCTTTTCCTTCCTCCCAGCCTCGTCCTGAGGTGGATTTTTGCTCCTTTTCCCCTGTCGAGACTCTGTTCCCTCCTTCGATTAGCAATCCTTTTGCTTCTCTGCGGCAAGCATTCGAGGGGGAAGTCTTGACTGAGGTCTCCCACACCTCAGTATCTCCTAAGATTGGGGGTTTGCTGACACCTTCCTCGGGGGTCCAAATCTTTCCCATTGGGTCGAATACCTCCTTCCCTTCCACTTTGAACCTCTGTGAGACTCCCACCCTCTCCGAAAATCTATCGTCTTCCAGCACCCAGTCCCCAGAGCGGTCTAGGGTATGATACTCGCTTTGCAACATGACAGTTTTATCTAAGGACCTGGGGTGCTTTGGTGAGGTGGATCCCTCTGGGCTTGGTCTGGGGTCTCCACCTCGAGCTTTGTCCTCGTCTCGGGGAAGGGGCAGGAGATCACATATTCTTTTGGCTCAAGACCGAGCAAAGTTGGATGTGGCCTCTGACAGACAATCTTCCACAGAATGGGCGTTTAGAGAAAAGCAAACCCAAGTGATGGTCTCCCTATGAAAATACTCTCATTCAATTGTAGGGGACTGGCGAGCTGAGCAAAAAAATCATCTCTAAAAAGGCTGGTTGCGCTTTATTGTGTCGGATGTCATCTTTTTACAAGAAACTTTGGGGGTTAGTGAATAGGTGGTATCATGGTTGGAATCACTTTTGCATGGTTGGTATTTTGCAGAAGTGGATGCAAAAAGTTGCTCTGGGGGACTTGCTACTGGTTGGTGTCTTAAGAGTTGTAAATGTGATCGGATTTGGGGATTTGACTCGGGGATTGAACTTAACATGTATTAAACAGAGCTAGGATTCTCCTTCCTACTCATTAACATCTATGGTCCCTATGCTGATTGGAAACGATACTGGGACACACTGGCAACATGCTCTTGGTTTTCTGAACAAGAGGTTGTCATGGGTCGAGATTTAAACTTTTCCCTGGGAGTGTCGGAGGTTTGGGGCCCTCGATCTTCCCTGGACCCACTGCCTGACTACTTCACACATTTTCTGGAATCCTTTGGACTCCTGGATGTTGAGTTGGTCAAACTACAGTCGACTTGGCGGAATATGAGGGTGGGCGAGGCGCGGATCGCAAAACGACTAGACCGTTTTCTTCTGAAGGGGGAACTACTTGATACTTTGGCCCTGGCGCGACAATGGGTGGCTAGTAGCGACGAATCATACCACAACCCTATCGTTCTAGAATTATGCAGTTGTATTCATAGAACCCCCAGCCCATTCAAATTATTTGAAGGCTGGTTAAAGGATCCAAAGTATCAAGCCTTGGTCCGTAATTTGTGGATCCCCTTTGGTACTGAACAAAATACTCACGCAGCTATGCATCTAATGGACAACTTGAGAAAAGTTAAGAAGGAAACCATTGCTTAAGCCCATGAGAAAAGATTAAAAGAGGATCGGGAGCTTCTCAATCTCGAATTGAAATTGCAGGACTGACAAATCGACCCAGATAGGGGTTTCCACACCAGGGAAGCTAGGGAAGAGCTAACTCAATTGGAACTTCGAAAGAGGACTATTTTGGCTGAAAAAGAAGCTATGTGGTGACTAAAAAGTAGAGCAATCTGGGTCGCTTGTGGGGAAGAGAACACAAAATTTTTCCACTCCTTTGCCAAAGGCAGGAAAATGACAAACACCATCTGGGGTCTTGAACAGGGTGATGAACAATTGGTCAATATATTTGATGGGCTAGCATCTTTGGGGATTTCTCATTTCAAATCCTTGTTCAAGGCACAAGCAGGATCCTCTATCACTGAAATTTTGAAAGCAGCTAGGCTCTTCCCTCGTTTCGTGGAGGATGAGGAAAGGGAGTCCCTGATGTAGGAAGTAACATAAAAGGAATTGTTGATTGTCATGAACTCCTTTCAAAAAGGGAAGAGTCATGTTCCAGATGGCTGGCCAATTGAATTTTATTTGGGCTTCTATGATGTACTGGGCAAAGATATTCTGAAGGTAGTGGAGGAATCTAGGAAAAGTGGACATATACATGAGCCTCTTAATGCCACCTTCATTGCACTAATTCCTAAGTCAGACAACCCATCCTCCTTTGATGGTTTTCAACCGATCTCTCTATGCAATTGTATCTATAAGATCATCTCCAAAGTTATTAGCAGAAGAATAAAAGAAATTCTCTCCAGGCACATCTCGGATGAACAGTTTGGATTCCTGAAAGGAAAGCAGATTCATGAAGCCATTGGAGTTGCACAGGAAGTTCTACACAGTATAAAAACTAAGAAACTCAAAGAAGCAGTTATCAAGATTGATCTGTCAAAGGCCTTCGACCAGGTGAACTGGTTCTATATTCGAATGTTGTTAACACATCTCGATTTTGGAGTTGCCTTCACAAATTGGACTTTGGCCTGTTTAACTTCATCATCGTTTTCCATTCTCATCAATGGCTCAGCCACCTCCTTCTTCACAGGGGAACGGAGAGTTAGACAAGAATGTCCATTGTCCCCACTCCTTTTTCTACTGGTTGCAGAGTGCCTTAGTTGTTTCTTGATCGAGGCAAAGTCGATCGGATCATTCAAAGGCATTAAAATCTCTCCGGGTATGTACATCTCACATCTATTGTTCGTGGATGATATCCTAATTTTTTACGATGGGTCCAGACAGGATATTGAAAAATTATGGGAGGGACTTCTTCTCCTTAAGCTAGCAACAAGCATGGAAATCAACAACCGAAAATCCAGTATCACACTATCTCACCTGTCGGAGGTTGAGTCTTCACACATTTCCATTATTCTCCCCTTCTGGGTCCATGACTTGGATGAGGGCTTGAAGTATCTAGGTTTTCAATTAAAACCAAACGACAGTCAGAAGACCGACTAGAGGTGGATTCTCGTAAAACTAGAAAAAAGACTTAAATGTTGGAGTCATCGTTGTCTCTCTAGGGCTGGATGACTTGTACTGGTTAGGGTAGTCCTTGAGGCTATTCTGGTTTATTGGATGTCTCTAGCCTGGATCCCAAAAGGAATTTTGGAGAAGATGCGGGAGCTTTGTTTCTTGTATTTGTGGCAAGGTCACGAGGACAAAAAAGTAATACCCTGGGTTCGGTGGGATCCTATTGCTACTCCAAATGCTTTGGGAGGCCGGGGCTTAAAAAAAAAATTCTCTTTTCCAAAGATCTCGCTGCAAAATGCTCTTGGTGACTGATAAAGACTACAAGTCTCTGGACACAGGTGGTACTAGAAAAATATATTTCTCCTCTCTCTATTATTGATTGGATTCAAACTACAAATAAAACATCGACTGAGGGATCTATAATATGGAAGGCATTGATTAAGGCCTTCAACCTAGTGGGGCATGGCCTAGCATGGAGAGTGGGTTCAGGATGCTTAGTTCGCATCGGTTTAGACCTGTGGCCTGGGAGTCAGTAGAGACATTTTTTGCCCGATGGGATTCAGATGAAACTGGTGATTGTGGGTATCCTTCATTTGGCTCAAGTGGGCAATCCATTACAAAAATATATATTTGGCACCAAGGATGGATTTCGAGGCAAAGACTGGGCCTAACAGAGGAGGAAATAACTCACTGGAACCGTTACACTTAGGTGCTTCGAGAGGCCTCCATTCGCTTGGTGGACGGAGACGATGAATTGTTATGGGATGGAGTCGGAGATGGACAATATACTCCGCATTCTGGGTACATAAAATTAAGTGTGGATCAACATCCCCTGGAACCCCTTTGGTGGTGGAAGAAAATCTGGAAACAATTTTGCCCGGCCAAGGGGAAATTGTTGGTTTGGTCGATTTTGACAAACAAACTACCTACCTAGGACAATCTACAAAGACGTCTTTTCTCCAGTCCAAGCCGATGTGCTCTCTGTGAATCTCATATTAAAACAATGGATCACCTTTTTTTACACTGTAATTTTGTCAAGGAAGCTTGGGATATTGCCAGGGGATTACTGCCAGACCTCTGGAACTGGAAGGGGCTCAAGTTCGATTCAGCCCTTAAGAATTGGTTGAGGGGTCGAGAACCCGTGGACTGTCGGGCCTTCCCTTTCATCATGGCTTGGGGGATCTGGATCACTCGAAATGGCCTAATCTTTCAAGAGGTGAACTTGTCGATAGAAAAGGTCACAACTAGGTGCATTGGAATCTTCAATTCTTAGTCGGGGATGGGGGGAAATGTTGGGACTCATCCCAGGGATGTGTGAGAGGCAACCCCGGATCATAGTATCCCTTGGGGTTTTTTTGATGGCACCTCTTCATCTGATCAGAGAAACTGTGGTGGAGGAGGCTGTCTTCATCTCACTTCCTCACATTACTTTACCCTCAAAGCAGAATTGGGGCGAGGCACAAACAACTACTCTGAACTATTGGCACTAAAACTTATTTTGTTATTTGTTGTAGAACAGGGATGCAGAATTTTACAAGTCTTTGGAGATTCTTTAGTTGTCATCAATTGGACCAATGGGACACGCATATGACAAGTTTCACGTTTGCTTCCTTTACTTGAGGATGTAATTCGTATTAAAAGTCAATTTGACTCTATCTCTTTATCTCATATATACAGGGAAAGGAACCAACTGGTGGACATGCTTTCCAAAGAAGCAGCTAGATTTTGGCCAATGGTATGTTTCAGAAATAACAACGGAAGGATCTCGAGGATACTATCACAGACCCTTTCAGGAAAGACAAATAAATTAAATATGCTAGCCTACTTTGATGGTGAAGAATACTATATTTTTTTGACTGATTCAAAGATCTTGAAGTAACCTTGACATAATGTACAAAAGGGAGAGGCCTTAGATATAGAGGCCATTTCAGATGGACACCACTCCTCTTTTATTATTGGGAACTGTTAACAATTATGGGCACATGACTCGTTGATGAATGTAATGGGGTTTTTTTGGGGGGGACCAAATCCTATTCATGGATAATATGCTTCTAGCTAAATTAAAAAAAAGCTGGAACATATCAATATATGTAATTTTGTTATGATATAATGAAATTATGAATTTTTACGAGGAAAAAAAAATAGTTGCATGGTGGAATTCACAGGTATGTCATAATAATTTTTAACAACTATATGCATGAGAATGTTAATTCCAAACAAATTGTAGGGTGAACTTCCAATGGTTACCGAATCGTAAGGCGAACTCCCGGTATATTTGTCACGGTATATTTGTGGCAACATGAATAAGCTCACAAATTCACATGTATAAATAAACTCACATAAAATAATTGTACAAGTCAGCCTCATGCATATAGTTCCATTTGCAGTTGTAAAAGTTTACACAAATAAGTAGAATATTAATTGTGTGAGTGTCTAGTTTGTAGAGAGAAGTCTCGATGGCAGTTTCAAAAGGAGGAAAACGGTTATGAAGTCACCCATTTCCATTCCCTATCCTGATGACAGTTTCAAAGGGAGGTAGTGGGTTAGCAAATGCAGTAGGCAATTTCAAAAGGAGTTAATGGGTTATTACCCAATGCACTCCATGTATTATTAGCAAATGCAGTCCACGTCAAATATACATGAAGTAGTTTCAAAAGAAGTTAAAGTCAAATATAAACGAAGTAGTTTCAAAAAAAATCAATGGATTGTTATTAGCAAATGCACTTCACATCAAGTGCAATCGAGGCAGGGACTAGCTGCTTTGCATCTATTTCCCTTGTTTTCAATATACTCTTTATCATTTTAATAGAGTATCTTGGATGGGTAATCATTGTGTTAAGATTTGTTGGAAAGTATTTATGATGATGCTTTAGCTTGTTTGTAGTGCACTCAAAACACATTTCTTTCACTATGCATGTGATCAAAGGATTTTGTAGTGAGTTTTGTATGTATAAGTTTCTCATACACAACATTGTTAGGGTTATTTCTCATGGGATTTTAACATGAGTGGATGGTGATTAAACCTCACACCTTATCACATGTGCTACCCCAGGAGGGGTCAAAACGTGTTTTTTATTGTTGTGTGCATAGGCTATTTATGAAGTGGAAGGATATCACATATTTTGCTACATTTTAAAGAAATTGTAACTGTGGCACTCAAATCGTCCCTTTGTCGTAATCCAACAAATCAACAATTGCTCAGTTTGCAATCTACAATTGCTTAAATCGCAATTTGTTTCACTTAAATAGTGATCCCTACAATTTCGGTTTATTTTCAACCCATATTATTTTTAGATTGCAATTTACAAAAAGGGATCACAAACTCTCGTCATTCAAATTTGTATTACCAAATGCAATCTGATTCCACCAAAACAAGGAACTAGTTGAGTGCTCACCCTTACCACCCACCTTGAGGGTTAATGGTTTTCACCGACAAGAGAATTGACGGCGAATGTGTCAGCACAAAGTGCATACAAAAAAAGCAATTTTAATTCTTGACATGTGATTCTAGTTTTT
This sequence comes from Picea engelmannii, assembly GCA_009831015.1. Lineage (NCBI taxonomy): Eukaryota > Viridiplantae > Streptophyta > Pinopsida > Pinales > Pinaceae > Picea > Picea engelmannii. The sequence continues at coordinate 792,030 of ML780355.1, forward strand.
TGGACCAATTTCTACAATCAACATAGATCCATCTTAACATGGGTTTATTAAATATATGAAATAACATATAAAATCCAATTATAAATATAAGAGGACTTTAAAAAATGGAGATTTAAATGGATTACACAAGTTTGTTTTAATATTTTGCAAATTATGTTATTTTCGACTCCATTTATCATATGGGCTTTGTTTAATGCTACATTATATTTGGGTATGTTCATGCCAATTGGGGGTTGAGACAAATAACATATTTTCATAGTAGAATTAATATTAAAACTCTATTTTTTTAACGACATTGAGACCAAAGAGCACTTTATCTTTCATTCTCATGTCTACTAAGAGATCAGAGGGATTTCATTATCTTTACAGGGCTTCAGAGGAGTCTATTTCAATCTTCTAGATATTGTGATCAACAATGTGTTGCCTTATAAATTAGGGAGCTATGTTCTCTCACAAGATGTTTACCTCGGAGCTTTCTTTACACACATGTAAAAATTACTTCATTATTAGTATCTATGTTTGGTGTTGGAGGGGCAAAGCACCCCACTAACACTTCATGGGACACCACTCAAACTGTCTAGTTGTACTCTCTAGTGGACACCACTCAAGTTCCTTTATACATTAAACCAAGGGCTTTTATGAGGATTATAACAACTTGAGAGAGTTGCCCCTCTTCTCATTAGCACATCACTAAAAAAATCATGTTTTGTAGGGAGTTCATCAACCTTGGATGTTAGGAGTGGCCCTCCGTACACCTTTATCTTGGGGGTATTGGGTCGATGCCATATAGCATTACTCCTTAGGGAAATATCAACTCAAGCCACTCTCCTTAGGAGTACGCACTGAGCATGGACATTTGCATCACTGACTTAAATTATGAAGATGGGTAGATGTATATCCCCCCTTTGTTGATATCAATGGTACTTTAACCTCACTTTTGTCTTTTCAATGACACTTTTCCACTTTTATGGTTTTTATATCCCCACGCTTTGCTACTTCATTCATAGTTAGCACTGCACTCCTATAATTTTATCTTTGTTTTTAGGGCCCCTTTTACTTTGATTTTCATATGGTCTTATTTTCATTCATGGTTAGCATTGCACTCCTGTAATTTTATCTTTGTTTTTAGGGCCCCTTTTACCTTGATTCATATGGCCTTATTTTGAGTGACCATGTCAACCTTAATGAGGTGCACCTATTAAGGTTGACATGGTCAAGTTTAACACACCACTTATGGTTATTAACTACCTATTGCCACTCCCCCACTCTTCTTAATATATAAATGAGAGGAAGGCACATTAGCTTAGAAGTCTATATGAGGTAGAGAGTGTGTTTATCAATGTGTCATTGTGAGAGCAAGTATCTGTAGCCAACATGTTAGTTGTAGCTAACATGTTAGTTGTTGGAGTATTTTCAATTGTTTTGAATTATCTTATAGAACACATCATTTATACCCGTGAATTTATTGAATATTATTTTAATAGAAACAAATCTAAAATTTTGATAAATGATTTCTAAACTTTTAATATGTAGTTGTAGGTTATAATTTTTTTAGTACAAATATGAACCATAAATTAAAGTTTAACATAATTCCCCTCTAAATTATTAATTTCATAATTTGTGAGTAAATAATTCCCCTCTAAGATATCTACAACTCCATTATTCAATATAATATACAACTTTCACATTACATTATTAAAATAAAAAACTCTGATCAATTTAAGCTCTCACCAGACTTAAAAATAAAATGAATTTCTCATTTATATTTGCATCATCTTAAATTACTTCAATGTGTATATTTTTCTTTACTTCTTAAATTTATTAAGCTTTTAATCATTCTATCCATTTTTATTTATTTTTTCTTTACATCTTGAATTTATAAAGTTTTTACTTATTTCATATTTTTATTTTTATATTGAATTTGGATTACTAATTTTATTTTGAAAAAAACATCTTCAATATGTGATAATAACATTTTCCATTTTCAAAATCACTACCATTCTTCTCTCCTCTCTTAACTAGAGAGATTTATTTGAAATTTAGTAACATATCATGAAATAAACGTATTCTACCTTATTTTTGGATTTCAATTTGGTGTCATATGATACTAACATAACTCTTACTTAATAACACTTTCCATTTTCAAAACCACTACCATTCCTTTCTTAACGAGAGAGATTTATTTGAAGTAGAGTAAGATATTCACGAATTAAACTTATTCTACCTTATTAGTCCCTGCCGGAAGGCCAAGGGCAGGGACTATAGCGATGAGTTCATCGCTGACTTTCAATTAGTTGAAGGTTGACTTCCAAATTTCTGAAAAAATGCTAATGTTTAACTTAGAAACTTTA
>ML780355.1:820009-845464 GCA_009831015.1 Picea engelmannii
TTAATATTAAAAATATATCATATCATTACCATAGTAACCATTTCCATTTGAATCCAAATTTAAGGTATTCACGACATTTTTTTTAATAATGAAGAAAAAGCATGTACAGCGACATTTTTTTTAATAATGAAGAAAAAGCATGTACAGTTGGATGAAAGTATCTAAAGGTTAATAACCAAGGCATTGAGGAGAACTGTGGATGCATAATAATGATATGACGTGTGAGCTTTAAAAAAGCTAATTATATTAGTTAATTTTACATCATACAAAATATGATGTATATTCAATTTTTAATATAAATTATGTAAAGTAGGATTAATGTAATTGTGTTAGTTATTTTTACATTATATTTTGTATAATGTAATTCAATTTTAATATATATATATATTAATTTATTTTTTCAATTATATTGATAATATAATTTTTTATATGAATTTACAAAAATAACTTTTTTTTCAAAGATGTTCATTAATGTATGGTTATGATCTAGATCTTAAATATAGGTCAACGATTGTAGCTAATACAAAAGTACAGAGAAAAGTGTTAAGATTGAAATGCTCACAATTTTTTATTATACTAAAATGCAGAGACAAGAGCATAAAGCATAAATTCAATGAAAACTAAAAGTGCCCGGGAAGTACCAAAACTGTGGGGGACTTAAAAGAAAATTAAAAAGATGGATGGGCCTTCCTGGTTTTCGAGCCAGTGATTATAGGAAAGTAATTTGGCTTGCTTCTAAAGAGCAATCTCTGAGAGGGTGTCCCCTTTCTTATCGTTTTCTCTTGGGGTGTGAAAAAGAGTGAGATGCCTAAACTTTTGTTGAAGCTCTCGAATTCTGTCCATCCAACCAAGAAGGGAGGAAACCTAAAACTTACCAATGGAGTTTAACCAGTCTATCACGATTTTAGAGTCCCTAAGAAGTTGGAAGTCCAAAAGATTCATCCTAGTGGCCAAGAGGAGAGAAGCCCAGGCCCCCATCAATTCTGCCTTTGTATTGGTGTCGGGACCACAATTGAGGGTCCAACAATAGAAAGAGTTATTTGAAACCCGAATGTGACCACTAGCACCACAATTGAGGCCATCTGATAGAGTGGCGCCATCGAACCAACCAGTGGGCAGTCCCTCAAAGATAATTGTCTTATGCCTAAGCTTTAATGTTTTTTTGTCTCCTGTATAAAGTTGTCCAGCTAGTAAAAGAGCCGAGAGCTTTGTAAATTACCGAAGAAATAGAGGAGAACGTGTTTGCAAAGATGAAGTTGTTTCGTTCCAACCACATAAACCAACATATGAAGAGTGAAAACATGCACATAATAGTCTAAGTGTTGTTCCAACACTTAAAACATTATATTAGTAATATAACTTATGTAGAGTGGAATTAATGTAACTATATTAGTTATTTTCACATTATACAAATATAATTTATATTCAATTCTTAATCTAAACTATTTTAGAATGGAATTAATGTGCTTTACAAGATTGGGAGTATTATTTATGATGTTTCAAATAAAACATTATACATTGGTATTCTTTTAAAACATACCATTTTTTTTAGTGGTGTTTTGTGAGTTATTGAGTGCATTATTTAATGAGTCTTTTCCATGTTGTTGTCTCTTTGGTGCATATTAATTAGGTCATCGATATTATAACATCATATGTAGAGTATCATTATTTTGAAGACAAGTATGCACACCTTGGTCTAATATATGAAAAAACCTTCTTCATCACTTTTATATGTAGAGTATCATTATTTTGAAGACAAGTATGCACACCTTGGTCTAATATATGAAAAAACCTTCTTCATCACTTTTAAAAATTTGTGCTAAAACCTTACTTCTTAGTAGTGTCAAATTTGATCTTTAGATCTTCCAATGGGTTATTATGCACAACCATACCTTTTGTTTTTGTCACAATTGTCTTTTCCTCATAAAAAACTAACACTATGCTTTTTCATAAGTTTCTAACATGTTGAGTCTCGCATTCGACATGCTTTTGACTATTCATCACGTCACAGTAACATGCACTTGCACCATTTATATGCCAACTCTAAACTACATTGCTCCTTATGAATATGCACATAAGAAATAATCCCAAATACATGCAAATGTCCACTGCATGATTGCACCCATTTCTAGTTTTTTCAGGTATAATGTTCCAAACTACTCATGTCAAACTGTTATTGATTAAGTAAACCGCATAATTACAAACCTCTACCCAAAATTTCCAATCAACATTCTTGTACTTAAACATACACCATTCCATGTCATGAATGACATGATTCTTCTTATTTAAACCTCTATTACATTGATATGTTTACAAGGTTATAAATGTTCTTCTAGTACCCTATTATTTGTAGTAATCCTCAAACTCTTTCAACGTGCATTTTCTCTCCACTATAAAACCTCAATCTCTTAAGAGACATTCCACTTTGCTTCTCAATAAGAGCTTAAAATTGTTAAAAAATATTCAAGGGTGATTTGTAAACTACCTTAGATATTCCAATGATAGTTCATCACAACAAATCTTAATGTGCTATTGCAAATACAATGAGATTATACTTTACTCCACAATGTTTGTTTGTTATTAATATTCAATACCCGAAGCATATTGCTTTTGTTGTGAAAAATAACTAAGAAAATAGGAAAATACTGCAGTATTGGAAAGAACACACCCTAGACATGAAGATTTACCTTGGAGAAACCCACAAGGGAAAAACTCCAACAAGAAATAAGGTTTGTGCCTTACTCTTTTATTTTTAGATTTACAATGCAAAATATAAATAAATATTGCCCCACTATGGATCAGGAGATGAACATTCTGGCTTAAGAGAGGTTATTGTAGGGTTGCCTTATCCCTCTTACTATCCTAAGATTTCACTACTTTGCATTGATTATCTATGGAACATCAATAATTACAAATGGAATGGAGCCCCTTTTTTCCCTGGTGTCTAAGGTTTTAACACCTCCTAATAGTTGTTAGGGTTAGAGTTCATTTGTTTTAGTTCTCCAACTTCCAATTATAGATAAAGTTTTGAACCTTCTAGAATATTCTTGAAATTCCACACATGAATAGTTCCATGTGTGGGAGTAATGGGAGTTGGCATGGCATCCACTCGGTAATGTGGTGGTCAAAGCATATGTCAACTTATGAAGGCATACTTCTTCATACAAACTTCGTTTGAGGCGCTCTTTGGACCATTAGAAAGATTTTGACAAGAAGAACAACGTGAAATGGATAGGAACTGTGTTTTCATTGATTTGTGGGTAGATGTACACATTTAATGCTTAAAACGTGCACTAGAAGTTTCGAGACCCCGAATCACCAAATCAAGATTGACCCCTAAAATGGTCCCATCATGCCATAACTCTTATTTTCCACCCCATAAAGCACCAAAAAGTATGAAAAAATATATATTGATCCATTTTTAATGACACCACCTCATTTTTTGAGGCTTTTGGTCCCAAAAATATTTTACTTCTAAAGGAGACAAAGAGAAATTTCTTCAATTTTCTCCTTGGAGTTCCACTTGCCCTTGTCTTCTTATTGTAATTATTGTCGACTCTTTCTAGTCAATCCGATCTTCTACTACAAAATAATAATTTTACAAATTTCTATTATCCATGTTCTTCTATACATCCTTTTTGGTTATGTCTAAAGAAGAGAAATATATATTTCTTGCTTGAGCTAATTAGTCTTTTGGCTTCATGGGCACTTACCAAAGAGAGACCAGGTTTACCATTGTGTGCATTGATGGTCAAGGGCTCACCATCCTTGATCAAGCACCATTGGTTATCCCTTCTCATGAAGATAAAATCCCTTGCACATTTATAGGGGCTTCCCAACACATACATCAAGTAGTACCATGTCTACCTCTACCTAATCGCTAAAATTTGCATTAATGGAAATTCTAAGCATGCACTCTTTGGTAAATTTTAGCTTAACATCCTTATTCACCCATCCTAGAGGATATGGACAAGGATGGTCATGTACTTCTAATCCAAGCTAGCTTACCTAGTCCTCTTCTACGAGATTGGATTGCAAACCAATTTTAAGCAATGTATCTACTTTTGTCTTCTTAACCTTTATCATGCCATGCAAGAGTTTCATCAGTTTGTTCTCTTCCCTATTACAAAGGTTGTCGGTGAGAACATCCTTTGACATGACAATACAGACAATATTTTTATCCACATTCGAGTTGCTCTCTATTTAACCCCACACATCCATGAATACAAGGTTCTTCTTCTTGGTCCACTCCTTATGGTTCTTAGGATGCATCTTCTAGCATTGATATTTGACGTGGCTATATCTACAATTATCTGTGTATAATAGTTATTTGAATGATTTCACTTTTAAACAATGGAAGTAGTCTTCTTATGTTTACCCTTTAATTCTTCCTTCCTCCTTTAGGAGGGTCCAATTGGTTTGTCTACTCTAAATTGTTTCACTGGCCATTCTTCACTTTCATCTCAATGTATTGTGGTTTTTTTTAGGCCTCATCAATGGTCTTGGGTATGAAGAGCATTAATTGAATCCTTATGTCATTATGGAGTCCTCCCAAATACTTGATGAGTACATCTGAGTTATTGGGATATATCATGAATTGAATGGATTGTTTTTTAAACTCTATAGTGTGCTTTTTTACACTCTACTTTTTTTTTCTGCCCAATAGTAGTGCCACTAAATTCTTTGATCTCCTTTTTACCGAGTAGGTTAAAACTAGGATTTAATGCAGGCATTAACTACCTCCCACTTAGTTATTGGTGGATCATTTTCCATCATGAGTGTCTTCGTATAGCATTCCCATCAAGTTCGGCATGACCCATTAGCTTTGGCCAGGAAAACACTTTTTTTTCTCTTCTCTTATATTATGAATGTTGAATTTGTTTTTTATGGTTGCAAACAATGATTTAGTTTAAAACATTGACCTCACCTTCACAATGATCGATTGCAACTTTAGCTTCGAATTTGAATAGAGGTTGGGAATATGTGTTTTCAAAGCTTTCCTTTTATTTATCTAGCTCTTCTTTCTCTTCAGGTTTGTCAAAAGAGCCAAAATCCCCATTAGAGTTGGTCGACCCCTACGAGGATCTTAACTTTATCTCTAGAGTTGACATTAGTTATATTTTTGTACTCTTATAAACTTTAGAGACTTATGCTTCTAGTCTTGCAAATCTCTCGTATGAGTTATGCCTTGGTACATTATTGTACTTATTACTAAGATTAAATATGAGAAGTGTGCCACATCCATTATGAAAATAATTGAGAAAATAAGAATAGATTATACTCATGGAAGTTGCACGTCATAAACACTAAGATCAACCCTAGAAAAACATGTAAGGTAAAAGCTCCAACGAGAAATAAGATTCATGCCTTGCTCTTTTTATTCTCATATTTACAATGCAAAACATGAAGAAATATTGTCTCACTATGGAGAAAATAGATAATGTGGCCTAAGATAAGTTGTTATAGGGTCACCTTCTTCCTTTGTTTTTCCTTGACATTTTACTCTTTTTCATTAATTTTCTATGGAACATGAATTGTTACAAATGGAATAGAACTCGCTCATGGAAACTAAGGTTTTAACACTCTTGATAGCCATCAATGTTAGCATTTTTTAAATACCCTAACTCCTCATTAGACTTAGGGTTTGGTATCCTTTAAAATCAACTTAAAAGTCCCCGAGTGACTAGCTCTGTTAGGATCCGATCCTAACCCCTCTTCGTGGGTCATTAGTTAGTAGGATAAGGTTTCTGTGTAATAAAGGATGACATTAATTAATAAGGCCTGATAAATAAAGGATAACATGTCAATTTAAGAAGACCTAATAGAAGCTTCCGCTTCTAGAAAGATCTTCCTCTAGAAGTTTCTTTAGAAGGTAGAATTAGTATAAATAAGAGTAGGAGGTATTGGATATTTTATCTTGGATATTATTGTAATAGAGCTCTGCTTCGCTGGAGGTTGCCCCCTCGAAGAGGCAAGTGAACATTCCTATCATTAATAAAGGTGCTCTTTCTGGTGTTATTATGGTATTATTCTGATATTGTTCTCGATATATCATTGTTGTTCTGCCATTACTTTCTAAATATTTTTGTTTTGCATACTATATTATATGTGGAATATTGCAAGTGGTATCAGAGCTCTTTCCAAAGAAAGACTTGTGGGGTAAATTTTTTTCAGGCTAGAGACGTATTCTGACGTCTTTAAGCTACAAAGATCTGTCGTTACATGCATAAACCTGCGGTTAAGGAGTCATACACGCTGGAAATACAAGTGGTTTTTAAGCGCACATATGTTGGCCACCCTTGCAACCCATGTTGGTACCCCTTCGAGTGGTAGTGCATTAAACAACACCTGTATACGAAACATCCTAGGCATCCCGAAGCCCTCTGTAGATAAACCACTCGATTGCCTAACTGTTATAGTGCAACCGAGAACAACACTCGGGAAGATACTCTCTAGTACCTGGGTAGTCAAGTAGTACAACTAAGGGCATGATCTTGCCTCCTTAGTTGGTGCCCTGAGATATTGGGTCGAGTCCTATTGTTTGACCCCGCACGTATATCAGAGAGCTACAACACGGGAAAAACCCTTGTCTGTAGAAACCTTGAATACCCCAAACCTTGGGACGGAAACATCAACAGAACATACAAGATCTATTGCCGAGAAACTGTGTCTCTTGCATTTTGGTTGCGAAATTCCTACACATTTCTTCTTGTTAAGCATTTGGCTATTTCATCACTGTAATATTATTCAGATCGGAGTAAAACTCCATGGGAGTTGACAAAAAAAAATGAGTTTGGGGCTCGATTTCACCCTTATTTGAGACTTGGTCCATTGGACTCCTCTCTTCATTCTGATTGCAATGGTACCCTTCATTTTTAACATTTTTTTAGGCAGACCCAACCCTTTCTGGGACACCCTTATTTGAGACCTATCCCATTGTATTCCTCTCTTTGTCTTGATCACCTGAGTACCTATCAATTTTAGGCCCATATTTCAGTCATGACACCTCCTATGCTACTTAAGCCTCCACCATGCCTACCACCCACTCTCGGTCCCAAGAAACCTTGGAGGACAAGGTGTCGCACCTAGAACAACAAATGGCCTCCATCAACACCACCTTACAAACTGTCCTTGACAAGCAATCCTAAGCTCTGGAGCAACTCTTCAGGGGTAAGAATGTTGAGCCCAATCTCAAGGACCCTCATTCTTCCCATTATGAGTATACTCACTCGTCCCGCTCCCCTTGGGGTTCTCCACCATCCTGGAATAAAGTGCATAAAGTTGACATGCATAAATTTGATGGGTCCACCCCGTCGGATGGGTTTCTCAAATGGAACAATACTTCTCCCTTCGTGACATTTGGGATGATATGACCAAACTCCATGTAGGGATTTTGTATTTGGATCAAGAACGTTGATAGTGGTGGCAGTGGCATAAGAAATGTTATCCAAGACTACCCAATTGGAACATGTTCACTGAAGCATTTTGTGCCCGTTTTGATAGGGAATCACATTTTTTGGGCAAGCTCACTAAGTTGTGCCAAATTGGATCAATCAAATACTTCATCACAACATTCAAATAATTGGTTATCCAAATCGAGGGATTATCTGATGAATTTTACCTTGAATGGTTTATCAATGGCTTAAAGGAATCCATCAGGGCTCATGTGAGCATGCATCATCCTACTACCTGGTTGTAGGCATGCCAATTCACACTAGATGCAGAGACCATCCTTCAGGCTACATTCCCCACCCGTCCTTGTCTTGGGGCTATTCAAGCTCCGATGCAAACCTTGAAGGTTCAAAAGGTATCTCCAACAGAAATGGCGGAGCGTCGCAAGCAAGGACTTTGTTATAACTGTGATGAAAAGTATTCACCAAGACATAAATGCAGGGAACAAAATTTCTTCCATATTTATGCATCAACTTCCTCTTCCTATGAAGACATACCATTAGATGAGGCTCCTGACTCGGAGGATACTCAACCAAGTGTTCATGCTGAAGATTTTGTTGCCTCCCTGCTGGCACCAGAGGAACTTGTCATATCTTTTCATGCCCTCTCGGGTATTTCGACCCCATGGACATTGAAGATCAAGGGCTACATCAAACATAGGCCAATTGTGGTGTTGATTGATAGTGTTAGCACCCATAATTTTATTCATCACAAACTTGATGAAGAGACACATTGCTTTGTCCACCCAATTTCTAATTTTCAAATTCTCATCACTAATAGTGGTACGATGAAGTGTGGGGGTCATTGTGAGAATGTCAAACTCCAAATGGGTGATTATCAACTGAAAACCCACATGTTCTTCATTGCCATGGGGGATGTGATATACTTTTGGGTGTGGAATGGCTTTGCACTCTAGGACCAATCATAATGGATTATGAAGAGTTATATATGAGCTTCACCCAAGAGGTTCACACCTATACCCTCCTAGGTCTCCAAGCACACTCTCCTGAAATCATCAATTCTCACAAGATGGAAAAATTGTTGAAGAAAGGCCACCATGGTGTGATTGCTCAATTTCATGCCATCCAGGTCACTGATCGAGCCTCTCTAATAGTCCCTCCTAGCCTACAAGTAATCTTGGACAAGCACCCCAAGGTGTTTGAAGTTCCAATGGATTTACCTCCTTCCAAGGGTGAGCATGATCATAACATCCCTCTCCTATTGTGAAGTCAACCCCCCACTGTACGTCCCTACAGGTATCCATTTTCTCAAAAAAATGAAATCAAAAGGATGGTACAAGAATTACTAGAGGCAAGGGTAATTCACCCTAGTACCAGCCCCTATTCTTCTCCCATGGTGATGGTCTTAAAGAAAGAAGGTACTTGGAGCACGTGTCCTAATTTTTGTGCCTTGAATAAACTGACCATCAGAGATAAGTTCCCCATTCATGTCATTGATGATCTGTTGGATGAACTCCAAGGTGTCTGTGTCTTCACCAAATTAGACCTATGCTTTGGTTATCACTAGATTCGGATGAAGGAGGCAAATATTCCGAAGACTGCTTTCGGAACTCATGAAGGACATTATGAATTTTTGGTCATGCCTTTCAGCCTTTGCAATGGCCCATCCACCTTCCAAAGTCTCATGAACAAAATATTGAAACCTTACCTTCGGCAGTTTGTCCTGGTTTTCTTTGATGACATCCTCATCTACAACCACGCTTGGGATAACCACCTTCTACATGTGGACAAGGTCCTTCATTTGTTGCAGCACCACCAATTGTTCGTCAAAAGGACCAAATGTTCCTTTGGAACCAGTGGAATAATTGGGACACATTGTGGGTCGAGAAGGGGTAAAAGCGGACCCCAAAAAGATATAAGCTATGCAGGAGTGGCCATGACCCACGACTTTAAAGTGCCTAAGGGGTTTTCTCCGTCTCAGAGGCTATTATAGGAAATTTGTCCACCATTATGGAAAAATTGCTAAGCCCTTGACCAATCTTATTAAGAAGAATGCATTTCATTGGGCTCCTGCTACCAAGCAAGCCTTCATAGAGTTAAAGAGGGCCATGTGCATCACTCCTGTCCTAACCACTCCAAACTTCAACAAAACCTTTGTGGTGGAATCATATGCTTCTGGCACTAGTCTAGGTGTAGTGCTCACACAAAATGGTCGACTTGTGGCCTTTACTAGAAAATCATTGAGCGGTTGCAATCTGGGTTGATCTACATATGAAAAAGAAATGATGGCCATTCTCCATGCGGTGTACACGTGGTGGTTGTATCTTTTGGGGCGTCATTTTCAGATCAAAACAGATCACCATAGTTAGAAGTATTTCTTGGAGTAGCAGTTATCCTCCCCAGAACAAAACAAGTGGTTGACCAAAATGTTGGGTTATGATTATGAAATCATATATAAAAAGGGAAAATACAATATAGTAGCAGATGCATTGTCTAGGAAACATGAGGAGGAAGGCTCCCTCTTTGCCTTATCCTTACCAGTCCCTGATTGGATTGAAAAAGTATGCCAAGAACAACTAAATCAATCGACTCTCTCCTGGTTAATTCATCACCTTCAGGAGGAACCTAATCCTCCCATCGGCTACACTTTGCAAGACAAAATTCTCGGATACAAGGATTGCCTAGTTTTATCTCCCTCATCAGCACTCAAGCCAAGGCTCTTAAATGAGTTGCACTCATCAGGTACTGCACGTCATTCGAGCTTCCAAAAGACCTATGCTCGTGTCGGTCGTTCTTTTTTCTGGGTAGGCATGAAGAAGCATATCCTTAACTTTGTCACCGAATGTGAAGTGTCCCAACGTAATAAAGGTGAAACTATCAAGTCTCCAGAAGCTCTACAACCCCTACCCATTCCAACTTCTATGTGGATAGACACCTCCATGGACTTTATAATGGGCCTTCCTAAAGCTGGGAATAAGTCCGTCATCATGGTGGTGGTTGATCGCCTCTCCAAGTATGCTCATTTTTGTTCCTTACCCCACCCTTTCATACCGACACTAGTAGCACAGATTTTCCTTGATCATATTTTCAAGTTACATGGCATGCCCAACTCTATTGTATATGATCGTGACCCAACTTTCACAAGCACATTTTGGCAAGAGTTATTTAAATTGAAGGGAACCCAATTGAACATTAGCACATCCTATCACCCCCAGTCAGACGATCAAATGAAAGTAGTCAACAAATGTTTGGAAACCTACTTGAGGTGTTTGCTTCAGACAAACAACAACAATGGGTGCAATGGCTCCCCTTGGTCGAATGGTGGTACAATACTTCCTATAATACGACCACTAAAATGACCCCATATGAAGCAGTGTATGGCGAACGCTCACCTACAATCAGTACCTATATTCTAGGAACGTCAAAGGTCCAATCTATTGATACAATGTTGCAAGGTCAAACAACCACCCTAGAGGCTCTAAATGATAACCTCCACATGGCCCAAAATCACATGAAGCAATAGGCGTACCAACATCGTTCAGAAAGGGTTTTTCAGGAAGGTGATCATGTGTTTCTCAGGCTCCAACCTTACAAACAAACATCTCTCAAAGCCCAAGTACATCACAAGCTAGCACTCAAGTTTTATGGGCCCTACCAGATCATCAAGCGTATTGGTTCAGTGGCCTACAAATTGGCCCTTCCAGCTACTTCCAAAATCCATCCAGTGTTCCATGTTTCATGTCTGAAGAAAGTGGTTGGCCAAAATTGCAGGGTTCAAGCCATCCTTCTGTAATTAGATGAAGAAGGCTCCCTTTGGCTCTAACCATAAGCGGTCCTTAATTTCCGTGAATGTCAGTTGCATGGCAGAACTATCAAGGAAGTGTTGATCAAGTGGAAGGACACCTCACCAAAGGATGCGACTTGGGAACCAACGACCATACTCCAGCAGTTTCCGCACCTTCAACCTCAAGGACAAGGATGCTTTTGAAGGGGGAGGGCATGTTAGGATCTGATCCTAACCCCTCTTTGTGGGTCATTAGTTAGTAGGATATACTTTCTATGTAATAAAGGGCGACATTAATTAATAAGGCCTAATAAATAAAGGAGAATATGTTAATGTAAGAAGACCTCATACAAGCTTTCACTTCCAAAAAGATCTTCCTCTAGAAGTTTCTTTAAAAGGTAGAATTAGTATAAATAAGAGTAGAAGGTATTGGATATTTTGTCTTGGATATTATTGTAGCAGAGCTTTGCTCTGCTGGAGGTTTCCCCCTCGAAGAGGCAAGTGAACATTTCTATCATTAATAAAGGTACTCTTTATGGTGTTATTCTGGTATTATTTTGATATTGTTCTAGATATATCATTGTTTTATGCCATTGCTTGCTAAATTTTTCTATTTTGCATACTATATTATACATGGAATATTGAAATCTCCACATGCGTGAGTGATGGTAGTTGACATTGTATCCATTTATGTTGTAGTAGTCAAAGCATGGGTCAACTTATTGAAGGCATCACTCCCCCATGCAAACTTCAATGCTAGACTCTTGGAAAGCTCTTGATGAACATAAGAATATTGAGTGGTTGTGAACTATGTTGATGAATTTTTTGGGGAAAAAACACCCATTTAATGCCTAAACAAGTTTTGGAAGTCTCAAGATCCCAAATCACCAAATCTGGCTTGACCCCTAAAATGGGCTCGACAAGGCCATATCTATGATTTCCAATCATGTAAAGCATGAGAAAAGGATGACAAAATATATAATGACCCATTTCAAATAAGGAGGCTTTTGATTTCTATAATATCCATAATTTCTTACTGTAATCATATGTACAAGTCATTGAACACAATTTTCCTCCAAGTAAGGGTCTACTTGTATGAACATACACGTCAATCTGCATTGACTCTAGAACTAACCTCACGCACCAAGTCTTGACCCTAGGAACTACTCACATATTTTCTCGCCAATTGTATGAGCTTTTTAGAGCTCAATAGGGTTTTGTATTTGGGGCATACATGAACCATTTTCAATTTATACAACAAATGCCATAATATGATCAACTATTGGTATTATTGTGCACCCAATTTCGATCTTTGCAACTAGTCAAAACAAGCCATCTTCCTCGTAAACACACATTTCACCTTCATAATTCCTAAAATTTTCTTTGAAAACATATGATCCACATTCAAATTCATCTGATTCATCTTCTTAATAGAAAGCACGTTTTTATTTTCAAACTAGGCATATATGAAACCTCATCAACATATTGCAAATCTTTAGTGCTCAACAACTCAAGAACATCACCTTCACCCATAATCTCTATAGTCCCATCATTATGAAATTGTATGTCTCCTAACATTCTTAGCTAGTCTCACCTGCTTGTTATATGTTTGGTTGTGCCAAAATCAGTATATCGGGGATCTCCAATAGTTTTTGTTATTGTCGATGAAGTAACTAAAGCACCTTTATCTTCATGGTTGTATGAGTTCTTCTTCTTAATAACATCACTTGATTGTTTTTGTCCTGGCTCACACTTGCGCTTGAAACAATCTATGCATAATGCTCATGCTTGTCACTTTCCTTTGAATTAACATGCATGGACTTCTTCCATTTCTTCTTGAATGATTTTTCCACAAGTGCTTGATTCAAACTCTTATGTCTGAATCTGTCAAAGTGCTCCTCTTCTTGTAGAAACATGACACCAAGCTCGTATAGTGTTGAGTTAGCCACCTTGGGTGCAACATTCAAACTAGTTACAAAAGGTTGAAACACCTACATCAACCCATTAATGGTTTGAACCGCAAGTTTTATAACATAAACTTTACCACCAACTACTCCAAGTTGATCTTTCATATCCTAAATATGTGTCATGTAATTAGTAACACATTCACAACCAAGAATTTTAAACATGTACAATTATTTCCTCGGGTAGAGAAAAGTCACTTTGTCAAAGATCCAATACAAGTTTTGAATGGTATTTCATATCTTCTATGAACTAGTCAAACTCTAAATTTGATGAATAATATGATTTACACCAATAGAATTTATGATGTATTATGCATCTTCATCATTTTCCTAATGCTTCACTAAATCTACAACATCAATTTGAGATGTCTCCTTGCCCTCTACAAGTTTAAACAATTTTTGCATCATTGATAATTCTTGTAGCCTAAACTTTTAGAGAGGATAATTCTTCACATTGAACTTAATGTTGAGTAGAGATGTGATTGAATAAGAAAGCATCTCTCCCTCGCCCAACAATTTTACAAAAACAAATCTTAATATCAATCCATTAGATTGATAGATCCTAGGTATCTAAAGAGAACAACCTTGGTTTTGAGGATTTCTAATTAGGTTAGGATCTTCAACAACAACCAAGCAAACAATCAAATACTACTCTACAATTCCAAGATTTCATGAACATCTTCAATTTCTCTCTCTAAGATTAGAACAACCTCTACTCCAAATCCAAGTTAAAAACTAATCAAACTTGAAGGATTAAATCAAACTCATCTATGATATACAACAACTCTCTTCTCCAGGGTCAAAGCTACACATGCTCTAATATGATGTCAAAGAGGGGCACAACATGCCCAATCATTTATATGCACACACCAACCTCTTGCGAGCATTGGCTTACCATGTGTCATATGATATGATAAACACACACAACAAACATTAGCTTTTATACTGATGCAAATTCTATCGCATATAGAACCTATATGACACAACACACTCTTTTTGTAGAGAATATCGATCATACAATTGCACCCTAGTTCACACAAACAATGCCCAATAAATGTCAACATTGCACTAGTAGATGCTTCATGCAATCAATTCACATAAACAATGCCCAATCAATGTTAAAACTACACTTGAAGCTGCTACATGTTTCAATACTAGCGATTTACTTACTGTAATTTCAAAGGAACTTATAATGAAGGATAAAGAACATCTCAATGGTGGGTCGATGAAAGTGGGTAGCTAATATAGCCCCAATCGGCGTTCAAGTCCCACAAAGTGACAAACTTGTGCTTGTGCTCACGCTTGTGGATACATGCCAACACATAGAATATGGTTGGGGCTAGGGACAAGTCCCAAACAACTTTGGAGGAATAGATACCCCCCACTCATGGTTGTTTAGCCAAAAGGAAACAAAATTGAATGGTGCTAATGGATCCCCCATAGGGTTGATCCATGCTAGATTAATTTGGTTGGTGAAAGTGAGGTATTGTCTTGGTCCCCGTGAGGTTTCAAATCTCACAAAAGTGGCCATTTTTCCCCTGCAAGGGCGACTAAAAAGAAATAGAACCATCATTGCCATTAAGTCAAGTCGGTTGACCTCACACCCCTCGAATTAAAACTATAAATGGTGCCCACCTTCAAGTGATGGTCACAAGTATCTAGGATTCATAATCTAGAATGGTTCTTGTATAAGTATTCTCAAATCCATAACATTGTGGATGTAGAAAAGCCAACAATCTTAACTAAACAATTACAAAGTGCGATAGAGTTACACATGGTTTCAACTTACCCTCCAATGGTCGAAATCTCAAACTATATGACACCAATGTCCTCTCATGTAAATACTAATAGTTCTCTATCTCACAATACTCTCACAACCTATGGTCCACATGAGTCAATATCTTCTTAGATTAATCTCCCATGGAAGAATACAGTAGGTTCAAGAAACTTACAACTCCTCAACCTATGTAAATTTTTCAATATCTATAATAGTGACATGTTATGTATTATATAGGCATAGGTAATTTGGTGATTATATATAACTAGTTCATTCGTAACCATCCACCAAACCTCAAGTTATAAGCTTGAGAATAATTATGTTATCTTCATGAAATTTGGTGATCAACTTTCACTAGGACAATAAACCTTAAGTTTAATGCTATAAATATCCTTATTGTTTGCTCTACATTTACATAATGGTCTCAATTACAATATTGAATATTCATAGTTTCACTGGTCTTACAATCAAACAACATTAACTGAGACTATTCAATATTGTAAGTATTACAATTATACAACATTGTGTGTCCATACCAAACTGCACATCCTCATGCTTAGATTTTTCATTGTAAGTTCTAACAATAACATGTGCAATTTGCTTACATATTTTTGCATTCAATATATAATTCTCCATGGAGAGATCCAAGTATATCAAAAGATGACAATATCCTATTAGTGAATTCAAAACAATTCATTATTACTTTCTTTATCCATATAAAATTTGTCATGTCAAAACCAAAAGTAAAACACCAAACCAAGATAACATTAAATTAACAAAATGGGAGACATATTGCCTTATGACCAATGAGGTCATAATGATGTTACTTGCAAGGTATTAGTTTTCCAAGATGGATAAGAGGAGAGGAATTTTTATTGTCGTAGAAGCTATTCCAAGATGTCAAATATGACATATCCACTTATGGCATATCTACTTTTGTTTCACACGAGGACACTCACAAAACACATCCCATATAGGAGGAGGGGAAGGAAAAACAAGAAAGCATACTAACCCCACAACCAATCGACCATTATGTTAGTAAGATACACCCCTTTGTAGTCCCCCCCATTGGCATAAGGATCATGGTTTCTTGGGACTTATATGTTGTTGGGGAGCAATGATTAGAAACAATGCGGGTTAACAATAAATAGGAGATGAGATTTTATAGTCATGTAAGATATTTTAAGACACCATATATGACATATCCTACTAGAGAAAATTCTCCTTTAATGTAAACTAGAGATTGATAGGTTAACATGTTCTCCACTATTGTCTCCAATTTGTGAATAACACACCTTTCAAAGGTTTCATTAACTTGCCACAAGTAGTTAATGTCTAGGCTCCTAACAACTCCTAGAGCCAGTCTAAGGATTTTATCACTATCTATTCGAAACTTGTTTGTTTCTTACCCATCATTTCTTCTATATCCTTATGATACATTTCCAAATTGAAAAGGGCATCTCCAATTTATTTGTCAGGGACTTTGCTCCTAGTTTTTTTCCCCAAGGTAGGGTTTTGGACCCCAAGGCCTTATTGCTCCATAAAATTCTCAAGTCACTATAACATTGTGAAGTGGTTGGTAGATTGAGATTGTCCCCCTCTCGAGCTTGGTTACTCCTATACTCCTAGAAAGAAAGTTTGAATTCTAAGCTCTTGCCTTCCTTTATAGGTTGATGATTTTTTCCATCGTGTCACACTATTGTCCAAAGTAAGTCAATTAGAAAACTCGATCAAAAAATGTGATGAGTGGTTGAAACTTATAAGTTTAATTTTTGCATTTTGGATGTTCAAGTTACATGTCACATATTCATGTTGCTTATTGCGTATTACATGTTGGCATTGCATCATTAACTTTGCATTTACAAGGTTCGACTGCGTGAGGTTCGACTTTGGATTGACTGCGCTGTGTTTGGAACTAGGGCTCTCTCGCCCCCATGGAGGTTCAGGGCACGCCCCAGGGGCCTCCACCTCCGCCCTCTGTTGTAGATGCATTCAATAAGCTGCTGGAATCCTTGCCAAAGAAGAAGAAATGTGAAGCAACAAAGTTTGTGAAGAAACTAGATGATAACCCTGAATTCTCTCTTCCCCTAGAGGGACCGATCCAAGTTGCTCTGTCCCTGGCAAATCGTTCTCTCGTAGGCCAGTTCACAGGGCTCTAGCCCTCTCCAAAATCCACAGAGAACTGGGTCGCCAAGAACTGGGCGCCATTAATAAAAAACAACGTAACCTCCTACTTCTTGGGGAGAGGTTACTTCATGTTCGAGTTCACTTCCAAAGAGGACAGGGATCTGATATTTCGGAATGGCCCCTATTTCATGGGCCCTCAGGCTGATTTCAACCCTGCAGTCGATGTTCCCTCTGTGGTCCCGGTATGGGTCAGGCTCACAAACCTTCCAGTCCATTGTTGGAACTGGGATTCACTGAAGCACATAGGCAATGCCCTAGGTAAATTTATAGACCGGGCGAACAACAAGGATCAATATGATTCTGCCAGAATATGCGTGGAGGTAGATCTAGAGGTGGGTCTTCTAGAGGCCATAAAAATAAATGTCGGCAGTTGGACCCATGTGCAAAAACTAGATTACGAGCAGCTGCTCTTCAAACGTCGAAAATGCCATGTTTACGGCCACTTTGCCAGAGGTTGTCTAACTATTAGTGAGGTGGAGAAAGGGAAGGAGGAGGGATGGAACTAGATCAAGCGCATCAAGTCTTCCCATAAACCCCACAAGTTCGGTGCCCAATCTGGCAAAGGCCCTCATCCGGCCCATACCTAGCAAAATCCTCCATTGATGGGGAAAGAAAACAAGTTTGGGCCTCTAAGCTTGGAAATAGAGGAAGCTCAAGAGGTCGAGACTCAAAAGGTAAACTCCCCAGCCAAAGAGACCCCCTCTGGCTCGATCAAAGGTGGAAGTGTCGCAGAGAGCTCTAAATAAAAACTCTCAGAAGATGAGGAGGAAGTTCAAGAACTGGAGGACTCAGAGGAGGAAGGAGAAATAGGAGATTCTCAAAACTCTGCCAGAAGATCCACAATAGGCCGCGAGACAACACGGGAAAAGAGAGAACAGGAAATGTACAAAGGCAAACTTCAGGGCTCCCAGCCAACCCTTGAGAAACTATTGGCAAAAATTCTTAAGATGACGAGACACCAGACTCAGGGCTCCAAGGGAGACCATCATAATAAAAGTAAATGATGAAGGTTGTCTCCTGGAACTGCAGGGGTATGGGGAGCAGAGCCAAAGAAGAAGCCACAAGAAGTCTAATAAGGATAGAAACCCCAGACATACTCCTCATTCAAGAGACAAAAATGGAGGACTGAGTCATCCTTCAAGCAAGTAAGAAATTCTGGAATAAAGGTGGAGCGCAAGCAATCTCTGCCCATGGAGCATCAGGTGGGTTGGGGACTCTCTAGAATACTAATAAGTTCTCATTAGTCTTTGAGACCCTAAACACTCACTGGTTGTTTTTAAGGCTGCAACGTCTCGTCACAAAGGAGATCATATGCCTCTTTAATGTGTACGTCCTAGTTAATGCTGGGGAGAAAAAGGCTTGTTGGGATTCCATAAGAAGCCTAGTAGATCTAGTAAATTTGGAAAATGTCATCACTGTTGGAGACCTTAATCTCACTTTACTCTCAGCAGAAAAGAGAGGAGGCAACATCGCAAGGGATCCGGTAAGGGAATGGGCGGAAGACCTTATGCAGGACTAGGACTTGCTAGACATCAAGCCCTCTACTGGTAAGTACACTTGGTCAAATAAAAGAGTCGGTCCTAGACATATTGCAGCAAGATTGGATAGATTTTTTGTTCAAAGCTCCTTCCTCCTTCTAGGGTTAGAGGCTAGAATGCACATTCTTCGTTGCAGTGTTTCCGATCACAAACCCATCAAGCTTGAGCTGCTGGCGCATCTTGATCTTGGTCCAATACCATTCAGATTTAGCCCTCTTTGGGTCAAGGAACCAGACTTCATGGACATAGTCAAGGAAAGTTGGAAGCAGCCAGTCAAGGGCTCCCCTTTTTTTGTTTGGGAGGAAAAACTCAGAAGAATGAAAATTGTTCTAAAAAGTTGGGCCAAACATCTGCCCAATCTTGCCACCGAAAGGAAAAAAATCCAAAGTACCTTAGAACTCCACCATTTGCATTCAGAAGATGCTGAAATAACAAAAGAGGCTTTAGACAAAGAGGCACATCTTCAGTAACATTTTCACAAGGCTTGCTTGGCCGAGGAAGAATACTAGAGGCAAAAATAGTCAAGTCTATGGCTCAAAGTAGGGGACAGGAACTCCTCCTTCTTCCATAAGCAAGCCCAAGCAAGGAAATGGTCAAATTCCATCTCTTAAATTAAGGAAGAAAATATCACCCACAAGGACAATACTAGCATCAAAAGGGCAGCCTTCCTCCACTTTAAAAATATGTATAATGAGGAAGAGGAGATGGGCCAGAACTCTAAACTTTTGGAAGTGGTCCCCCTCTTGATAACATCTAAGATGAATCAGATGCTAGAAGCCAAAGTCACCAAAAGTGAAGTAAAGGATGCCCTCTATGCTATGGACCCTGACAAAGCCCCAGGCTCAGACGGATCTACAACCAGATTCCTCCAATCCTGCTGGCAAATTGTAGAAAAGGACTTCTTTAAAATGATTTTAAAATCCCAAGACTGCCAGAAAATCGGAGGCAGTACTAACTCTGCATTCCTTGCCCTCATCTCTAAGGAGAAAGGAGACAATACCTTCAACAGATTTCATCTGATATCCCTTTGTAACATAGGGTACAAATTGATTACCAAAGTGATAGCCAACAGACTGAAGAACATCCTCCCCAAAATTATTCCAAAGAACCAAGGAGGCTTCATCCATGGTAGGAAAATTGTGGACAACTTCACCTTAGTTCAATAGGTGATTCGCTCAAGTCTTCATCAAAAAGAAAAAGGTATGGTTGTCAAGCTTGATCTAGAAAATGCTTTTGACCGAATTAGACACAACTTTATGTTGGAAATTTTGCATAAGCTTGGGTTTGGATCGAGATTTATAAATTGGATTCGGGCTTGTATCTTGGAGCCCTGGATCACCCCCCTGGTGAATGGTAGGGCTGCTGACTTCTTCAAAGCCTCGAGAGGACTTAGGCAGGGGTGTCCTCTTTCACCCCTCCTTTTTGTTCTACAAACCTCTGTCCTCAGTTTTTACCTTGACAAGAAGCAACAAGACCATGAGATTATTGGGCTAAGTATAGCAAGAGGGGTTAAAAAAATCAATCACTCCCTGTTTGCCGATGATACTTTGTTGTTGGGTGCTTCCACAGTGCTTTTGGCTACTAGGTTCAAAGAAGTGTTGGACGAATTATGTGAGGAATCTGGCAGTAAACTAAACAATTGGAAATGTCACATTTATTGCTGGAACATTTTAACCTCCTCTCTCAATGCTATAGCCAGATGCTTTGGATTTGTTGCCTCCTCATCCTGGTCTTCTTTCAAGTATCTTGGGCTTCCTGTCTTTCTCAAGAAAGCCTCCAGCTGAGACTGGCTTCCCCAAATAGAGAAATTCAAAAATAAAATGCAGGCATGGGGTTCCTCCTGGCTCAATATTGTAGGTAAGACGGTGCTGATCAAAGTTGTACTCAACAGCCTCCCTTTATATCAATTCTTTGTCCTTCTTGCTCCTGTAGGCATCCTCAAGAAGATGGAGGATTACATTCATCAATTTTTGTGGAAGGGAGGAAAGCAGAATGAGAAAAAAATCCCTCTCGTCAGTTGGGAAATAGTCTCCAAGCCATTGATGGAGGGGGGTCTGAACTTTAAAAATCTCTGCTCCCAAAATATAGCTATGGGAGCGAAAACTATTTGGAGAATCATTGCCCCCAATCCTGGTTGGGCGCAGCTGGCGCTGTGGAAGAAATATTTCAAAGGTAAGAGAACCCGATGCTTGGACAACCCACTCCCCCAAATCAAGTCGTCCTTCCTCAACCTCTGCGCTAAAGTCGTCCCTCTGATAAATTCTCATGCATTATGGATCCCTGGAAATGGCAAAAGCATCAATGTGTGGAATGATCGAATTATGAACAATTCTCCACTGGCAGAGTGCATCTCCCTGCAAACGCTGCGCCTGTGGTTGGATGATGTCGGATACAAAATGATGTGGATCTCTCCTTATGGAATGGTTCAACCTGGGCAAGTTGGAAGCAAATCCATGTGCCCCTGGAACTCCAGACCGACCGCGCTGAGTTTTTTTCCTTTTTGCATGGCATGGCTCCCACTCACGCGAGGAGGAAGGATACTCGTGGCTGGGGGCCGATGGCTAGTGGCTTCTCTGTGGCACAGGGCTATGCTAAGCTGCTGGAGCTGCCTCATGTTCCTCCAGATCCAACACCCTGGAAGGGGATCTGGAATCACTCCTCCATCCCGAAAGTCGACTTCTTTTGCTGGCTGTTGTGTCATAGCAAAATTTTAACAGATGACAGATTACGGAAGAGGGGAATTTATGGTCCTTCTAGGTGCATCTTGTGCAGAGAAAATGTTGAGTGCGCCCGCCATCTGGTATTGGAGTGCAAATTCACAACACAAATCTAGCATGAGCTCTTAGGCACTTGGAGATCCAATTTTGCATTCCCGAGCTCCATTTCTGAGTTGTTCGCAAACTGGTTGCCCAAATATCTTGGCCCCTTTCCAAAAAACAAAATAATCAAAGTCGCTTGGACCTCCCTTCCAAAAATCATCAGCTGGCAAATTTGGCTAGAGAGGAATAAAAGGATCTTCAAAAATAAAGCACATGATGCTAAGTTTGTTGTGATCAAGATAAAATGCCAGCTGAAAGAGTGCTTGGTAGATCAAATGGATGACTCAAACTTATGCCAGCAAGACCTTAATTGGGGTGCCTCACTTGATCTTCATTTCCAAAAAGTTGTAAGCATCGTCATCCCTCCAAAAGAGTGGCAAATAAGAGAAAATGAGAAAGATTTCTATGACTGGATCTCCAAGCAATCAAGAAACTCTCTCTTCTTTGACGAGGCAGCCAAAGGCTACCCAGGAAACGCCGACGCAGGAGGAGTTATAAAGAATTTAGAAGGCAGAACGATCCACAGCTTCGCCTAGGGCCTGGGCCGTACTTCCAGCATTCAAGTTGAAGCGATGGCTCTCTTTCAAGGACCCAAGTATCTCAAACACTTGGGCATCAGTGAGGTAAATGTATTTGGGGACTCATAGGCCATCATCAGATCCATAGTGACCAATTCTGCCCCGTCAAATTTGCACTTTGCAAGACTGATTTTTAGAATCAAAGTTCTGGCAAAATCCTTGCAGAACTTGAATTTTTTCCATGTGCTGAGAACGAACAATAAAGAAGCGGATTTAGAAGCAAATAAAGCAGTCCTCCTATCTGCTGGGTCCATTCCAAGAGACATAGATGAATCTTGGGATCCAATTCCTTAACCCTCTACCTGCCATGTTCTATTGCATCTTATTGAAGCAATTTGTTTGTATTCACAAGCTTGGGCAAATCACAGAAATGGATTCCATTGTTGCATGTAAGAAGAACTGGAATATTAGCATAAGCGCCATGATTCTTCTAATTGGAGAGGTACTCTGGGCTCTGCTCCCAATTTTTGTATTCCGAATTGAGGCATTCATGCCAAGTTTCTAATATAATCCCATAACCGTTCCTGTACAAAAAAAAAAACTTTGCATTTACTTGAAAAAATTATCCTCAAAGAAATCCACAATCATCTTACCATTTTCCCAACTTTGAGTTAACCCACCATGTCCATAACACCTTTGAGGATAAATCATAAGAGTATAATATTTAGAAGGGAATACTAGAGTTTGACAATGTGGAAAAGGTCATTGTGCTAGGGTTTACTATGGCTTTGGAATAATTTGGACCTTAAGAATGTTGGAAAGTTCGAGATAATTAGGGAATGCCACTAAATTTAGACATGGCTGTTATAAAGGAAGGAAAAAAAAACCTATTTTATTGCATCAATAATGATATTAATAAACCAAATTAAAAAAATAAAAGTATTTAAAAATAAAAAAAATTATTGAATATAATAACAATAAAGCAAAAAACCATAATAATCATAAAACTTTACAATTAAAAAAACCAATATTTATTTATGGATCTCAATCTTAAACAAGCCATTTGCCACCGTCCTAAGCTCTTCGTTGCCTTCTGCACTGCCATCTGTCTTTACACCTTTGTCGTTGGGCTCCGATTTGGAATCATTTTTCTACCCTTTACGCCTACACTCTACCCCTTTGGTAAACACAGGGAGTGAACAGAATGGCTTGCAATGGCTGCACAAGAGGGTGATTTAGTACCATCCCTCAGTTGGCAGAGCAGCTTGCAATGTCTGCACAAGAGGGTAAACAAGCACCATCCCAACACCGAGTATGTGAAGATGTAAGGTATGATCTATGCAACAAAAAAATCATGTCAGTTGTTTTAAGAGGTATTGAATAGTATTGTATTGGTTAAAACCTGTGGACCCTTAGCCTAATCCTCCAGGATCCCTTGATTTTCCCGAACCTATTGATAATCCCCCTAATACTATGATTACACATCTCACAAGTCTATTGATCCCCATCCCATAATCTACAAAGAAACCAGTGTTCAAACTCCATTGCCCACTAAGAATTTAACTTGCTCTTTTATCTTCATCGTCCACCCAGGATTTGCATTTCAGGTCTTGCAATATTTTTTTTTATAACCTATTGAAATATGTCATTGATAAATATGGGTAAGGACCGACAATGTTGTCGAATGTTAATGCAGCTTGCTTAACTTCGTACCATACCTAGTCCTTCTATACCCAGCTACAATTTTCATCTAAAGAACATTTTGCAAAGGCGACAAGCTTTCTTGTTCAACACTTTTCAGGGATAGCAATACATTCATGTTTCTTTGGTCCCAGTAGTCACATTTAAGGATGTTTTGTAAGAGCATTTTCACTCAGGTATTATTTTTATATTTATTTTGATTTTCAGCACCTCCTAGTATTGAACATTCCTACCTGCAAACTGTAAATAGTAAACAACAAACAACAGATAGGAATGAAACCATGGTACTAAAACTTACTCATGAATGGTGAACGACAGAATCACAGGTCCAATTGCGGGTGCAGGATATCAACCCTGCAAATTGAAGAAATAGGTCCAACTGGGGATGCAAGACCCCTACCTTGCAGAGTTGAAGCAAACAAGGGTGCATGATTTCAACCCTGCAAAGTGCAAGAACAGGTCGAACTGCGGGTACAAGACTTCAACCTTGCAAAGTTGAAGCAAACAAGAGCAAACAACAAACAACAAACCAGTGAGAAAGCACCAAGAGGTCCAACTGCAGCTGCAAGACCTCAACTTTGCAAAGTTGAAGCAAACAACAATAAGCAACATCCAGTGAACCAATGAACCAACGAGCAAGCAACAACCAACGAACCAGTAATGTCGATGGACAACAATATTGCCCAAATTCACTGCATACAAAATTGTATCCAAAAATTGGAGGAAAATGTATTGTGACAAGCCTGTTAAGTAAACATTTAAGGCTGTCAGGCATGTTAAGTAAACATTTAAGGTTGTTAGGACTGTTTAAGGGCCTTGCGCTATGTAAACATTTAAAAAAGAATGCATTGTCTTAGGCATGTTTAAGTACTTAAAAATGAGTGTCGATGCTCAAAACTTTGGATATGTAAACATTTAAGTAATAATAATAATAATAATAATTCAAAAAGAGTGTAGATGATCAAAACTTTGGATATGTTAACTGTTGGCGTCGGAAGTCACTCCCGGATTGCTATCAGGAGTAGAGCCCGACGCCCATCAGTTTTATGTCATGGTTGTTCATAGATGGGTGATCGAATGGCAGGGAACTCAAAACAATAGCGTTCCAACTCTGAAACTAGGCCAGGTATGCATGAGCAAGTGAGCTCTTGCGTAAACTTCAGACAGTGAGCTATAGTAAAGGGTGAACAGGTGGAAGACTTATATATGAGAAAAGCAGAGGTCTGTCATTGACACCGAATTTCTAACAGGCTGAGGAAGAAGATGTCCAACTGCAATATCATCTTACATTCAAATGCAAGGCCAGAGAATGCAATAATGCAACAATAAATCATTTATCATAGCATAACTGCAATAACTCGCACGAGTCGGTCGTTCACGAACTCTCTTAGCATAAGATGAAAACTAGACGGAGTAAGAAGAATTGTCTGTCATAAAACAAGAAATCTCATATACAGATGCATAAACTGAAATCTAGGATAACTGCCAAAACATTACAGTCGGGAGCTCTGCTCTACCATCGATGCTTACAAAAATGGAGAAAACGCCTACATATACTCAAAACAAAACACAACAGTGAAAACGAGATACTGCATTAATAACATTGCGTCTGCATGTCTTCTGACAGTCTGCGCATGCAGACTGGACGATCGTGCGCCTATGACAGACGCCATCTTAACTGCGCGTGGCTCTAGCAAAGGGAGTAGCTGAGCCATTAAGTGTCGAGCTAGCGTGTTCAGACTTCCTTCGCCTAGT
>ML780356.1:15897-30488 GCA_009831015.1 Picea engelmannii
CCTCACTTCTAACATACAACTCACTTGCTCATTCTCTTATGAGGCAAGATGCAATTACCAGAGAGAGTAGAAGAAGAGTGGGGCATCTCTTGGGGAGGACTATCTATATTGGTTTGAGTTATCTCTTGAACATTGTTTAAGCTATTTATGATAAGGAATTTTTTGCTGGGTTTTCTTCCCCTAGAGGGTTTCCCAGGATAAATGTTGTGTCTCTTGTGAATGTGTATTTATCAGTGATCTTGTTCTTATGATGCTCTTATCTATTGAAATGCAAAGAACTATAATAATGGCATAAACATTAACAAAAATATGGCTGTAGCTCACTTGAATAATAACAACAATAATTTTAGTAGATCAATCTAATCTAGGGTTAGAAGGTGTTGGTAGCTTGTTCAAAGATTTAGATGTTTGAAGGTTGTGATAAAAAACACTCAAGAGAGATATCTTAGACTAGTGTTTTCTTAGGGCAAATGGAGTCAATAAGTGGCTGCAAAAAATGAAGGATCAAGATGATATTGGGAGAGCCAAAGAAAAAGAGGAGTTGATGGATGAAGTGTTGGTAAGCCAAGGCTTCAACCACCAAACCCTAGGGGAAAACGACTACTAAGGTGTAGGTAACCCTAGGACTTAGTAGATTTTCCTCCTTTAACTCAATGATGAAGTAAAAAAAGGCTAGGATGAAGTGACAAATGCTAGGGTGTAGCAATGGCAAGGCCCTAGCAATGGCTTCAAGAAAAAGGCTCCTTGGCACAATCTAGTAGGTGAATAGCAAATTAGAACAAGGAAAATAACATGTGCTTGATTCCCTAAGGGTTAGGCCAACAATTTCATAAGCTTTAGCAAAATGCAAAGTAAAAACACCATAACCATTCAAATGAAAGAAGAATTGCAAAATTTTACTTACATTCACCAAGCATAATCTAGCACATTACTTAGTTGTAGACTTTCCACCAAGAAAAATGCCAAAATCACCAAAAATAGCCCTCCTTCAACAAGTGCACACTAATTTCAGTCCAAAAACCCTAATGAGGGAGCAAATTTCAGACCTCACACAAGTGTGAGTGAAAGATGATGAAATAATGAGAGTTTTAACTCTCTATTTATACAATATCATTGACCTTTAATTACACTTTAGGTACAAAAAGGTCGACATGGCCAATTTACATCAAAAATACTGTTTTACATTAAATGTCACAATTAAAACCCTTAGTCAAGCATAAATGATGATGTCATGCCCTTTTAGGGTGACGTTAGGCGCTTTTATGGCAACGTTGGCCTCCTGGAGCAAAACGTTAGGCCTCCTGGAGCAAAACATTAGGCCTCCTTGGGCCTCAGGAACCTACCACACGTGCCACTTGGCACACAACTACCTCCAAAACAGCCCAAAGCGCTGGATGACCTGGATGACGTCATGGGCCTTCCAAGGCCTACATCACGATGGAAAGGGTACAACCCCCCTGGGTCTAGGCCTGCCAGGCTGCCCCTGGTGAAACGTCCTCCACTCTCTCTAATGCAATCCTTTGCCCTGTCTCTGCCCCCTGCTGGGGTCTCAACATCCATATGGTGGGCTTTCAGCCCCATGGAGGTCCATACTAATCATCTCCCCATGTGTACCTGCCATCGGGTGTGGACCTGTAACATCAACAAATACGCCCTCCATGGGCTCATAAGTCACAGGGATCATAGCAATGTCAATCACATCTAATCATCAAATTTATTAAACATGTGCATAAAACCCCTTCAACTCGGACAAGTGCTCAAAGACATTATACTAGTCTACAAGCCAAATTTGGAGGAAACGCTAGGATGTCCTATTGGGCTAATGCTCATTGGATGTGGGGTGTTTCCGGGAGAAGTCAAACCTAGGTCATGTGAGTGGATGAGGTGGTAAGGGATGTCTGGGCAAGGGGTGTAGTGATAGCAGGGAAATGTATGGCTTACCTGTGGGTGCCTCTGTAGAGGGTGAGCTGCACCTGTCATGGATGCAAATGTTTCCATGCCCATTCATGCCTTTTTGTATTTGTTTTTATTGCTTTTTTCTTTCAAGAAGCTAGTTAGGGGACACTGCCTTGGCGTGGTGACTAGTGGTGGCAATGTTACCCCAAGCATTTCACGGAAATGAGAAGGTTGGCTCGTGATGAGACCCCCTTTCTCTTGGCTATGCCACCAAGAGCCACTACCTTGGCATGGTGACCAACTGTTGGTAGTGTCATACCGCTACATGCCCATGGACATAATAGGCTGGCTCGTGATGAGACCCCCTATCCTCTAACTAGGTCTTGTTTTATTATTTTATGGGTCCCTCTGTTTCTTGCTGAGAAGCGTTTTATTGCTTTCTCGAGGATCCCTGGGCGAAGCATCTCAAGGTTTTCATTCTTTGGCTCTTGTCTTTTGCCAACTACTTTTACCCCTAGGGCCTTTAGCCCCTTCTTCCCATAAGGTAAGGTACAACCCTTAAATATTTGGGCAACCTAATGCCCGAACCAGTGTAATGGGATGGATGAGCGGGAAAGAGATGAAAAGTGGTATGGTGGGAGCAGACGATGGCCTTTCATGAATCCCCCCAGTGGCAACTCAAACCCTATGGGTACCAGCTTACTAGGGCATCCTTTCATTCCCCCCAGGTATGGTCAAGTGGAGAGGTATAAGATCCAAGCACCCGTTAGAAGCAAAAAGAATTGAATGCACATATTTAGAGGTTTTGAGGATCAGAGTGACACATACCATGATACCTAGACTCATTACCTCATGGAGCAAGATCCATCTCTGCTACAAGACTAGGCTGAGTTGACGGATGTTGCTGCTGCTGACAAAGTGGAGGCGCTGAAGATTGAAAAGATGGGCCTTCCAGTGCCATGCTCAAGTCGATCTGGCTCTCAATACTCCATGTCTAAGACTTGTGGGCCTTGAGACATAATCTCCTTAGTTATCCCTAAACTAGGGGATAACAGGCTTAATTCATCGTTTAGCCCTTTATTCACCCCTTTTTCTCCCTTTGTTCCCTGTTTGAGCTTAACTATAGTCTACGGGAACAGATAGACTACTAAGTCACTCCCTGCTGAGGCTATTCTTAGGAATGGGACATCACAATCCTCCCTTCCAAAGATTGCTTGTCCTCAAGCAACATCAATCTTGGGTGCTACAATATTACTCTCCCTCCCATGTGGCATCCTCCATTGGAAGTCCCCACCATCTGACCAAGCACTCCCTGATGACCCTGCTCCTCAACCTGCTCTCTCTCTGCTCTAGCACCGCCTCCGGCACTAGCTCCAACTGTCCCTCCTCATCCAAGGGTGGCAACTCCTTTGAAATGGACACCTGTTGTCTCACTGCCTTTTTAAGGCAAGAAACGTGGAACACGTTGTGTATCTTGCTACCCTCCGGCAACTCTAGCTCGTAGGCCACTTCGCCTACTCTCCCGATGACTCTGTACGACCCATAAACCCTGGGCTTCAACTTTTCTGCCCCGCTCTTCTTCAACGAAGACTATCTGTACGACTGTAATCGCAGAAAAACTAAGTCCCCTACCTCGAAACTACGCCTATCCTCTGCCTGTCTGCATAGATCTTCTGTTGGTTCTGTGTTACTTGCAGATTTTCCTTCACTGTCCGTAGAATCCTTTGACTCTCCTCGATCCAGTCTTTGGCCCCCGGGACCCTGCTAAACCCAAACACAGTCTCCACAAAAGAGGGTGCATCGTATCCATACAATGCTCTAAATGGTGACATCTCGATAGACATGTGGTATGTTGTGTTGTAACAGTACTCACCCATGTGCGTTGCTGCCCTCCCACATAATGCCTCAGATACCCCTCCACCCATTTGTTGGTGATCTCCGTTTGTCCATCTGTCTGAGGGTGGTAGCTGGTGCTCGTAGCTAACTGTGTGCCCGCCAACCTGAAGAGTTCCTGCCAAAACGCGTCGATGAAGGGCCCATCTTTGTCACTGACTATCTTCTTGGGTAAACCGTGCAATCTGAAAACCTCCACGAAAAATAGTTCCCCTACCTGTATGGCCTTGTAGTCCGTGGGTATGGAAAAGAAGTGTGCAAATTTGGTCAGCCTGTCGACCACTACAAATATACAGTCCCTGCCTTGCACTCGAGGAAGTCTTGTAATGAAGTCCATAGAAATGCTCTCCCATTTTTGCTCCGGAATGGGTAGAGGCTGAAGTAACCCTGCGGGGTATGTCTGCTCAGACTTGTTCTACTGACAAGTCGTGCACTCCCGGATGTGCTTCAGTAGATCATCCTTGAGACCTTTCCATGAGAATCTCTCCCTGATTTGCTGGTATGTTTGGAAGAATCCTCAATGCTCGACTGTAGGTGAATCGTGGCAAACTTTCAGAACCTTCCCTTTTGAGGTAGATTCTGGAACCAAGTAGATCCGGTCCTTGTAGAAAATGACATCGTCTAACACTCGGTATCTATCATCCACTACCTGCCCATCTAGTACCTCGCAGGCAAACTTGTTTTAGGAGTACTCCACCAACAAATGTGCCTTCCAATCTGTGCAAATATCCATCATCGAACACCTTGCTGGCCTCCTGGAAAAAGCATCTGCTATGACATTCCTTTTTCCTTTAACATACTCAATGTCAAAGTCAAAGGCTTGGATCTTTGAGACACTTGTGACTCCATTAAACCCTAAGGCATTGATTTGAAAGTCCTCTAACATTGAAGTGAAGCTGATCAAACAACTCTCTAATTTCTTTAAATTTTAAACCCTAACCTACTAACCCTAAGTTGCTGACATCATCATTGGTTATTTCATCTTTAATACAACAACGTTTTGTTTTATAAGCAATTGAATGGTGGTTTAGGCATTAATTGAACAAGGTGTTGATTGGTTGCATTGAATGCCACATTGTTCCAATATTTATTGGTGAAGTGTTATATCTTTTCATTGCTATTGATAAACATTGACTTTGTCAACATTTATTGCCAATTGCTTATATATATTTATCAGAGAGTCTTATGAAGTACTAACCCATTGAAGTATAGCTTGCATATATCAGTTTGTTGTTGCTTTGTTCCAGGCAGGTGTTTCTTCATTGGGGATTTACTTTATTATTGGCTGTTTAGCCGGGATTATCTGTTTGGTGGTGACTTGTGAGGGGGAAATCTTGTCCTTGTCTCATTTACCTTTCTGCCTCCTCAAAACCCTAGGTCACCGGGGACAGCTCCCCTGGGCCTAACCTCCCTAAAGAGAAAGAACCATCCCATTGTGGTGACATTGGGTGGGATTGGTTCCTGTTACGCCAGTTTGGCCTTCTATCTTATAGCCTTTTATCCTAGCTACAAACTGTGCAATAACAGAGATGACTCGTCGAAAGTAGGAATATTCAACTTTCCCACCTTCTTAATGAAGTCCATGTTTTGAGCCTGCACATTGCCCCTCTGTGCCTCCCTGGGCCTGTTCTGATACCTGATCGAACAATAATCTAGCAAACTCATATCTGCATGGAACTCTGGCCCCAGTGCCAAATAGTCTCTCCTATACTCCCCAAATGGGTCCTGTGCAACTGCCTGCCCCTGCCCCGACTG
Source organism: Picea engelmannii (assembly GCA_009831015.1). Classification (NCBI taxonomy): domain Eukaryota; kingdom Viridiplantae; phylum Streptophyta; class Pinopsida; order Pinales; family Pinaceae; genus Picea; species Picea engelmannii. The sequence continues at coordinate 21,442 of ML780356.1, forward strand.
TCCTCTTGTCTGTCCCAGCTGCCTTCTCCCATGGAGCTTCAAATATAGAGGTCTTGGAATCTCCCAGATGATGTATAGGTACGGATAGGTGAAGGATGCCCACTCGCTCCACCTTGAGATCCATTGGAACCACTTGCACCACCTCCCCGGTGTCCTCCTGAACCACTCGCTCCTCCTGTCGCGTTGGAACCCATAGTGTTCACACTGTGCTGGATTATCTGTGTGTTGATGGCCATTTGTGCTATGGCGTTCATCATATCCCACTGTGCTCTAGCTAGGTCATTCAAGATGGCCTACATACTGTCGTGCTGTGCCTCAGGGTCTTTCCCCTTGCCCTCTGGTGTCTCATGCCTGTCACCCATAATCCTCTCTATGCCTGCCTTTATGTCGGAACTGATGTGATCACTGTCCTCTATCTCTGGTCTGTGTCTGATTGAGTGTGGAAGGGAGTGTAGTCCCTTCTGTTGTTGTCTCTCCTGTCTCCAATATGTTCCCTGCGGTACTGAATGTATTCGTCCCCAATATGAACTCGACCCTCTGGGTATTCTGCACCTGTTCTTGGAATCACGGGGTCATGAGAAAGCACTTATTCACAGGCTGGCAGGAAGAAGGCTTTGATACCACTGAAATATCCTCGATTTGGTGGATCTGGATAGGCTCTACTGAAACTGATGTTTAGGCTCTCGGATTTGATACTTTGGGGGTTTCTCGATGCGTTTTAGTTTCTTTGTCTTAACATGCGTGGTGATTTTGCATGTGTGTGTTCAGATAGAATGATTTTTTACAATTATATCATGCATGCGAGTAATAAAGAACCAACACAACTCAATATCATGTATTATGTGAAATAGCAGGAAATACAACTGGCATGCGGAAAGCGAAGAACTAATCATCAACTAGATCTCATGGATCATCACTGGAATACAATGCAAACTAACATAAAATACCCGTGATCAGAAGATGTGAATGGATCTGCCACATGCATGGATAGATCGACTACATGCAATCCCGGAAACTCACGACAACTGCTGCAATTGGATGATATGTTCGCCTTGGTGGCTACACTTGTCCGATCGGCCTGAAAACTGTCCCAAACTATGCGCCCTGGCCTTTAAGATCCTCCTGATATCTGACAGATTGAAGATCGGCTCACTGAAGCTCTGAATGGACCCTGGATGAGATCCCCTGGGGGTTTGCGCACCTCCTGGGCTCTGGCAATGCACCCTGATGATTCCACCGTCGGAATCGGATGATACCTGTCTCAAAATGAGCACCCTAGCCTTCTTTGTAATGGGTCGGGAGTGTTTCCCCGAATCTGATTCAGTGAGCTCTGTGGAACCCCTGATGTACCTCCCCAAATGCTGTGCACTTCTTGGATGACTGATGCGCACAGGTGGATTCCTTCGTCGGAATCTGATGACTGATGGCTCAAAAGAAGCGCCCTGGCTCCCTCTCAACTGGGTCGGAAGGATATGGCGAGATTTGCTCTGGTCTCGTCTAGCTACACAAAACTATCTCTCAAACCCTTGCGTCGTCACTGGCTGCAATGCGCACTAACTGAACTGATTCTGTAGATCACTGATATGGCACAGTGAAATACTTGGATGGTACTTCCGATAGGCTAGGGTGTGTCTTCCGACATCGAAACCGATATGGGGTGGTGGTTTCCTCCAAAAATCCACAAAACATATGCTGAGGTCGACTTCCTCTTCTGGAACCTGTTTCTCAATTCACAAACAATGATAATGAAGAATTAGGTCGAATTCCTCTTCTTATACCTCCACTGATCTAATTTGTCATTGACATCACTTAACCTAGGCGCTTTTCTCCTAAGTCGAGTATGAATAATTAATTAAGCCCCCCCTTAACACCTTTTTCTTCTATTTCTTCGTTGACTTTGGCTTAAGTGACTTTTCCTGTGCTTTTTGGCTTAATTCATCGTTTAGCCCTTTATTCACCCTTATTTCTCCCTTTGTTCCCTGTTTGTGCCTAACTATAGTCTACGTGAATAGATAGACTGCTAAGTCACTTCTTGTTGAGGCTATTCTTGGGAACGGGACATCACACCTAAGGTCAACATGCAGTACAAGGAGGTGTGAACCCTTTCAGGATAATGAAGATCAGTGGCATTTACAGGTTATGTGCAGTAACTTGGAGGACATTTTTCGGTTTTGATTTTAGCTTGAGCATAATTGTATTTGTCATTCATGGCCATATCAGAACAATAGGAGGCTACTGCTTGGTACGATGATCGATGGAGTAAACTTGAAGGCATTGTCGTTGAGGACAGTGATCAGGTTGTCATACTTGGTGCCCCTCTAGGCCTTGTGGATTGAAGGAAGATTCAAAGGAGGCCTTATATGATGCACATGACTCGAGACATGGCATAGATTACTATGGAGGAAGAGTGTTCACCTTGGAGAGGTTCCTTGGGGACCCAGGTCACATGTGGCACGTAAATCAAGGTTGATTACACACCTTTTTGATGAGTGCTAGCATAGGAGGGTTACCATATGGACACAAACTCTGTTCACATATTAAATCTGGCACTTCTACATATTTGGAGGCACTTCTACGTATTTGGAAGCATATGTCATCCTTTAGGGCTGAGGGCATATTCTTTGAATCATTTTCTACATATTTGAAGGAAAGTGCCTTGCATGAGGAAATGCCATGTGGCCTTGGGGGCATCCTCAAACCCTAAGATTGAGTCTAGATTGTCTTTAGGAGGGGAACACTCCATCTTTGAAGGAATCTAGATATTTCTTAAAATATTTTAATGGGAGAACCTGGAGAAGGTTAGAAGGAGAAGGGATTTCATTTGCAAATGGGGAATTCAAGTGGAGGAAAGAATCCCTATAGGCTTTACAGGAAAGGTAGAAAGGGCTAATGACAGATTTGTGCTTCAATCTTCTTCTTCTTGTTTTTTGTAGGTCTAATTGAAGTGTAAGTCTGACATTGTAAATCTGCTGGTGTAATCCTATTATCTTGAGCTGTTTTCACTCTCTTGCGGGCTATTTTGGCATGGAGGAAGAGACTCGGCTGTGAACTAGTTAGTCCTCTTTGATATCTTGATGTAATCTGATTTGTTAATGAAGAAATTGCTGGCTGTTCATTCATTTTGAAGGCTGTCCTGCTGTTCTCTTTTCATTGGTGGTTGCACAGTACACTTGTTGATGTTTATTGGAGGTGAAGTTGTATCTTTATGAGCATTTTATTCAATCTTTGCATATTAGTCAGATTGATCTTGTTCGTAAAGTACATTGCTAATTGCCTTACCGATGTTCTCAGTTCCACTCCAAGCCACTTTGTCATCTTGCTGGCTCGACTCTATAGCCCTTGTCCTTCTAAATTACACCATCTTTTATATCCAAAAAACCTAAAAATGTCATTTCACTAATCTGATTTTTGGATCTGCATTTAAGGACAGGTTAGTGATCTTATCATAGGGATTTGTCCCTTGCATTAGAAAAGAACCAACCGAAAGTGAGGGGAATGATTGATGTTGTGATAGTGAGCAACGTTCCTAAGTTGCCTTATGGTTGCACTTTGTTCAGGGATTTGAATATTTTTGAAGTGCAGGTTTGGGAGTCAACATGAAAAAATGTCTCCTATGTTAGCTTTTGGTGTTAATCCGAAAGTGTTTACACCATTCATTCGGGTGCTTCTTGCAATGTGGGGTGCATGGTGTATGTATGACCCTTGATTGTTCTGTGATGGACATGCGCATGTGGAGGTGGCTTACTCTTGGATTGTTAGACCTTGCTTGATGCTTATGTGGCATTCTTCGTTGGAGCATTGGAGATCTTGATAGCTTGGTGACTTCTTCATGATGGCCAAATGGAGGTTGAGTTGCTTGCTTGGAGGACACGTTGCTTTGGAAGAGCACTTGGCATTCTGGAGGAGGGCATTGAGCCCTAGATGGCATGGCACACTTGGATCGCTTGCATCGAGGCTTGTACTTGACTTGAGGATGCTTGGGTTGAGGGAGTGGTCATGTAGGAGTGGTGGACCTGGAGGAGCCCATAGCTTTGGAGATGCGTTGGAGACTTGGAGCCCTTAGACAAGGAAACTTATTTAGAGGTTTTCTCTATGTGGATGTGCTCCTAGGAGTCTCAACATGCTCTTGAGCATCCCTCAATGTTTGACGGAACGATCGAGGTCTCTTGACAGAAGTGGAAGGGGCTCTTGTCTCCCCTTGTTCACTTGAAGTTTGCTTCACTACCCTGGAAATCACTAGTGACCTTGACTCAACCTTCGGAGACAAACCTTGCTTTGAAATTCTCAATGCTGCCATATGCAACAAGCTTGATCTTGTAGAGCCATTCGGAACTCACAACTAACTTCCGCTCCAGTCTTGGCACAATGTCCAAAGCATCATTCTTCATGATGGAGGTGTACTCCTCCACCATGGTATCCCTCCATACATGTTGGTATGCTACCTCCTGAAAAATGGAAGGCTTAGAATCTAGAATGCTTCTCATCAATGCCATAAAGAAGTGGAAGGGGCTCTTGTCTCCCCCTGTTCACCGAAAGGCTGCTTTACTTCCTTGGAAATCACTAGTGACCTTGTCTCAACCTTTAGAGACAAACCTCGCTTTGAACTTTTCAATGTTGCCATCTGCAACAAGCTCGATCTTGTAGAGCCATCTGGAAATCAACCTTTAGAGACAAACCTCGCTTTGAAATTCTCAATGTTGCCATTTGCAACAAGCTCGATCTTGTAGAGCCATCTGTAACTCACAACTAACTTCCCCTCTGGTCTTGGCACAATGTCCAAAACATCATTCTTCATGATGGAGGTGTACTCCACCATGGTATCCTGCCATGCCTATTGGTCTGTTACCTCCTGAAAAATGGAAGGATTAGAATATAGAATGCTGCTCATCAATGCCATATAGAAGTAGAAAGGGCTCTTGTCTCCCCTTGTTCACCTAAAGACCTCTTTACTACCTTGGAAATCATTGGTGACCCTTTCTCAACCTTCAGAGAAAAACCTCACTTTGAACTTCTCAATACTGCCATCTGCAGCAAGCTTGATCTTGTAGAGTCATTTGGAACTCACAACTGACTTCTCCTCTGGTCTTGGCACAATGTCCAAAACATCATTGGAGGTGTACATCTCCACCATGGTATCCCGCCTGATGAGTAACAAAATTGCCATCATTTGACATCTTCTTTTCCTTCTTTTTAACCCTTTATCATTTACCTATAACCCTGTCTTATCCATTTTTCATTCTCATATGTGGGATTTAGGCCCAAGGTGATTTTCTAATTGCATTTCTTAATATTTCTTTGGATTTCTGATTAACATTAGGGGAAGTAGCGTGTTCTGTATTTACTTTTGAAGTGACAACTCATGTGTGGACAAGTTGTTACAGGGTTTTGTTCACATATTATGGATTCTTCAAATCAGAATCGTTGCACATCCTTTGCCACAAATTTAAAGTCATTAGTAGCTGATATAGTTGCGAGGTTCTCATGTTTTCAAATCAATCTGCTGCAGAATCCCTATAGCTGCCTGCTGCAGAATCCCTGTAGCAGCCTGCTACAGAATTAGGCTTGTACAACTTAGAACCGCTTAAATATATATGTGTTCACAATAGGTTAAGCTGACCGTGATCATAAAGTGCAAGTATTCCAGGTTTCCTTGGAAGATATATGAAGGATTTCAAGAACAATGAAGGCATATCAACAAAGGAAATTAATGTGAATATATTTAGCGTGGAAATATATCAGCAAGGAGATTAATTTAAAATATTTCCAGCATATGTAATATGTGTCCGTGAGCCTTCACCATTCATCATAAGGATATACTTAAAATATTTCCAGCATATGTAATATGTGTCTGTGAACCTTCACCAATCAGCATATAATATTAGTCTCAACACATCAGTCTCAGCATATAATATCAGTCCCAACACTTATGTAAATCAATCCCAGCACTTAATGTCAGTCCCAACACTATTATATCAGCAGGAATATTCAACATATGCCCAATTTAATATTCAACATCTCATATCTTTAGTATAAGCACATGACAGTCTAAAAATAGGAACAGGCACACAGGTACGAGACATCTAACTAATAAGCCATGGAATCTGGAAATGATAGATAATTCATTGGCTGAAATATCAGGTGCGTGGAGCTGGACAAATCATGAGATCAAAGGCATCCAATGTGTGAAGATTCCAAGTATAATTTGCACATGATATTGGCAAGAAGCTATATATAAAAGATTTATAATATACTTTACCTTTAGCGTACATCTGTGAGCTCAGCAACCAACATACAAAATACCTTTGCACGTGCAGCATAACCACTTGGGCGCACAACTGAAGGCATTTATGTTCCCATTGGCTGATTGATGGATCATATTGGCAACCAATTAGAGGAAGACAATTTAGTTTATTTTTAGAGTTTGTTAAACCACTTAGCAGCATAATAGGAGGAGGTTGTCGCTCCATGTTTAGAGCTTAAGACCCCCTTTTATTGTATAAATCTGTGTGGTCTCATAAGAGAAAGGGTATGACTAGTACAAGTGAAGTGTGAGAGCAAGACTGTATAAGAGTTGTTCTGAACTCTGATGTCTTAATATAAGACTACGGTTTATGAGTGTTATTTTGATCTTTTGCCGGTAATTTAGTCAAGTATAAGCACATGCCTGCTTGTGAGCTTGGGCCCACTAACAGGTACGGCTCTGTGTTGTTTAATTTTCTGCATATAATTATTAGTAACTAGCTTCTAGATAGATGTTAGTTTATGTTAGTTTTCTTTTTGAGTTGAATACATGTTGAAGGATGGACGCAGGCTGCACAATGGCCACCTGCAATTTGCTGAAGAATGATGACTAAGGATTGTTAAGACTAGATTCTTACAGATTATTGATTTTGCTGTCATTCTTTGTTTATTTTGATATTATATATTAAATCTGGGTGTGCACTTTCTATTTGTAATAATGTCTGAATGTCATCAACAAAACTATGAGTTGGGAATTGTAAAGTCTGCTGACCTAATTCTAATGCATTAATTCAATAATAGTTTTCTTTCAGTGTGTGGATTAGAACAGATTAGAAAGTTTTTTTCTTTTGATTGTGTGTGTGCTACAAAATCAGTATACTTGTGACTCCATAAGGTGAACACGCGAGGGAACAGGGTTATGAGAGTTCAGAGATCTTACCCCGAGAGGTACCACCAACTGGGTTGGGGGTTGTAAGCACCGTGACTTCATCTTTTATGCTTCGCTTTTGGCTTATGCATTGCTTAGTTTAGTTGATTTCTTTTGGTTAAATTGCATAGTGTGGTAGAAGTCCTCATTCTGTGTATACTGCACCGAGTGTCTCATAAGTACAAACTAAACCCCGGGTTGACAAATTAAGTGAAAGAGTGTAAAGTGACACCAAATAATTGGGAATCATATTTACACCTCATCACCACCATACTTGCTTGTCTGTTGCCTCTTGAAAAATGGAAGGCTTAGAATCTAGAATGTTGCTCATCAATGCCATATAGTTTGAAAACTTCTTTAGAGGCTTACTCTCTTTGAATGTGCTCCTAGGAGTCTCAACATGCTCTTGAGCATCCCTTAATGTCTGAAGGAACCATTGAGGTCTTTTGACAGAATTGGAAGGGGCTCTTGTCTCCCCCTTATTCACCTGAAGGCTGCTTTACTGCCCTGGAAATCACTGGTGATCCCGACCGACTCAACCTTCAGAATTTCTTGCTCCTCATCCTCTATCACTGGAGTAGGCTCATGAGACTTCTTGGATGAAAAGTCTTCCTCAAACTTTACATCCCTCTTAGTACTTTCTTTCTCTACTCTAGAATATAGACCCCATAAGCCTTTGAAGTCTCACTGTAAGCCACAAATAAACCCTTCTTGTTGGAGGGCTCCATCTTGGTCCTCTTCTATATCGGTATATGGATATAAACTGTGTTATCCCCCGTTTCTAGGGATAACTAGGAGATCATGTCTCGAGGCCCACAGGTCCTAGACATGGAGTACTGAGAGCAGGATTGACTTGAGCATGGCCCTGGAGGGCCCATGTTTCTTCTTCTTCGTTAGACTTGTCTTGTCACCAGCAGCAACATCCATCACCTTCAGCTTGGACTTGTATTGGAAGAGACTCTTGCTCCATGAGGTAATTGGTCTAGGTATCATGGTATGTGTCATATTTGATCATTATAACCTTCAGATATATGCATCAATTTCCTTTTATTTCTGACGACTGCTTAGATCTTACACTAACCCACTTGACCATGGTTGGGGGGATTGACAGGGTACCCTAGCAAGGTTGTACCCATAGGTTTTGGTTAGCCACCAGTGGGGATTTTGAAGGGCCATCGTCCGCTCCCATCATATCACTACTCTTACATCTTATCTCCCACTCATCTGTCCCATTCCCCTAGTCCGGACATTAGGATGACCTGTTTGTGGGGTTACACCTTATCTCGTGGGAAGAAGGGGCTAAAGGCCTAGGAGGTAAAAGCAGCTGGTAAAAGATAAAAGCCATAAAAATAAAACCTAGAGATGCCTCGCCCAGGGATCCCCGAGAAGGCAATAAAAAGCCTCTCAGCAAGAAACAGAGGGACCCGAAGAAAAATGACAAAGCAAGACCTAGCCAAGAGGATGGGGGGTCTCATCACGAGCCAGCCCATTATGTTCATGGGTACCTAGCAGTATGACATTTCCATTATCTCGTTACCACGCTAGGGCAGTGACCTTTGGTTGCATGGCCAAGGGAAAGGGGGTCTCATCACAAGCCAGCCTTATCATCTCTGTGAAAGTACTTGTGGGTAACACTATCAGCTCTAGTCACCACGCCAAGGCAATGTCCTCTAGTTAGACCTTGAAATAAAAAAAGGAAAGAAAAAGTAATAAAGAAAAGAAAGAATAAAGGCAACAAAGGGCTTGGAAAGAATTGCATCCATGATAGGTACAACTCACCTCCTACAAAGGCACCCACGGATAATATCACCCCTGTCTTTCACTCTACCTGTATGTTTGGACATCCTTTGACCACACCACCTCGTGTTACATGGCTTGG
>ML780356.1:75066-91423 GCA_009831015.1 Picea engelmannii
CTTCTCTCATTCTTGATTTTAGTAGCTAATGTGTTTAGATAGGTCACCTAAAAACATATAATTTTCTGGTTTACATATGTAAGAAATTTCTGCCTAAAAACAGAAATTTCATTAACTTTTTGAGTGTGTTGCAGCTCAAATCAACAAGCAATAGCTTGCTGATTTTTGCAGGTTCTTACCAGGACAAGAGGGCATGCTGCCCAAATCACATGCACAACACATCCTCCAACAACTCCTCTCATTGTGGTAACGTTTTCTTCTTCCCGATCTACTCTAAAATACTGTAAACGCAAGCCCGAAGGAGTTGTACCCAAGCGGCTCGCTTTCCTTTCAGTCTTTACCTTGCAAGCTTAGCTAGAATAGTTGTGATTTCTACATGCATGCTTAACTAAAAATAATCTAAAGTAGATCTCATACTAAATTGCTAGATTAGAGCCCGTGGAGGCATAGTTGATATTTGCTTTTGAGATTTACTTTGTATGCACGCCATTTTCTGTTGCAACGTTTTATCTTAACACATGTGTGCAAACATCGATATCTTAAAGGGCTCAATTAATCAATCTTTTACAAATTCTGCAAGTTAGTCTTAGTTCTTATATCTTACAAGTGCAATCTAACAAACTAAGAACTCAATCATTAATTCTGGTTTGGGTCCCAAGGCCTTTTTCCGGAAACTAAACTTTAACTTGCAATCCATTTGTTTAAAGGCATCAGCCTGCTTATCTTTCAGTTTCAGCATTTTGGCAATCCTTTGTTGAGCAAGCTACAAACACTCAATCACACTTCGCAATATTTAGCTCATAGGTATAAAATTTATTAATTAGACTTAATAGGACACCATAACTCGCCATTTTTGCCACTTAAAAATTGGGGTTTTTGAGGAAAGCCACGGAAAGTTTTCTTGAGCATCCAACAACCATTTGGTAATAGGGGGAGGAGAGTTTTGGGTTGACACCTAGATAGGGCTAAAATTAATCTCACACTAAATCACTTGATTTAATTTTCAATCTACAACATCAACAATACAATTACACACTTGCAAGCTCACTGGTCTCACTGTCTTTCAATCCACACTCATATGGAAGTTAATTTATCTGTTGTAGAATAAATATTTAAGTGGTTATATCTTTGTCATCTGGAACTTACTTTACATTTGCAAGCTTTCATCTATTTTGTTCCTATATCTTGTGGTGTGATCCTTCAAGAAGTGCGCATCCACTTGGAGGCATTCTCTTGATTGAGTCTTGAGTGCTTTGCGTCTCCTGGCCATTGAAAAACAGTCCAACGGAACTCCATCTGTTGTGAGCATGCTTGGCTTCATGTGTTGATGATTGCCTTATCTTGAGTATCTTTAATTCCTGCACATGCGAGTAAACTTATTAGTATATTGTATATCTTGTATCTAGTCTTAATCTGTATATCTGATATATTCTTTGTGTCTAGTTGTATCTATCTTATTGTAATACTTTGTAGCTTATCTTGTAACGAACATCCCCTTAACTTAGTTGACCCCATTGCCCAATCTTAGGCACTAGTCTTAGTTGCCCTAGGAAAAGGTCGGACTCTCATACTTAGATAGTTGCATCTTGCATTTGCTGATTGACATCTTAGGCTAGATTTCCCTTAACCTTTTAACTAATTAAAATCAACTCCTAGAACACTTAATCGTAAATCTCATCTAGTAACTAGGGTCTACCCCCCTTGGCTTCCCTAGGAGTTAGCCTGGACGGAAGAGGTTCAAGTCAAAGTGACAGCGTGGGCTTTGAACCTAGGCATTGTGCCTCCGAGGACACACTAAGTGAGCAAGACTTAGCTCACGTTTGCAAGTGTGTATAAGGATGACAACATCTTTGGCGCCGATGCTGGGGATAAGTCATTTATCCTTGGTCAAAACGACTTAACTTATTTTTTAGAACTAAGCAATAAAACACTTGAGTCCCTAATTTTTTTTTGAACTTGCAGTGGTTGATTTCGTGTGAATCTTTTCCAAGTGGCGACTCCATTGAACAAATCTGTCAGGTATATTACTAGGAGTGTTACACAAGGCTTGATTTGCTCTTTTCCTGAACCCAAAAATGTTTATAGGAGGAGGATAAATCGCCTTGCCCCTAGGAGGCTACTTGAAAGTCTTGGAGAAGAAGCACTCACTGATATCCAATTCTTGTTCCAAACCAATAAGCAACCAATTGTTAATAATCCCACTAATAATACTAACGCAACCATGAGTATATTCTTGCGGCCTTTGAATTTTGCAGCAATCCAAGGTGCCCCACACCAAGTCCCTGAGAAAGTCATAGACAAGCTACCTACCTTTTAGGGAAACAATGCAATCAGCGCAAAGTCCCACATCTTGAACTTCCAGATGTGTGTGGAAAGATATTGTAGAGGTCATGATGAAGAAGATGTGAAGATGACCTTGTTTGTGTATTCACTTGAGGGCGATGCCGCTGAATGGTTTACTGATTTTGATCCATCTAAGTTTAGCACCCTTGAAGAGATTTTGGATGAATTTAGAAAAAGATGGAGTGATCAGAAGGAACATAGGTTTCAGTTAGCAACCCTCACTTCTAGCCATAAGAAAGAGAACGAAACTGTGGAGGAATTCAACGTTAAGTTCAACAGTTTAGTGAGGAGTCTTCATGATGACATTAAACCCTCAGATGCTGCAGTCTTGATATACTATATGGAGGCTTTTGAGGGAGAAATGAGGTATGCCTTGAGGGATAAGGACCCTCAGGATTTGAAAATAGCACAAGCCACAACTATCAAAATTGATAAGAACATGCAGGATGCTAGGAAGTCTAACATCCCAGGTTTTACTAGAGGGTCTTCTTCCCAACTTTTTGATGAGAAGAAGAAGAATGTTGAAACTCAGAAACCCTCCAGTGATGGCATTAAGGAATGAACTCAATTGATTAAACAAATTGAAATCAATCATGCTAATCAATTGAAGGAGCAAGTTAGTCAAATGAATGCCATGTAGAATAGGTTGATAGCCATGGAGAGGGGCTAGGGTAATAGGTCCCAACATAGGCCAAATGACAAATGGCCTAAGAAATCTCCTCCCCAAGATCAAAGACCACCAAATCCATTTGAATCCACTAATTGGGTTGACCACCAGGTTGTTCATTATTGCAAACCTTGTGAGCAATTCCATGATGAATCAACGTGCCAAGTCTTCCTTCACCTTTATGATGAGACGGGACCTTATGGATCTTCGAATGAACAAGTTAATATATTTGGTCATAAGTATAATGATGACATGTATGATTGGATGGATTCAGACGAACATAATGAGGGGGCGAGAAATGTGAATTGCATGAGTGATGTTGTGGTGGATAAGGTGACAAAAATGTTTGGTCCTAAGCCTACTCCACAACAAGTAGCTGAAATGGCTAAGTTTAGAGGCATTACCTACCAAAGGAATGGAAATAAAAATCAAAGTAACAACCAAGCAAACTTTCCCAAGGTAGCTCAAAACCCCCCTAAGTCANATGTGTATGCAAGCTCAGATTTAAATATTGACTTAGGAGGATGGTTAAGTAATGCAAAAATGTTGGTACCAGTGTCAGAATTAATGAAGATTCCTTCTCAGAGGGAGAAGCTGCTCAGAGCCATAGATTGTCCTTCTCAGAAAAGTGTTGACCCTCCACCATCTAGAACTTATTAGGATGCACCGGTTATTCTACAAAATATGGATAGGGGGAATGAAAAGAATAGATCCTTCTACCTATCCTTGCTCGTGAACGATTTTATTCTTCATAATTGTATGTTAGATTCATGAGCTACTTCAAATGTTATGACTAAGAAAGTAATGGAATAGTTGAACTTAAGAATATCTAGGCCTTATCATAACATTTGTGCTATGGATAGCAGAACCATAGCGGTGCATGGTTTGATTAAGGGATTACAAGTACACTTAGTTGCATTCCTAGATATCATGATTGAGATGGACATTGTTGTAATTGATGTACCGGATACTTGGGGTATGTTGCTAAATAGAAAGACAACTGCAGATTTAGGTGGTAATTTACAGATGGACTTAACTTATGCCACCATTCCAACTCCAAATGGTTTAGAGTTTAGATTGAATAGAGAGTTGGAAAGAAAATATCATGTGGAAGATCCTAGGAAAAGGGAAAGTGAGATTGTTTTTCGGGAAGTGGAAATGGGGTGTTATGAGATAGAGTCCACTCCTATAAAGCTGAAATTAAATGATAGGTCCCCAAGCATTTGTAATGTTTGGGACCCCATGGATTCTTTTGATGGGATTTTTCTTGAGGAAGATTTGGATAAGACAGATAATGGTTTGCCTTCTTCAGAGTTAAAGTCAGAATTAGATGTGTCAGTTGAAAAGTTGTCACCAGCTTAGCCTGCATCAGAGGAATCAATTAGAGGTCAGAACAAGTCAGATGGAATTCTTGGGCCACATCCTCCTTATTTTGAAGAAATTGGGAAAACTAAAGAAAAATTAAGTGATGAAAATCTGATGGAATTTACTAGGGATGATAAGGTTAGTATTGATCAAGTAAAGTATACCATCCCTGATAAAAGGTATGCCAAGCTTTTTAAGGAAAAACTAAGTTCATAGACTTTACACTTGGCACCTATGGAAAACCATCATAACTTTTTTAAAGGGAACTGCCCCAAATGGCCTAAGGTTAGAAGTCGAGATTCACATGAAAGAATAAGCAGCTAGCATAAAATGTATCAGTCTTCTAGCAACTCTTCTAAGCCCGTGGGACGACATAAAGTCAGACATGCTAGCGAGCGGATCCCGCCTTGAAGTGTTCTTCATGCAGCGACTTGGTGTCCATTTGGACACCCTCTGTAATGTATCTCTAACCCTTCTCCTTGTATTTCAATTTTGTATTATTTTATTCATTATGTTGATGTGTACTTAGAATTATTCTGTATCATGGATTCATTTCGTAGTTATACACGTTGTACTCTAGTGCGTTAAACGACTCACTAAGGTGTAGAAAGCCTAGGCCTTAGTGCGTTTTCCTCCTTCTCTAGCTCAATGAAAAGATAAGAAAATGGCTAGCATAGGTAGGGCTAAAGATGAGAGAGTTTGATGGTGAAGTGTTGTTGAGCCAAGGCTTTAACAATCAAACCCCAGGGGAAAACGACTCACTAAGGTGTAGAAACCCTAGGCCTTAGTGCATTTTCCTCCTTTATCTCAATGACAAGAATAAAGCGGCTAGGATTGAAGAGGATAGGTAGGGTGTTGCAAAGGCAAGGTCCTAGAAATGTCTTCAATAGGTAAAATGGCTAATTGGCATAATCTAGTGGGGACATGAAATAAGGACACCAACATGTGCTTATTCCCTAGGGTTTAATTCAACAATTTCATTAACAAAATGCAAGTAAAAGACTATAACCATTTAAATAAGGGAAAGATTGCAGAAATTCACTTACATTCACCAAGTATCATCAAGCCAAACCTTAGTTGTAAACCTTCCAAAAAGAAAAATGCCAAAAATAGCGAAGATAAGCCTTCCTTCAACAAGTGCGCCACAATTTCAGCCAATAACCCTAAGAGGGCCGAAAATTTCGGACCTCACCAAGTGGTGAGTGAAAGATGATGAACAAATGAGACTAAAAACCCTCAATTTATACCGTACCAATGACCTTAATTAAATTTTAGATCACCAATAGGCCAACATGGCCAAAATACATAATAATACTGTTTTACATTAAAATATCATAATGAAACCCTAATCAAGCAAATAATGAGGACGTCATACCCTTTTAGGGTGACGTTAGCCCTTTCTAGGGAAAATGTGGGCACCTGGAGCAAAATGTTAGCGCTTCTTGGGCCTTTGGAGGCTTCCACACGTACCAAACATGCCATAACTGCCTCCCAAAGCGCCCATATCGTTACATGATGTCATAAGAGGTCTTGGGTGACGTCATGGGCCTTCCAAGGCCAATGTCCCATTGGAAAGGGCACAACCCCCTTGGGTAAGGCTCTGCTAGGCTGCCTTTGTGGAGCGTCCTCCTCTTCTCCGGTGCAAACTCCTCTATCCTGTCTCTGCCCCCTGTTGGGGTCTCAACTTCCATCTGGTGGGGTCTCAGCCCCATGGAGGTTCGAACTTATCATCTCCCCATGTGTACCTGTCCAATATGGTACCTATTTGTCGAGTATGATCCTGCACATCAACAGATACGCCCTCCATGGGCTCACAAGTCATAGGGATCATAGCAATGTCAATCACATCCAATCATCAATTTTATTAAACATGTGCATAAAACCCCTTTTACTCAGTCAAGTGCTCAAAGACATTATACAAATCTGCCAGACAAGTTTGGAGGAAGTGACGGGCATCATGTTGGGCTAGTGTCCACTGGATGTGGGATGTTTCCGGAAGAAATCAAATCCAAGTCATGTTAATGGATGAGGTGGATAAGGGATATCCTAACAAGGGGTGCGATGATAGTAGGGAAATGCAAGGCTTACCTGTGGGTACCTTTGTAGAAGGCGAGCTGCACCTGCCCAGGATGCAAATGTTTCCAAGCCCATTCATGCCTTTTATCTTCATTCTTTATTGCTTTTTCTTTCAAGAAGCTAATTGGGGGACACTGCCCTGGTGTGGTGACCAGTGGTGGCAATGCTACCCACAAGCACTTTCACGGAAATGAAAAGGTTGGCTCGTGATGAGACCCCCTTTCTCCTGGCTATGCCACCAAGAGCCACTACCCTGGCGTGGTAACCAGCTGCTAGTAGTGTTATACCGCTAGATGCCTATGGACCTAATAGGCTGGCTCGTGATGAGACCCCCTATCCTATGACTAGGTCTTGTTTTACTATTTTTTATGGGTCCCTCTGTTTCTTGCTGAGAAGCCTTTTACTGCTTTCTCGGGGATCCCTGGGCGAAGCATCTCGAGGTTTTATTTTTAGGATTTTATCTTTTGCCAGCTGCTTTTACCTTATGGGCCTTTAGCCCCTTCTTCCCACAAGGTAAGGTGCAACCCTTAAATAATTGGCCAACCCAATGCTCGGACCAGTGTAATGGGATGGGTGAGCGGGAGCAAGATGAAAAGTGGTAAGTATGACGGGAGCGAACGATGACCTTTCATAAATTCCCCCAGTGGCAACTCAAAATCTATGGGCACAGGCTTACTAGGGCATCCTGTCATTCCCCCCATACATGGTCAAGTGGATAAGTATAAGATCCAAGCACACGTTAGAAACAAAAAGAACTAAATGCACATATTCAAAGGTTTTGAGGATCGGAGTGACACATACCATGATACCCAGACTCATTACCTCATGGAGCAACATCCATCTCTACTATAGGATCAAGCCGAGGTGATGGATGTTGCTGCTGTTGACAAAGTGGAGGCGCAGAAAGGAAGCAAAGATGGGCCTTCCAGGGCCATGCTCAAGTTGATCTGGCTCTCGGTACTCCATGTCCAGGACCTGTGGGCCTTGAGACATAATCTCCTTAGTTATCCCTAAAGTGGGGGATAACAAGTCCCTTTGATCTAGAGGGTATCGTACCGAGGAACACCAGAAAGAGTTGTTATGCCTCCTCCCTTTGCTGGTTTCCGTCTGTTAGCCTGCTCAGGACTCAGGAGGCTGTGGAACTACTGGTGGGTGGGCCCCTACCAGTATCAGTGGTCTACGGGGAGGTTGCTCCTCTGCCTGTGCTGACGACTCATCTGAGCTAGTGGATCCACTGTCTTGCTCCTCCTCCTCATTGTCCACATTGTCTGTTGCCACCTCAATATAATGAATCTCTCCCTTGCCCATGCACCTGTGGCCTGGGACCCAAGGATCTCTGCAGTTGAAGCAAAGCTTCTTCTTCATAGGCTCTCACCTCGTTTCATCATCCAACTTCTCCTTGCCCTTCCATTCTCTCTAGAATGGCTTCCTGTCTCGATCCTTTTGTGGCATGAAGGGTTTGGAAAAGGGTTTAGTTTTTGGCACTGAGTCCGCCAAATCTAGAGTGCGTAGGATGGCATCCTGCAAGGTGTGAGGCCTGTATGCCTTCACCCATCCCCTCAAAGGCTCTGTGACTCCCTCTTTGAATAACATGATCAACCTGGGCTCTTATATATCTGTCACTGCCATTGTTACCCGCTGAAACTCCGTGATAAACGCCTCTACTGTGCCCGTTTGTCTTAACTGGGCTAAATCCCTGAAGTGGATCTCGGGATCCCTCCTGTCAAACCTATCCATGAGTCTCTCTGTGAACTCCTTGTAGGAGGTGATGTGACTGTGACCCAACGTCACCAGTCCGTGATGCCACCACTCGTGCGCTCACCTTCCAATTGAGGGTAGTGAAATTGATGGCCTCTGTCTCGGTCATCTGGTTGAGCTTTTAGTATGTGTCTAGCTTTTGTACCCAAGCTCTGTTGGTGCATTTGGATGATCCGTCAAAAGAAGGTATGGTGAGTTTACCGACTTTCTGGATAAAATCAATATTATGCCCCTGCTGCTGCTGTTGTCCTCCTCTCTGTGTCTCTCTAGGGCGGTTCCTGAGTTTGAGTCCATAATACTCGACCAGGGTCATGTCCTGATGGAAGTCACGGCCCAACGCTGGATACTCCCTCCTATACTCTGTATTGTCCTCTGCCTGAGTGGGTGGCCTCTGTGCTATCGACTACTGTGCTGCTACTGGGGTTTCCCTCTGGAAACTGGGGAACAATGGCCTGGGAATCCTACTCGAAGAGGTGTATGTTCGAGTAGGAGACTGGGGTCTACTGACTGTCCTTGAGTTCCCCTGTGCTGCTTGTGGGGCTTGTGTGCTCGGGGTGCCCACTATGGCCAATCTATCAGCCTTTTGCACCAAGGACTGTGTGATGTCCCGTTCCCAAGAGTAGTCTATGTGTTCCCGTAGACTATAGTCAGGCACAAACAGGGAACAAGATGGAGAAATAAGGAGGAATTGATGGCTAAACGATGAATTAAGCCAAAATACTTAGGAAAAGTTACTTAAGTTAATTAATTGATTATTCACCTTAGGAGGAAAAGTGCCTAGCTTAAGTGAGGTCAATGGTGAATTAGATTGGGAATGGTATAAAGGGAGGAATTTGACCTAATTCCTCATTATGCATTGTTATGATTTGATGTTGAGAGTTCCTAGAGGAGGAAGAGAGTCGACCTTGCTGTTTTGTGGATTTCTGGAGGAAACCACCACCATTGATCGGTTTCGTTGTTGAGAGACACACCCTAGTGTTGAAATAATGTAACTGCAAAGTGTATTCTTATTATTATTTGATATATTATTCATTGGATCAATCCCCATTGTGGATTGATCATGTCGACTACTTTAAAAGGACCAAATCCCCTTTTGCGGATTGGTCATGTTGTAATTATAAAAGGCAAAAGAAGAAGTCGGCCCCAGAATATATCAAAGAGGCCCCGAAACATAATAAAGGTGGTTATAACCACCCAGTTGGAGAAGTCGGCTTTGCCAGTGAAGAGACACTTCACACGTGCCAGTCTTGTATAAATAAGGAGGCTAGCGCCTCACTAAGACACAACTCACTTGCTCACTCGTGAGACAAGTTTCGGAATTGTAGTTAGAGAAGGAGAGAGAGTGGCGCATATCCGGGAGAGGATCTTCTGCATTAGTTTAAAAGATCTCTTGGCATTGTATTGGCTATCTATAATAAGGAAGTTTTGCTGGGTTTTCTTCCCCTAGAGGGTTTCCCAGGATAAATGCTGTGTCTCTTGTGATTGTGTATTTCTCAGTGATCTTGTATTATGCTATTGTTATCTAATGAAATGCAAAGAACTATAATAATGGCTTAAACATTAACATGGTTTCAGAGCCAAGCTGAAGGAAGCATCATTCACAAGAGTGAAAAAACGTCACTGTTGCCGTACATGAAAATTAGGGCTTTTTGATGGTGAAGCTTTTCAGCCCAAAAACCATCTAGAAAAGTGCGCCCTCCCCTAAGGATCACAAAGTACCAGAAGTACTAGAAAACCAGTGTACCAGAAGTACTAGAAGTACCAGAGTACCAGAGGTACCAGAAAACCAGAAGCACCAGTCCAGAAATCCGCAGATCAAATTTGGGGGAGCAAAAGTTGGATTTTCTCAGATCCAAACACACCAGGCTACTCGCCTCAGCGAAGCGCACCTCCTGGTAAGTTTAGATTTTAATTTTGAGCACTTTCATTTTTCGGTCATTTTCCTTGCTCCAGGTAAAGATGTCTGCAAGCGTTAAGCTTGTTGACAAGCTAGAAGGAGTGGAAAACTTCCGTGCGTGGAAGTATAGGATTGGCCTCATTCTTGAAGAGAATGACCTAGCAAGATTCATCAAAGAAGAAGTACCGGAACCCGCCGATGCTGCAGAAAAGGCAAAGCATCAAAAGGACACAATCAGAGCCAAAAGAATCATTGTAGATTCAATCAAAGACCACCTGATTCCTTTTGTGTCATCTAACAAGACTCCAAAAGAAATGTTTGATGCCTTGACCGGACTGTATGAAGGAAAGAACATACACCGGAAGATGAATCTAAGAACTCAACTGAAGAATACAAGGATGTAGAAAGGAGAAGCAATTCAGGAATAGTTCTCCAGAATCTTAGAATTCAAAGAACAGTTAGAAGCGATTGGAGATACCATAGACGAAGACAAAATCATAATGATGGCCCTAAATGGTCTCACAAGACCTTGGGATGCATTCATCCAAACGATATGTGCTAGAACGGAGAAACTGAAGTTTGATAGTCTATGGGAAGAATGCATCCAAGAAGAAACAAGAGTAGCGAATTGTGAAGCGTTACTAGCAAGAGATGATGATCAAGCCCTAGCTACTCACACCAAAGGAGGAAGGAAGAAACCCTACTTTCAAAAGGAGACTCATAAAGAGCCTCAACAGTCAAACAAATTCAATCATAAAGAATCTCATCCAAAGAGATTTCAGAAGAAAGGGCAACGAAAGGAAAGGGACTACTCATCTGTACAATGCTATCATTGTGACAAGATGGGACACATTGCGAAGTTTTGTCCAGCCAGACGAGAAGAATACAAGAGAAACATAATAGGCTCCATGTCCACGTAGTCGAAGATGAAGAGCCACCAACAAAGATGATAACAGAGCAGATCAAAGAACATGTCTTGATCTCGGCCCTCTCAGGATCTGTAACACCTGGAGAGGACACTTGGCTCATTGATAGTGGTGCATCCAAGCACATGATGGGGCAAAGAAACATTCTCTCTTGTATCTCAGAAAAGAAGTTTTCTCAGAAACTGACACTCGGAGATGATTACCAATATCCCATCAAGGGAGTGGGAGAATCAAACCACAAACCGAATTCATAGAATTCACTAAAAATGAAGGATGTACTATATGTACCAGGCTTGAAGAAGAACCTACTCTCCATTCCAGCTTTAGAAAAAAAAGGCTTCAGAGTTGCCTTTATAGATGGAGAAGTTCTTATGTGGGTTAAAGGAGAAACCTTAAATGAAGCAATCATGATTGGAAGTGAAGAAAATGGCTTGTATAAACTAAAGGGTCACTCAGATGCTACCATGACCCACGCCATTGAAAACTCATGTGAACTTTGGCATAGAAGGTTAGCCCACATCAACTACAAGGCATTACCATACATATGGAAAGCGGTCACAGGTTTACCAGAACTCAAAGGTGACCATGAAGGCGTATGCAATGGATGTGCACAAGGGAAGAACATCAAGAACCCATTTCTGAAGAGGGTCAGCAAGGCAGAAGGAGTCCTAGAACTCATTCAGATGTATGTGGCCCAATGCCATCATCCTCCATTAATGGGTATGTATATTATCATTCATTGATGATTATTCTTGTAAAGCCTGGATATATTTCTTGAAATCTAAAAATGAAGTGTTCAGCAAGTTCAAGGAATTCAAAGCCTTGATAGAGAACCTTTCTGAAAGGAAGATTAAGATACTTAGGTTAGATAATGGAGGAGAATATACCTCAAAAGAGTTTGTGAACTTTTGCAAAGATGTTGGGATCAAGAGGGAACTCACTACTCCCTATAATCCCCAACAAAACAGTGTAGCTGAACGAAAGAACATAACCATAATGGAAGCTGTGAAGACTATGATCCATGATCAAGATCTTCCTATGTGCGTATGGGCAGAAGCAGCAATGGCAGCTGTATATGTGCAGAACCGATTGTCCCATAGTGCACTTGGGCTCAAGACACCGGAAGAGATGTTCACCGGAAAGAAGCCAGAGGTAAGCCATCTCAAAATATTTGGCTGTCCAGTGTTTATTCATATACCGAGAGAAAAGAGAAACAAGCTGGACCCTTCAAGAAAGAAGGGAATATTTGTGGGATACTGTGAGGTCTCCAAGGCCTTCAAAATCTATATACCAGGTGACCATCACATTGAGATCAGCAGGGATGTGACCTTTGATGAAGATGCAACGCTCAAGAAATCTAAACGATGCCAGCTTGAAGAAGTATATGAAGAGGAACCCGTAATCCCCAGTACTGCAATGAGGGAGGTTCCCAGAGCTGCAGAACCAGTGAGGGAAGTCGTAACTTCCCCTAATGAGGAACTTCTAGAAGACCATGATATAGTCGAAGTGCAAGAACCTCCTCAGATGACGACCCTCCATAAAAGAAAGCCAGCTTGGGCTAGAGAGCTTATTCAAGATGGAGAGAAGTATGGTGTTCCCCAAGGAACTACGAGACAGGTGAAAAGACCAAAGCCATTCTCTAGTTATACTACTTTGATGTGTGATCTTCTAGAAGAGGAACCTACCTGCTTTGAGGAGGCCATTCAGAGGAAAGAATGGGCAGATGCCATGACAGAGGAATACCAATCCACAATGAAGAACGAAGTATGGGAAATAGTTCCCAGACCGAAGAGTAAAGATGTGGTATCCTCCAGATGGCTCTTCAAAATAAAACATGCTGCTGATGGAAGTATTGAGAAGTATAAAGCAAGATTTGTCGCTCGTGGCTTTTCCCAGAAGGAAGGCATTGACTATGAAGAGACATTCGCTCCTGTGGCTAGATACACTTCGATCAGAACCATCATAGCTCTTGCAGCTAAGATGAAGTTGAAGCTGCACCAGATGGACGTGAAGACAACTTTCCTAAACAGTGTCATCGAAGAGGAAGTGTATATAGAGCAACCTCAAGGATTTGAGGTTGAAGACAGGAAGTCTCATGTCTGCAGATTGAAGAAAGCCTTATACGGATTGAAGCAAGCTCCTAGAGCTTGGTATGGCCATATAGACAATTTTTTGACGAGCTTAGGCTTTACCAAGAGTAAACCAGACTCTAACCTCTACTTCAAGATTATGAACGATGAGCTAGTAATGTTATTGCTATATGTGAATGACTTATTCTTAAATGGAGAAGAAAAACTCATCAATGAATGTAAAAAGAGACTTGCCTCGTAATTTGAAATGAAAGACCTTGGCCTAATGCATTATTTCTTAGGTCTTGAGGTATGGTAGAGTCCTAAGAGGATCTTCCTTAACCAAGGGAAGTATACGGTCGAAATCCTGAAGAGATTCGACATGTTGGAGTGCAAGCCCATGAATACACCCATGGAAGCGAAGCTGCAGTTGCTGGTCGATACTTCGTCAGAGTTGATTGATACCTCACTGTATAGACAGATTATTGGATCGCTGATGTACCTGACGAAAACCAGACCAGACATTTGTTTTGCTGTGAACACCTTGAGTCAGTTTCTGGTAGAGCCCAGATGTGTTCACCTAGTGGCTGCAAAACATGTGATGAGGTACCTTAAAGGTACAATAGATTGTGGTCTCAGCTATGATGGAGATCATGATTTCACATTGTGTGGATATACTGATGCAGATTGGGCAGGAAGTGTTTCTGACAGGAAAAGCACTTCAGGATGCCGTTTCAGTTTGGGATCAGCTATAATCTCGTGGCAGAGTAAAAATCAATCTAGCATTGCTCTCAACACAGCGAAAGCAGAATACATTGCTGCATGTTCTGCCAGCTGCGAAGCTATATGGCTTCGAAAGTTGCTGACCGACCTATTTGACTTAGAGATGAGAGCAACCTTGATTCGATGTGACAACCAGAGCTGCATAAAGATGATAGAGAATCCTGTATTCCACGACAGGTCGAAGCACATAGAGATCCGTTATCATTACATCCGTGACATGGTGCAGAGAGGAGCCTTAAAGCTCCAGTACATTAGCACAGATGAACAGGTTGCTGACGTGTTGACCAAGCCACTATCTCGTATAAAGTTTGAGTACTTTCGAGATAAGTTTGGTATAGTCCGAAAGGACCCTCCTCGAAAGGGGGAGTAGATGCTGTGATGAGACATCTCTTGCTTTTGACCTAATGGTTGTGATGTAAAGCAAGATGATGTGATATGACTAGTACTGTGCTGCGAGCTGGAGAGCTGTGACGTAAAGCCAGTCTAGTATCCTGCTTCCGACCTGATGGTTGTGACGTTAAGTAGGACGAGTACCTTGCTTCTGACCTGATGGTTGTGACGTAAAGCAAGATGATGTGTGACTAGTACTATGCGTTCGGCTGTATAGATGCGATGTAAAGCAAGTCTAGTTCCCTGTTTCCGACCTGATGGTTGTGATGTAAAGCAGGATGTGTACCTTGCTTCTGACCTGATGGTTGTGACATAAAGCAAGATGATATGATGAGACTAGCACTAAGCTTCTAGCTGGATAGCTGTGACGTAAAGCTAGTTTAGTATCCTGCTTCCGACCTGATGGTTGTGACATAAAGCATGACGAGTATCTTGCTTCCAGCTTGAGTGCTGTGACGTAAAGCAAGACGATGAGATGAGACTAGTACTGTGCTTCCAGCTTGATAGTTGTGACATAAAGCCACTCTAGTATCTTGCTTCCAGCTTAAGTGCTGTGACGTAAAGCAAGACGATGAGATGAGACTAGTACTGTGCTTCCAACTTTATAGCTGTGATGTAAAGCCAGTGCTGTATTATAATGAGCCAGCCTCGTGCTGTGATGATGATGATGTATCAGTTTTTATACTAATACATATTGATGCAGATGATGATGGCATTCCTTTGAGAATGATGATGCTGCCGATGAAGAAAACTTTCAATGATTTATAGATACGCCAATCAGTGTTCCAAGATGATATTGATGATGCTGTCCTGTCACCCACTTGATGTTGTTGACGATGTTGTCCTCTCTCTCTCGCATGATGCTGCTGAAGAATACCCTTCTTATTAAGGGGGAATGTTGAAATAATGTAACTGCAAAGTGTATTCTTATTATTATTTGATATATTATTCATTGGATCGATTCCCATTGTGGATTGATCATGTCAGCTACTTTAAAAGGACCAAATCCCCTTTTGCGGATTGGTCATATTGTAATTATAAAAGGCAAAAGAAGAAGTCGGCCCCAGAATATATCAAAGAGGCCCCGAAACATAATAAAGGTGGTTATAACCACCCAGGTGGAGAAGTCGGCCCTGCCAGTGAAGAGACACTTCACACGTGCCAGTCATGTATAAATAAGGAGGCTAGCGCCTCACTTAGACACACAACTCACTTGCTCATTCGTGAGACAAGTTTTGGAATTGCGGTTAGAGAAGGAGAGAGAGTGGCGCATATCTGGGAGAGGATCTTCTGCATTAGTTTAAAAGATCTCTTGGCATTGTATTGGCTATTTATAATAAGGAAGTTTTGTTGGGTTTTCTTCCCCTAGAGGGTTTCCCAGGATAAATGCCGTGTCTCTTGTGATTATGTATTTCTCAGTGATCTTGTATTATGCTATTGTTATCTAATGAAATGCAAAGAACTATAATAATGGCTTAAACATTAACACCTAGCCCATCGGAGATACCATCCAGGTATTTCACCAAGCTATTCAGGAGTATCCAGTACAGTGTGCGCAGCTCAACCAGTGAGGGCGCAAGTCAGATTGAGGGTTTGTGGAGCTGCACGAGGTCTGAGCTCAAATTGCAGTTTCTTTCCCACCTGTTATCCCCACTTTTTAGGGATAACTAGGAGATCATGTCTTGAGGCTTGTTGACCGCCTATTCAACTAGGGGTCAACTCATGTGCCATGAAGATATGCATCATCAGATGCAAGTATGTCGAAGACAGTTTTGGTTCTACTTGGGCATTTGATGCTTCAGCACAAAATTTTGTAAGCGGGATTACCGCACCCCTGCGTGGGTTAATATTGTAATAAGTCTACATGGATCATGTTAGGTCAGTTGCCTTAGGGTTTCCTCATTAGGAGAGTTCCTTTCGTTGAGTGTTTTTTTATCCTTAGGAGGTTAATGTGGCCTAACCAACCGGGTTAATCTCCCTTGAGTTTTTCACTCCCACACAATAATTCCTCCAAAGTGGCGAAAGGCGTTCTAATGAAGTTATTCCTAGGTAGCCAATGTTTAGGAATGTTGTAAATGACCAT
>ML780356.1:98608-116881 GCA_009831015.1 Picea engelmannii
TAGGTCCTTGTCTCATGTCCCCTGATAGAGAAACTTTCAGCCATTGAAGAAGAAGAAGAGAGCCTAGCCGTAGCTACACTCCTTTTTCTTCCTCTCCTTTGCTAGCCGTACCATTTAGACTTCAAGAGGAAGAAGACGTCCCAGGCCTAGGTTATCTACACTTAGGGCCATTTTTCTTTTAGGGTTTGATGAAAGAGCCTTGCTGTAGCAACACTCTCCCATATTAAGCCTTCTTGTCTTGATTTTGTGCTTCATCTGAGCTAGCCGTTTTGCCGGGAAGGAGGAGAGAGCACGAGGCCTTGCTTTAGCAACACCGGAGTGAGCCTCTCTCCCCTAGGGTTTTGATTTTGAGGCCTTGCCTTTGCAACACCTCAAAACTCTTCCCTCTAGTCCTTAAAATCTTGCCTCCTTCAACTTTTGCGTCCTTCACTTATGACTCCATTAAACCCTAAGGCACTGATCTGAAAGTCCTCCAACGTTGAAGTGAAATTGATCAAACAACTCTCAAAACTCTTTGAATCTCAAACCCTAACTACACTAACCCTAGCCTAGACTAACCTACTAACCCTAAGTTGCTGACGTCATCATTGGTTATTTCATCTTCAATGCAACACCGTCTTGTTTTAAGAGCAATTGAGTGGTGGTTTAGGCATTAATTGAATAAATTGTTGATTGGTTACCTTGAATGCCACATTGTTCCAATATTTATTGGTGAAGTGTTATATCTTTTCATTGCTATTAATAAACATTGACTTCGTCAACACTTATTGCTACATTGCTCATATATTTTTTAGATAGTCTTATGAAGTCCTAACCCATTGAAATATAGTTTGCATATATCAGTTTGCTGTTGCTTTGTTCCAGGCATGTGTTCTTCATTGGGATTTACTTTGTTATTGGCTGTTTAGTCGGGATTATCTGTTTGGTGGTGATTTGCGAAGAGGGAAATCTTATCTTTGTCCAATTAGCCTTTGCCTCTTCAAAACCACAGGTCGTCAGGGATGTCTCCCCTGGGCCTAACCTCCCTAAAGAGAAAGAACCTCCCCATTGTGGTGACATTGGGTGGGATAGGTTCCTATTACGCCAATTTGGCCTTCCATATTATAGCCTTTTCTCCTAGCTACAAACTGTGCAATAACACGACCCAGTGGAGATCCAGCCAGGGTGCTTCTATTGAGCCATTTATCATCAAATTCTGATGGTGGAATCTTGCAGACCGCATCATCCAGCCATTTAGGGCGCAACTCTTCTGGCAGTACATTTGGGGTTGCAGATGGAACATCAGGACTGATCTGGGGAAACCCTTCCGACCCAGTTCCGCATTTGGCGAGACGATCGTTTTGAGCCCTATAGCCGTTGATTCCGTCGGTGGAATCATTTGGGGCACATCCAGTGTCCCAAGAGGTGCACAAACCCCCCAAGGGTCTAGATCCTGTACCTCAGAGGCCAGATCTGATATCCGACACTCATCCATTCCAATCTAGAGGCTAGGGCGCTTCTATTGGAGCAGTTTCGGGCGCATTCCGATGGTCTATCCTTCCGGACGAGTTTTCCAGCTAGTAGTGGTTACCGTATTTCTCCGGAGTCCCATATTTCTGCCGATCTATCTGTGCATGCATTAGATCTGCATTCATTTTCTGATCATGTTTGATTTTATGCTATTTGATTGTATTCCAGCGACGATCCATGAGATCTAGCTGACGATTATACTCTATATTTCCAGTGTGTTATTGTATTTCCATGCTTGAGTCGCATAATATATGTTATTGGGCAGTTGATGTTCTTTACGTCCGCATGCATCCTTTATATATTGTTTAAACCATAAATACACGACATGCACATGAAATAACCAACATGCACCTGGAATAACAAACATGCACATGCAATAACCAACATGCACTTGAAATAACCAACATGCACATGCAATAACCATAAAGATCTCAAACACACAACTGAAACACATCTAGAAACCCCCAGTGTATCAGATTTGCAAGAAAAAACATTGGATCAGTAGCAAATATCTTGATCTGCGGGATCTGGGATATTTTAGTGGTGTCAAAGCTTTTATCCTGCCAGCCTGTGATTAAAGACAATGAATACAACAGAAGAACCAGATGGCCGTGAGAACGTAGGTGACGAATATGTCACTTACAACAGGCACAGGGAAAGAAGGGATAGGCCTAACTTTCGTCCCTTCCCTCCCAGTTCAGAGGAAGAGGAAGAGGCACACAGAGAAGCAGAGAGAAGAGCAGAGCGCGAGGCCGAGCGCGAAGCACAAAGGAGACTAGGTGACATATATGAGCAACCAGAGGGCAATGGTAAGGCCCCTGTGGATCCAGATGCAGCCTTTGTGCAGGTTATCAATGATATGCTAGCTAGTCAGCGGACCATGTCTCAGTCTTTGGCTTAGGTAGCGGATAGACTGGCTATGGTAGACATCCCGAGCACAGAAGCCCCACATGCAGCATAGGGGAACTCAGGGGCAGGAAGTAGACCCCAGTCATGTACTTGCACATACACCTCTGCGAGCAGGATCCCACGTCCGTTGTTTCCTAGTTTCCAGAGGGCACCCTCGGTAGTAGCACAGATATCGATAGCACAGAGACCGCCCACTCATGCAGAGGACATTGCAGAGTATCGGAGAGAGTATGCAACATTGGGCCGTGACTTCCATCAGGATATGACCTTAGTGGAGTATTGTGGACACAGAGTTAGGAACTGCCCCAGAGAGCCATAGAGGGGAGGACCACAACAGTAGTAGCAACAGCAGGGGCATAACATTGATTTCATTCGAAAAGTTGGTAAACTCACCATGCCTTCTTTTGACGGATCGTCCAAATGCACCGCTAGAGCTTGGGTACAGAAACTAGACACCTACTATAAGCTCAACCAGATGATCGAGTCAGAGGCCATCAGTTTCACCACCTTACACTTGGAGGGTGAGGCACACAAGTGGTGGTATCATGGATTGGTGACATAGGGTCACAATCGCATCACCTCCTACAGAGAGTTCACAGAGAGACTCATGGATAGATTTGACAGGAGGGATCCATAGATCCATTTAAGAGATCTAGCCCAATTGAGACAAACTGGCACAACAGAGGCATTCATCTCAGAGTTTCAGAGGGTAGCAGTGGCAGTGGCAGTGACAGACATATCCGAGCCCCAATTGGTCATGCTATTCACATAAGGGCTCACAGAACCCTTGAGAGGATGGGTGAAGGCCTACCGCCCTCTTACCTTGCAGGATGCCATCCGACGCACTAGAGATTTGGCGGATTTAGTGCCAAAAACTAAACCCTTCACCAAACCCTTTGTACCACAGAGAGACAAGGATCAGAAGAATCCTCAAAGGGAATGGAAAGGCAATCCCAAATTGGATGATGATACGCGACGGGAGCTGATGAGGAAGAAACTTTGCTTCTCCTACAGAGACCCTTGGGTCCTAAGGCATAGATGCATGGGAAAGGGACAGATCCACTACATTGAAGTGGAATCAGGCAGTGAGAAGGACGATGAGGATATTGAGGCACAGACAGATAGTGATTTAGAGACTGAGACCACTCATGAGCTAGAGCACTAGCCGAAGAAACCTCAGATACTGGCAAGGGCACAACCCAAGGAGGAGGCAAAACCTTGTAGAGAGGTGAAAGGGGGAACCATAGCCACCCTTTCAGGAGTACCCAGGTACAACACTCTCAGGCTCAAGGGCCTTGTACAGGGGCAAGGCATGACAACTTTAGTTGATGGTGGGGCCACCCACAACTTCATAGATGCGTCCTTAGTAACCAGGAGGGGGTTAAGCACAAAGGAGTTTGAGGGATTCCATGTGGTAGTGGCTGATGTATACACGATGACATGTTTGGACATGATCCCCGACCTAGAGGTCAAACTAGGCAACTACACCTTGACAGACACCTTCTATGTAGTTGACCTATCAGATACTGATGCTGTGTTAGGTGTTACAGTGGTTATATTCATTGGGAGAGATTGGGTTCAACTATCAGACGTTGACCATGAGCTTCAAAGATGCCAGTGGATCGCGAGTTGTGCTGAGGGGCATGTCTACAGGAGCACCTTGAGTAGTATCGACAAAGAGGATGGAGCGAATATTTCGTCACAGAGATGTGGCTTACGCAGTAGAGTGTTTGATCACCACGCGGAAGGATTTTGAGGGTAGGGAGCATTACCACCCACATATCAGAGAGCTTCTGGGTCAGTATGAGTCAATATTTGGGCCGATACCACCAGGGAGACTGCCTGATAGGGGTTTTGAGCATATGGTTGAGTTAGAGGCAGGGGCTACACCGGTGATTACAACACCATACAGGCACCCCAAGAAATTCAAGGACGAGATTGAGAAAGCAATCAAAGAATTGCTTGCTATGGGGCACATCAGGCCCAACATGAGTCCTTTTGCATCTTCAGTTGTCCTGGTAATGAAGAAGGATGGCGCGTTACAGATGTGCATTGATTACAGAGCGCTCAACAAGAACACATCAAGAATCGTTACCCCATTCTATGCATAGATGAGTTGATGGATGAGTTACATGGGGTAGTCTTCTTCACTAAGATTGATCTACGCTCAGGATACCATCATATCATCATCAGGGAGCAGGACATTGAGAAGACAACGTTCCGGTGCCATTTCAGACACTTTGAGTTCTTGGTCATGCCGTTTGGATTGACCAACGCACCAACCACTTTCCAGTCTTGCATGAATCATATCTTTAGAGGACAGTTGAGGAAGTACATCCTGGTATTCTTCGACGACATATTGATCTATAGCAAGACATGGGATGAGCATCTAGCACATTTGGGGGAGGTCTTGGGTATTATGTAGGCACAGTCTTTATATGCTAAGGAATCCAAATGTGAATTTGGCATGAGAGAACTACTGTACTTGGGGCATATCATCAGTGGGCAGGGAGTACAGGTTCATCAGAAAAAGATCACGACCATTTTGGATTGGCCAATGCCCAAGAATCTCATGGAGCTGAGAGGATTCTTTGGGTTATGCAGTTACTACAGGCGGTTCGTCAAGGGTTTTTCACAGTTGGGAGCACCACTCACAGACTTGACCAAGAAGGGTGCTTTTCATTGGACAGAGGAGTCACAACAGACATTTGACAAAATGAAGGAGGTTATGAGCACATGGCTTGTTCTAGCCGTTCCAGACTTCTCGTAGACGTTTGTCTTAGAGTGCGACGCATCAGGGTTGGGGATTGGAGCAGTTTTGATGCAGGGGGGCCACCCCATCGTGTTTGAGAGCAGAAAGCTCAACGAGTTGGAGAAACTCTATCCTATTTACGACAAGGAGATGCTAGCGATCATGCATGCCTTAATCGAATTCAAGCAGTATCTGGTTGGGAACAGGTTTGTAGTGAAGACTGATCATCACAGTCTCAAGTATTTCCTTGATCAGAAAGACCTCAGTGAAAGGCAGTAGAAGTGGGTCTCAAAGATCCAAGCCTTTGACTTTGACATTGAGTATGCCAAGGGAAAAAGGAATGTCATGGCAGATGCCTTGTCCAGGAGGCCAGCAGGATGTTCGATAATGGACATTTGTATAGATTGGAAAGCTCATTTGTTGGTGGAATACTCCAAAAACAAATTTTCTTGTGAGGTGATGGATGGACAAGTGATTGATGATAGATACCGGGTTCTTGATGACGTCATTTTCTACAAGGACTAGATCTACTTGGTTCCAAAATCCACCCTGAAGGGGAAAATTCTGAAGGTATGTCATGATTCACCTACAGCAGGGCATCAGGGGTACTTCATAACATATAGGCAGATCAGGGAGAGATTTTCATGGAAGGGTCTCAAGGATGATGTGCTGAA
This sequence comes from Picea engelmannii, assembly GCA_009831015.1. NCBI lineage: Eukaryota > Viridiplantae > Streptophyta > Pinopsida > Pinales > Pinaceae > Picea > Picea engelmannii. The sequence continues at coordinate 104,453 of ML780356.1, forward strand.
ACACATACAAGAGTGCACAACTTGTCAGCAGAACAAGTCCGAGTAGGCACACCCCGCAGGGCTATTACAATCTCTACCCATTCCAGAGCAGAAATGGGAGAGCATTTCCATGGATTTCATTACATGCCTTCCTAGAGTGCAGGGCAAGGATTGTATATTTGTGGTGGTCGATAGACTGACCAAATTTGCACATCTTTTAGCCATACCCACAGACTACAAGGCCATACAGGTAGCAGAGTTGTTTTTCAGGGAGGTATTCCGGTTGCACGGGTTACACAGGAAGATAGTCAGTGATAGAGATGGGCGCTTCATCAGCGCATTTTGGCAGGAGCTTTTCAGGTTGACAAGCACATAGCTAGCCACGAGTACCATCTACCACCCACAGACAGATGGGCATGTTATCGCACAGTTTGTAGCAAGGATAAAAGGTTAAAGGTTGAAGAGTCAAACTAGCATAATAGGAACCAATCCCACCCAATGTCATCACAATGGGATGGTTCTTTCTCTTTAGGGTGGTAAGGCCCAGGGGAGACGTCCCCGGTGACCTGGGGTTTTGAGAAGGCAAAGGATTATAAGACAAGGATAATTTCCCCCCTCACAAGTCACCATCGAACAGATAGTTCGGCTAAACAACCAATAATAAAGTAAAACCCCCAAAGAGATACACCTTCCTGAGACAAAGCAACAACAAACTGATATATGCAAGCTTGCTCAATGGGTTAGTACTTCATATAAATCAATGACTATCTGATACACATATAAGCAATTTGATAATAAATATTGACGGAGTCAATGTTTATAAAATAACAATGAAAAATTATGTCACTTCTTCAATAAATGTTTGAACAATATGGCATTCAATGCAACAAATCAATACTTCATTCAATTAATGCCTTTAATCACCATTCAATTGCTTATAAAGAAAACATTTAGCTGCACCAATGGTATTATAGCTAAAGATGACGACAACAATAGGTTAGTTAGGTTAGTTCCTAGGCTAGGGTTAATAGTTAGGGTTTGATTCAAGGTTTTGAAAATGATTGTGATCAAGCTCACTTCAAAGCAAGAGGTCTTTAGATTAGTGCCTTAGGGTTAATGGAGTCAAAAGTGAAGGACACAAGAGCTGAAGGATCAGGATAGTACGACTAAGGACTTGAGGGAGAAGCTTTGAGTTGTTGCTAGAGCAAGGCCTCAAAGTCAAAACCCTAGGGGAGAGAGGTTCACCTTGGTGTAGGGGAACTAGGCCTCGGTGCTCTCTCCTCCTTCCTTAACTCAATGGCAATCACGGCTAGCTGAAGAAATAGCATAAACCAAGACAAGAGGGTTTGATGAAGCAAAGTGGTGCTACAACAAGGCTCTACCAACAAACCCTAGAAAAATCGGCCCAAAGTGTAGAAGACGTAGGCTTTAAGGCGTCTCCTTCTTCTTAGCTTGTAAATAGTAACAACTAGCAAAAAGGAAGAACGAATGAGAGTGTAGCTACGACTAGGCTCTCTCCTTCTTCAAACAATGGTTGAAAAATCTCTCAATGGGGACATGAGACAAGGACCTATTTGTGTGCTTGTCACCTAGGGTTTATTCAACAAAATTATAAATATATCCAAGAAATAAGTAATGCAACCATTCAATCAAGAATTTTTGCAGAAAAATACTTACACATCACCAAGAAAAAGCATAGCAAACCCTAGTTGTAACACCTTCCATTAAGAGAAATGCCCAAAATATGCCAAGAAAGTCTTCCTTCAACAAGTGCGCCTCACAAATTCAGCCAATAACCCAAGAGAGGGTGAAAATTTCAGACCTCACTATGAGTGTGTGTGAGATGATCCAAAAAATGAAGGTTAAAACCCTCAATTTATATTGTACCATGACCTAATTTCACTTTTAGGTCATAAAAAGGCCGACAAGGCCAAATTACTAAAAATCATACTATTTTACATTAAATGCTTAAAATTAAAACCTAATCAAGCTAAAGAGAGACGTCATGCCCCTTTTAGGGTGACGTTAGCCCCTTCTAGGGCAAATGCAACATCCTGGAGCAAAACGTTAGCCCTTCTTGGGCTTCTCCAACCTGCCACACGTGCCAACATTGCGAAATCTACCTCCCAAGACGTCCACAAGGCTGGATGGCGTCATGATCATCATGGGTGACGTCCTGGGCTTTCCAGGGTCAACGTTCCAATGGAGGAGGCACAACCCGCCTAGGTCAAGCTCTGCCAGGGTGCCTCTGGTGGAACGTCCTCCTCTTCTCCGTTGCAAAGCCTATGACCATTTATGTCCTGTCACTGGCCCCTGATGGGGTCTCAACATCCATTTGGTGGGCTGTTCAGCCCCATGGAGGTCCGAGCTGATCATCTCCCCATGTGTACCGGTCCAATATGGTACCTGTCTGTCAGACATGATCCTGCACATCAACAGCTACGCCCTCCATGGGCTCATAAGTCACAGGGATGATAGCAATGTCAATCACTTCTCATCATCAATATTATTAAACATGTGCATAAAACCTCTACTATCTCTATTAGAAGCTCAAAGACATTACACAAGCCTGCAATACAAGTTTGGGGAAAGTGACAAGGCGTCATATTGGGCTAGTGTTCACTGGAAAAGGAAAGTTCCCGGAAAAGACTTCATCTAAGCCATGTAAGTGGGTGATGTGGATAAGGGATGTCCTGACAATGGGTGCAGTGGAAGTAGGGGATGCAAAGTTTTACTTGTGGGTGCCTTTGTAGAAGGCGAGCTGCACCTGTCCTGGATGCAATTTTTCCAAGCCCAATTCATGCCTTTTTGTTCTTTATTCTTCATTCTTTTATTCTTGATTGTTTTTTCTTCAAGACGCTAATTAGGGGACACTGCCCTGGCGTGGTGACCAGTGGTGACAGTGTTACCCACAAGTACTTTCACAGAAATGAGAAGGCTGGCTCGTGATGAGACCCCCTTTTCCTTGGCCATGCAACCAAGAGTCACTACCTTGGCGTGGTAACCAGCTGGTGGTAATGTCATACTGCTAGGTACCCATGGACCTAATAGGCTAGCTCGTGATGAGACCCCCTATCCCCTGACTAGGTCTTGTTTTATTATTTTACGGGTCCCTCTTATTTCTTGCTGAGAGGCTTTTTATTGCCTTCTCGGGGATCCCTGGGCGAAACATCTCGAGGTTTTATTCTAAGGCTTTTATCTTTTGCCAGCTTGCTTTTACCTTCTGGGCCTTTAGCCCCTTCTTCCCACTAGATAAGGTGGAATCCTCAAATGATAGGTCAACCCAGTGCCTGGACAAGTGTAATGGGATAGGTGAGTGGGAAGCAAGATGAAAAGGTGGTGCTATGATGGGAGCGAACGATGGATTTTCAAAAGCCCTCCCCAGTGGCAAACCAAAACCTACAGGCACATGCTTACTAGGGCATCCTGTCAATCCCCCCAGACATGGTCAAGTGGGCAAGCGTAAGATCCAAGCATTTGTTAGAAATAAAGGAAACAAATGCATATATTCAAGGGTTTTGATGATCAAAGTGACACATACCATGATACCCAGACTCATTACCTCATGGAGCAAGAGCCATCTCTGACACAAGACCAAGTCGATGGTGATGGATGCTGTTGTTGCTGACAAGATAGAGGCACTGAAATGAAGAAAAGGTGGGCCCTCCGGGGCTATGCTAAAGTCGATCCAGCTCTCGGTACTCCATGTCTAGGGTCTATGGGCCTCGAGACATGATCTCCTAGTTATCCCTAAAAGTGGGGGATAACTGGGCAGACATAGATCGTCAACAAATGGGTGGAGGGGTATCTAAGGAACTATGTGGGGGGGCAACAACGCACTTGGGTGAGATGGTTACATATGGGTGAGTATTGCTACAACACAACTTACCATATGTCTATCAAGATGTCACTGTTTAGGGCATTGTATGGATATGATGCACCCTCCTTTATGGAGACTGTGTTTGGGGACAATAGGGTCCCGGGGAACAAGGACTGGGTGGAGGAGAGTCAAAGAATTCTTCAATTAGTAAGGGAGAACTTGCAGTAAGCTCAGAACCAACAGAAGATATATGCAGATCGACACAGAGTTGAGCGCAGTTTTGAGATAGGGGATTTGATTTTTCTGCGATTACAACCATACAAACAATCCTCCTTGAAGAGGAGCGGAGCAGAGAAATTGAAGCCGAAGTTCTACGGGCCATACAGAGTCATCAGGAGGATAGGCGAGGTGGCATACGAGCTAGAGCTACCGGAAGGTAGCAAGATTCATAATGTCTTTCACGTCTCTTGTCTTAAAAAGGCTGTGGAACAACAAGTTAGCATTTCAGAGGAGTTGCCACCCTTGGATGAGGAGGGTCAGTTGGAGCTAGTGCTAGAGGAGGTACTAGAGCAGAGAGAGTGCAGATTGAGGAGCAGGATCATCGGGAAGTGCTTGGTTAGATGGAGGGGTCTTCCAGTGGAGGATGCCACATGGGAGGGAGAGCATATCTTACAACACCCAGGATTGATGTTGCTTGAGGACAAGTAATCTCGGGAAGGGAGGACTGTGATGTCCCGTTCCCAAGAGTAGGCCAGCAGGGAGTGACTTAGTAGTCTATGTGTTCTTGTAGACTATAGTCAGGCACAAACAGGGAACAAGATGGAGAAATAAGGAGGAATTGATGGCTAAATGATGAATTAAGCCAAAATACTTAGGAAAAGTCACTTAAGCCTAAGTCAACGAAGAATTAGAATGAAAAGGTGCTCAAGGGGGACTTAATTAATTAATTATTCACCTTAGGAGGAAAAGCGCTTAGCTTAAGTGAGGTCAATGGTGAATTAGATTGGGAATGGTATAAGGGGAGGGATTTGACCTAATTCATCATTATGCATTGTTATGATTTGATGTTGAGAGGTCCTAGAGGAGGAAAAGAGTCGAACTTGCTGTTTTGTGGATTTCTGGAGGAAACCACCGCCATTGATCAGTTTCGGTGTTGAGAGACACACCCTAGCCCATCAGAGATACCATCCAGGTATTTCACCGAGCTATTCAGGAGTATCCAGTATAGTGTGTGCAACTCAACCAGTGAGGGTGCAAGTCAGATTGAGAGTTTGTGGAGCTGCACGAGGTCTGAGATCAGATTGTAGTTTCCTTCCGACCCAGTGGAGATCCAACCATGGCGCTTCTATTGAGCCATTTATCATAAGATTCTGACAGTGGAATCTTGCAGAGCACATCATCCAACCATTTAGGGCGCAGCTCTTCCGGCAGTACATTTGGGGTTGCAGACGGAGCATCAGGACTGATTTGGGGAAACCCTTTCGACCAAGTTCCGCATTTGGCGAGACGATCGTTTTGAGCCCTATAGCCGTTGATTCCGTCGGTGGAATCATTTGGGGCGCATCTAGTGCCCCAGGAGGTGCACAAACCCCCCAGGGGTCCAGATCCAGTACCTCAGATGCCAGATCTAATATCCGACACTCATCCATTCCAGTTTAGAGGCCAAGGCGCTTCCATTGGAGCAGTTTTCGACGCATTCCTACAGTCTATCCTTCCGGACGAGTTTTCCAGCTGGTAGCTATTACAGTATTTCTCCGGAGTCGCATATTTCTGCCGATCTATCCGTTCATGCATCAGATCTGCATTCATCTTCTGATCATGGGTATTTTTATTCTATTTGATTGTATTCCAGTGACGATCCATGAGATCTAGCTGGCGATTATACTCTATATTTCCAGTGTGTTATTGTATTTCCATGCTTGAATCACATAATATATGTTATTGGGCAGTAGATGTTCTTTACTTCCGCATGCATCGTTTATATACTGTTTAAACCATAAATACGTGACATGCACATGCAATAACCAACATGCACCTGAAATAACCAACATGCACATGCAATAACCATAAAGATCTCAAACACACAACTGAAACGCATCCAGAAACCCCCAGTGCATCAGATCTGCAAGACAAAATATTGGATCAGTAGCAAATATCTTGATCTGCGGGATCAGGGATATTTTAGACTGAGTCATGGCCTGCCGACTGACTACCAGATTGCCGAGTACCTGCATGAAGGCTGCATTTGGGTCCATGGGGGCCTTACCACTGCCCCTTGGTGTCTCATATTTGTCTCCTAACATCCTCTCTGCCTCACGCTCAGCCTCTCGCTCTGCCCTTCTCTCTGCTTCCCTCTATGCCTCTTCCTCTTCCTATGAGCTGGGAGGAAAAGGGGGAAAATCAGATCTAGGTCTTCCCTCCTTGCATCTGTTGTAATTGACATATTCGTCACCTATGTGCTCATGACCCCCTGGGTCCTCTGCTGCACTCATTGTCTTTAGTCACAGGCTGGCAGGACTAAAGCTTTGATACCACTGTAATGTTCCTAACTTGGCTAGTCTGGGAAACACTGATAATCTGATGTATCTACAGTAGATAATTCATTGTTACAGCATATAAATGACTATATAGATGATAAATGAGACAAAAGACTGCAAATCTTATATTATGATATCTCTGTGAGTACAATGTCGAATGCGGCTGAATAAATATGAATCACTCAGCTAGATCAAATGACAAAAGGATCTTAGCCAGAATACAATAAGCAAACTAAATGATAATACCCGATAATAGATGAACACTGCGGGAACAATGGATGAGCTGGAACTATGGCAGCGCGCACGGTAACTGTTGAAAGTTCGGAAAGTTCGCCCTGGTGGCTAAACCTCTTGGAATGGCCTGGAAACTGTCCCAAATGGCGCGCCCTGTTCTAGCTCTCAGTCCTAGTGACTGACCGACCTCTCTGCTGGTGTGTCTGGACCCGGATGGATCCCCCTCAGGGAATGCGCCCCTCTCTCACTGGAAAACTGTGCCCTAGTGATTCCACTGTTGGAATCGGTTGAGATGCGTCTCAAAATGATCGCCTCAATCTACTGTTAAATGGGTCGGAAGGATTTCCTTGGATCTGATCTGATGATCGCTCGGGAACCCCGGATGTGTCCACCCAAAGTGCCGCACTCCCAATGTTTGGAAAATGCACCCCAAATGATTCCTCCGTCGGAATCTGACGAGGAACCAGGCAAAAGATGTGCCTTGCCTTTCTTTCAACTGGGTCGGAGGGGAATCCCTGAACTCTCCCTGGATGGGACAAGTCTATCCACTAAACCTCCTCAGAAGCTGCGCCCTCACCTTGAATAAGTGCGCCCTTGCTGTTGGAACTTGTGTAACTGCTGCTGAAGAATGATGGAAGACCTGTGTGATCTTCCCGGTGACTAGGGTATGTTTCTCAACACCGAAATCAACCAACTGGTGTCTTCCTCCTGGAATCTAGTGAACTATATCTCCTGAGATGCACCTCTCTCCTCAATGACAAGTCAAAATCTACATAATGATGAATTAGGTCGTTGAACCTTCTCTTATAGCTGCCTGAAACCCTAATTCGCTGTTGACTTCTAATTTTATCTCGTCTGTTTTATTTTTAGCTCAAATTGGCTTAAAAGCGCTTTTAACCACTTTTAGCTCAATGTCACTTTCCGAACATAACACCTTTGACTGGAGTGACCTCTAGTAACCCTGTTTACCCCTTTCTGGTCCTGGCTATAGTCTAATGGGGCGGTTTAGACCATTAAGCCTTCTCTCTGGAGCTCCTATTTGGAAAGGGAAATTACACAACAACTGCAGAGCAATTCCTGGCATTCCAGGGTCTGGAAACGTTTTGGATACTGGAAATGCATTCCTGACCCACCAGAAACAGTCTTCAGGATTCACTGGTTTTAAGAATACAGTTTTGAATGTCTTGTAAAGACAGGTGTCATGGAGCAATTGATTACTTGTTATGGATTGACAAGGGTCATGCTGAAGTCACAGATGCTAACTGATTCAAATCTCAGACTATTACTGAACGGTATTATGACATTGTATTTTTTCTAAAACAAACAGATTAAGGATGATTTAACATTGAACAAGGCACAGTAGACAACACAAATCAAGCAAACTGCTTGTTTTTGGGAGAATTCTTTACAACTAGAACTTCAGGAAATTGTTCTTTAGACAGATTTCCTGAGAGCCCTATGTTTCTGGTCTGTGTCAGATTTTAATAATTATTAATTATTGCATGTTATTATGGAATTGTTAGTTTCATTTCAAAGGAATGCATATGAATGATTTACAAGGAAGTTTAGAGACACTAATCAAGAAAGCCACTCATTTCAATGTAAATTTGGATCAACCAAAACTGCTGGGGAAATACACATCTAAGTAGATGTGCCTAACAGTGCTACGTTTTAGCATTTTGAAGAGAGGAAAACTGATTTCAATTATCTTCAAAAGTTCTTGTCTTTTCTTTTTTTAGTCTACAAACACCTATTTCATGCACACCTGTGGAATGTCCTTGAGTCTGGAGGTTGTCTTGCCTCCTGCTTTTATGTTTTCTTTATTTATTGTAGCTACGTTATCTTGGTGCAGAGTAATTTTGCAATGCATATGTTTTCTCTTCTGTTCATGTGAAATGATGAAGGTTCTATTTTCTGTGTTTTCTACTTTTTATCTTAGTTCTAACATTTGCATATGCTTATATATGTATGTAGCAATGTTGACGCTGGGCGACGGTTTGGAATACCTCTTCGAGGGACACACTCTCATGCTTTTGTCAACTCATTCATGGTTGGTGATTCTTTATTGTAAACATTTTGTTGAGACAAGTACCTTTGCAATTAATGCGGCTTTCTTTGAATTTGTGAGAGATTTTAGAATTACATAATTGGCAATGGAATTTGTTTTGAATGAAGAAGAGATCATTTAGATTCAGTCTTGTAAGTTATCTATGTTGCTACGGTGATCTATGAGTTGGGATGTTTGTAATTAGTATCAGTTCATGGACTAATTTTTGTAGGATCCAGTTTGATTTCCTTTGGTGCATAATCAATTTATTCTGTTTATGCTTAAGAAGTTCAATAATTGAAATTTGAAACAATTGTTGGGCTATCAAGGATTTTTTACTTAAAATGTTTATAGAATATAAAAATGTGTGTTCAAACTTCAAACCAGTTGAATGTAAAAATGTGTATTTAAACTAGTCATTTTGCCTATTGTTTGATGTGTCAATGTATGTTGTTGAGTGTGACTTTATGCAGCTCTGCACCTCTTGGATAAAAGGAACTTACTTTTCTCAGTTATAGCCTGCATTTAAATTATCTGCTATGCAGGGGAAATGGTTGCACTATCAGAGACTTGAATGATTTATTATAGTAAACTATGCTACGTGAGTAGAGATTTTGCATCTTTATAGGCTTCAACAACTTACTTTGGAATTGAGCTTATGATTAACTGCTTACAAAGATAATCATGGCAGAATGTCCCCGGCTTAGACGGTTTATGACAACTTTCCTTTTGTGGATTTGCAATTGTTGTTAGAGTTGCTATGCCAATAGTATGCTTCAGCATGTCTTCAAAAAAATTTGCTTAACGTTCTTCACTATATCTGGATATGTTTTTTATGTGCTCCACCTTTACTTTGAAATATCAATAGAGTGGTTGCCACTTTATAGGCTTCAATGAGTCACACTGGTATTGAGCTTGTTATTGACTGCTTACAGATAATTATTGCAGAATTTTGCAACTTAGATAGGTTGTGATGACTTTCTGTTTACAGCTTTTCAATTGTCCTCTTAATTACTATGCCAATAGTATGCTTCAATATGTCTCTAGAATGTGTTGGTAAAGGTTCTTCAATGTATATGGATAAGCTTTTTATGTGCTTCATCTTTACCAGTCACTCTTGATTCTTTGCAGTATTGTGGTATTATTTTCACCTTGACCTCAATATATCTCTCATTTAACCTGTCGATATTCTCAAGTATCTCCTTTATCTTTAGGTTGTTTTTAGTGTTTACCCAATATTAACCTGTCGATATTATCAAGTATATCCTTTTTCTTTAGGTTGTTTTTAGTATTTACCCAGTATTTATGGGTTATATATTGACAGTTTTCTTTTGATAAATTTGGTTTGGTGTATCTAAGATATATTGATTTTCTTTTTTTAACCTAATTTAATGTAGTAAACTATTGAGACCTGTACAGGGACCTGATGAGATCACAGACAGGGCACTTCCTAGACTCGATGGTCCAGGTGTTTGTGAAGATTTTGTGAGTTTATCACAACACTGGCTAAGCAGATTACAAGTAAGCCCGAGCACATTAGAAAGAATCATCATTGTTTACATTTATCTCTCTTTATGTTGTTTTATGTTGTTTTATGTTGAAATAGTGCAAAGAATACATGCAAATTGGTTTTCTTATGATTTTCATTTCTTGGAGTGGACATAAATTTTCCAAGTTTAAGACATTGGTCATGTCACCTGCATCTTATGAAAGCATTTTAGTTTGGTGTTATGAAAGAAATAATGTCTGGACCCTTCCTCTCTTCAAAAATGCTAAAAACGTGTGAAATGATTTTATGGTACAGGCCAGGAAAAAGGTAGAATGATGCTAAAAATGGAAGAACCTAAAAGTTTTAGTGTGGACTAGAGGAAATTAATGATCCAAAGACCGTGAACAAAATGACAAATGACAATTAAACATTGATATATCAGAAAAGTTTCATATGTTAAGAAAAGTGGACAAGTGACAGATATTGAGTAGTCACCCAAAGTGGGTGAATGAAGAGTCCAAGTGTCTTATTTAAGATAGCCCTGTTGGGGACCTCATTTTGAAAAATTTGAAGATGATAAAACTATTGGGGACTGTTGCCGTCCTTGTACACACCTACTAACGTGGAGAAGTCTCCAACCCACTTGGTGTGTCTTTGGAGGCACAAGCCTAAGTCCAAACCCATTGTCACCTCGATTTGGACTTCTTCCGTCTAGGCTCACTCCTAGGGAAGCCAAGGGGGGTAGACCCTATTTAACTATGTTAAGTTGATTAAGTGATTTAAGAGTTAATGTTAGTTTTTTAAGTTAAGGGGACCCAACCCAAATGACAAGCAGTCAATGCAATGCAAATCTTTCAATGACAAGCACACCCCCCTTTACCTACAAGTTTACAATAAGACCAGTGCCTAAAGATAAATGGAGTCAATGAAAGATACAACAAGTTACAATTATACAAGAGATAAATAATGACATGAGATATCCACAATGAACAAAGGAAAATACCTTAAACTTAAACCAAATATGAATATTATCTACAAGTTTAGATACAACTTGAAATAGATATACAATGAAGTGAATAAATCAAATGATTAGACAACTATATCCACAAGAATAAAGAATACTAACCCAAGGAGTAATGAACCATTAAAACCATGAAATACTCACAAATAAGAGAGATAACTTAAAAGTAAAGTGCCTGTTGACCGCCTGTCCAACTAGGGGGTCAACTCCATGTGCCATGAAGAGATGCATCATCAGATGCTCATTTGTCGAAGATTATTTGGTTCTACAGGACATTTTTTGCCACCAACACTTCTTTTTGTAAACGGAATTTTTGCGCCCCTGCGTGGGTCAATAATGTAATAGGTCTGCATGGGTCATATTTAGGTCAGTTACCTTGGGATGGGTTCATTGGGAGAGTTCCTTTCACCGAGGGTTTTTTATCCTCAGGTTATTAATTGGGCTTTTCAGCCTTATTAATTTCCCTTGAGTTTTTCCCTCACACTTGCAATAATTCCTCCAAAGTGGTGAAAGGCGTTCTAATGGGCTTATCCTCTGGTAACTATTGTTTAGGGATGATGTAAATGACCATGTAAGACATCTTAGAAAGTTTCGCGGAATTTCATTGAGTCTAGATTAGTTTTTTTTAATTAATTATTTTTTAATTAAATTTTCCTAAGTTTGGAGGTTTAATTATTTAATTAATTAATTTTTTTGAGCAAAAATTGTAAAAACTAGGTCCTTGGACTTCTGATAGGGGTATTTGTACTCAAAAGAATTAGAATAAGACCCCCTACACCCTTCGACCAAGTTTCAGCTCAGTCGGACAACTTTTGCTAGGTGTTTGTCCACCAAGAGTGTCAGTCAGTAAAAAACAACAATTTTAATTGCTAAATCATGACATAGTTAAAATGTCACTTTTGCATTTTTGAGTTAAAAGGATGATGTAAAGTTGGAAAAAGAGTGAAGAGATGTTTCCTAGCCTAAACCTACCCAACCCAACCTTTTCTAATATTTACACACCCCCCTACCCACTCAAACCCTCATGCTCCCTAGATAATTTACGCCCCCCTTGTAAGCAAAAGCGTGGCAACTTTATTTTTAAAGAGTTGTGGGCCCTCCTTTCCACATAGGCTCCTTTCTTTACCCTCCATGTCACCTTTTAACCTAGCCCCACTCCCCACCTTGCATTTATTCCACTCCACTCCTAGTCAAAACCCTAGATGGTGCGCCCCCCTCCTTGGGATCGCATCTTGTGCTTGGTGATGGACACTTGGCATTGATCCAAGAGAGGTAGGTTTGCCTCTCCAAGTATAAATAGAT
>ML780356.1:227551-240545 GCA_009831015.1 Picea engelmannii
ATTCACCCCAACAATGGTCAAGTGGATTAGTGTAAGATCCAAGCAGTCATCAGAAATGAAAGGAACCTAATGCATATACAAGAAGGTTATAATGATCAAACATGACACATACCATGATACCTCGGACCAATTACCTCATGGAGTAAGAGTTCCCTTTGATGCAAGTCCAAGCCGATGGTGATGGAAGCTGCTGCTGCTAACAGGACACGTCTGGCGAAGAAGAAGAAGGATGGGCCCTCCAGGGCCATGCTCAGGTCAATCCTGCTCTTGGTACTCCATGTCTAGGACCTCTGGACCTCGAGACATGATCTCCTAGTTATCCCTAGATATCGGGGATAACAATGCTGTCATCATCATTCATCTTCATGTCACGAAGCTCATTCTTCAGACTCATAACTTGTCCAATGTTTCTGACTGAGAAGAGATTTGTTAGGGCATCGTACATCTTCTTCGATGAGTCAAGATGGGAGATGTAGGGTATCAAGTGGTCTTTTTATGGAATCCACTATGATACTCATGGAATTGATGTCAACATATTTGAACTTCTCCATAGCTGCAAGGTTTTGCGATTCCTTCTCTTCTCCTTCTTTAAACTCTGTCTTCACCATCTTTCCTTTCACAATATCCAACACTTTATTCTTAGCAAGGATGAGGTCAATCTTTGTCTTCCATGCTCTGAAGTTAAAGGCTTCATCTAGGTTGTTCTCAGACTTCATAGAGTTCATCATGGCTGCTTGACTTGGTCAAACCCTCGATTTGACCAAAAATCCAAACTTCACGTCTTGGTCTTCTAAGCGTACCAGGAGATGCGCTGGGCTAGGGCGCACTGATCTATCCGGAGATTAGGTCAATCTCGTCACTTAAGGTGCCTCGACAAGAGGTTTAGGGTTTTCTGCAACTGCTTCTGCTGGTAACCCTAGCTGCAGTGCTTTTGGAAGCTGCTCCTACTAGTAACCCTAGCGACATTTCCTCAACGAGCTCAATATCTAGAGGCTATGTTTCCTTCCAGCGTTTTAGGCTGACTGAAGGGGTGTGGGCCCATAACCTGTTAGAATATAGAAGATGGTGTGCTCGTTTTTCCATTGACGATACCTTCGTCACCCAACCATAGGCCGAAGCCTCCCTTCGAGCACTTTAACCTTGATTGAGAATTCCTCCGGAAGCAAACCCTGGGCTAGATAGCCAAACAAAGAGTAGCACATCAATCTCCAAGGATAACGCATCACAAAAAGCTGATCAGATGTTCCAAACCCTAGCCAAGAGATATCCAAGCCAAAACTTAGATCTTGTTGCTGCTTTAGCTGCACCAGCTCTTCCTCCAAACCTGTGCACCAGACTGCAATTGCAGTGTGCACCAAATTGCAAAACTACAATTCTGAGATGCTACAAATGAGAACTGGCACCCTGTATTTATAGTAATCCTGCTAGTTTGTTGGGGCCGACTTCTCCTTCTGGGTATGTGTCTGTTTAGTATATTATTTATTAATTCTGGCCGACTTCTTCTCTTGGAGGCTAATAGCCTAATATAAATTATCTTCTTGAGCCGACAAGGCTTCTAGGGTTATTAGCCAATTCATTAGGGTTTCTCTTGCTTTCTGGAGTCTTCTATTCTCATCAGGTTCACACGTGGGGGTAAATACCTCCCGCAGCTACCATAATATTAACAGTCGATTACCTGTAAATACCTCTCTGGCTAGGAGGGAGTGTTAATATTATGGTAGTTGCGGGAGGTATTTACCTCCACATGTGAACCTGACGAGAATAGAAGACTCTGGGAAGCAAGAGAAACCCTAATGAGTTGGTTAATAACCCTAGAAGCCTTGTCGGCTCAAGAAGATAATTTATATTAGGTTATTAGCCTCCAAGAGAAGAAGTCGGCTAGAAATAATAATAATATACTGAACAAACACTTATCCAGAAGGAGAAGTCGGTCCCAGCAAAACTGGCAGAACCACTATAAATACAGGGCGCCAGTTCTCATTTGTAGCATCTCAGAATTGCAGTTCTGCTGTTTGGTGTGCATTGCAGTTGCAGTCTTGTGCACAGGTTTGGAGGAGAGTTGTTGGTGCAGCTGCAGCAACAACAAGTTTTCAGTATTGGCTTGGACTATTTATTGGCGAGGGTTTGGACTATTTGATCATCTTTTTGTGATGCGCTATCTTTGGAGAGAGGTGCACTACCCTTTGTTTGGCTATCTAGCCTAGGGTTTTCTTCCGGAGGAATTCTCAGTCAAGGTTAAGTTGCTCGGAGGGAGGCTTCGGCCTATGGTTGGGTGACGAAGGTATCGTCAATGGTAAAACGAGCACACCATCTTCTATATTCTAACAAGACGTTGGCCTAATGCATTATTTCTTAGGTCCTGAGGTATGGCAAAGTCCAGAGAGGATCTTCCTTAATCAAGGGAAGTATGCAGTCGAAATCCTGAAGAGATTCGACATGTTGGAATACAAGTCCATGAATACACCCATGGAAGCGAAGCTAAAGCTGTTGGTTGACACTTCGTCAAAACTGATTGATGCCACGCTGTACAGATAGATTATTGGATCGCTGATGTACCTGACGAACACCAGACCAAACATTTGTTTTGCCGTGAACACCTTGAATCCGTTTCTGGTAGAACCCAGACATGTTCACCTAGTCGCTGCAAAACATGTGATGAGGTACCTTAAGGGTACAATAGATTGTGGTCTCAGCTATGATGGAGATCATGATTTCACATTGAGTGGATATACTGATGCAGATTGGGCAGGAAGTGTTTCTGACACGAAAAGCACTTCACGATGTTGTTTCAGTTTGGGATCAACCATGATCTCGTGGTAGAGTAGGAAGCAATCCAACATTGCTCTCAGCATAGCGGAAGCAGAATACATTGCTGCATGTTCTGCCAGCTGCGAAGCTATATGGCTTCGAAAGTTGCTGACCGGTCTATTTGACCTAGAGATGGAAACAACCACGATCCTATGTGACAAGCAGAGCTGCATAAAGATGATGGAGAATCCTATATTCCATGACAGATCGAAGCACATAGAGATCCGATATCATTACATCCGTGACATGGTGCAGAGAGGAGCCTTAAAGATACAGTACGTTAGCACAGATGAATAGGTTGTTGATGTGTTGACCAAGCCTCTATCTCGTGTAAAGTTTGAGCACTTTCGAGATAAGCTTGGTATAGTCCGAAAGGACCTTCCTTGAAAGGGGGAGTAGTTGATGTGATGAGACATCTCTTGCTTCCAGCTTCATTGCTATGACGTAAAGCAAGAAGATGTGATGTGACTAGTACTGAGCTTTTGTCTTGACAGCTGTAATGCAAAGCTAGTCTAGTATCTTGCTTCCAACCGGATGGTTGTGACGTAAAGCAAGAAGATGTGATGTAACTAGTACTGAGCTTCCGACTGGACAACTGTGACGTAAAGCCAGTTTAGTATCCTGCTTCCAGCTTGATTGTTGTGACATAAAGCAGGGCGAGTATCTTGCTTCCAGCTTTATTGCTGTGATGTAAAGCAAGACGATGTGATGAGACTAGAACTGTGCTTTCGGCTTGACAACTACGATGTAAAACCATTCTAGTATCCTGCTTCCAGCTTGATTGTTGTGACGTAAAGCAGGACGAGTATCTTTCTTCTAGCTTTATTGTTGTGACATAAAGCAAGACGATGAGATGAGACTAGTACTGTGCTTCCATCTTGATAGCTGTGACGTAAAGCCAGTGTAGTATCTTGCTTCCAACCTGATGGTTGTGATGTAAAGGTAGACGACGTGAGACGTGATGAGACTAGTACTGTGCTTCCTGCTTGACAGCTGTGACGTAAAGCCAGTCTAGTATCTTGCTTCCAGCTCAAGTGTTGTGACATAAAGCAAGACGTTGAGATGAGACTAGTACTGTGCTTCCAGCTTGAGAAGCTGTGACGTAAAGCCAGTCTAGTATCTTGCTTCCAACTTGATTGCTGTGACGTAAAGCAAGACGAGTACTGAGCTTCCAGCTTGACAGCTGTGACGTAAAGCCAGTCTTGTATTATGATAAACCAGCCTCGTCCTATGATGATGATGATGTATTAGTTTTATACTAATACATATTGATGCAGATGATGATGATTGCATTCCTTTGAGAATGACAATGTTACCGATGAAGAAAAATTCCGATTGTTTATAGATACGCCAGTCAGTGTTCCAAGATGATATTGATGATGTTGTCCTCTCACCCACTTGATGCTGTTTATTGATGTTGTCCTCTCTCTCTCGCATGATGTTTTTGAAGAATACCCTTCTTGTTAAGGGGGAGTGTTGAAATAATGTAACTGCAAAGTGTATTCTTATTATTATTTGATATATTATTCATTGGATCAATCCCCATTGTGGATTGATCATGTCGGCTATTGTATAAGGACCAAATCCCCTTTTGTGGATTGGTCATAATGTAATTGTAAAAGGCAAAAGAAGAAGTCGGCCCTAGAATATATCAAGAGGCCCCGAAATATAATAAAGGTGGTTAGAACCACCCACTTTGAGAAGTCGGCCCTGCCAGTGAAGAGACACTTCACATGTGCCAGATTTGTATAAATAAGGAAGCTAGCGCCTCACTTAGACACACACCTCACTTGCTCATTGAGAGACAAGTTTCGGAATTGCAATTGGAGAAGAGAGAGAGAGAGAGTGGCGCATCTTTTGGGAGAGGATCTTCTGTATTAGCTTGAGTTATCTCTTGGCATTTTATTGGCTATCTATAATAAGGAAGTTTTGCTGGGTTTTCTTCCCCTAGAAGGTTTCCCAGGATAAATGTTGTGTCTCTTGTGATTGTGTATTTCTCAGTGATCTTGTGTTATGCTATTGTTATCTTTTGAAATGCAAAGAACTATAATAATGGCTTAAACATTAACACATGTGACCCTCCTAGGTTCGAGCAAGGAAAAGAGCATAAATTCAAGTAAACGTTATGAAATCCAAAAAGATTCAATGCAACATGTTTAAATGTTTTAAAAATCGAAGCGATACATACCATGATACCTGGACTTATTACCTCTTGGAGCAAGACTCATTGTCATTTCAGGACCAAGCCAGTGTGATGAATACTATTGCTGGTGATATGTGGACTGCACTAAAGAAAAGAGGGGCCCTCCAAGGCCATGCTTAAGTCGTCTGGCTCTTGGCACTCCATGTCTAGGACCTATGGGCCTCAAGACATGATCTCCTTGGTTATCCCCAGGCTAGGGGATAACAGAGTACATATATTCTTCCATTAAACTGTAGCAATCCATCCTCATCCGTTTTGTAACCTTCAAATTTCTGATTCTTTTCTTCCTTAGAGGGTCAATAAGGGGTGTGGATACCTCAATCGTTTAGAGAGAGTTCTTTTAACACCATTTCCAGGACATCTCATCCAAGTTGGACCTCATGGACTCCATCATTAGACCCATAGTTTTGTATGGTTCAGAGGTGAGGTCCTAGCTCGCTTGAGTCAAATTTGGTTGGGACTGAGAGAGTCCAAACCCTCTTTCTTTTCCACATTATCATATGCAATAGGATAGTACCCCAGTGCATCATTAACATAGAGTTTGCAACACACCCCTCATGAATGACGAGTGTCTTCATATTAGTAGGGTTGTTGCATCATCTTAAGAGTTTTGCTAACTCCATTGCTCATAGGGACCAATATCCATACCTTGCTTACCACTCTTAGGAGGTCATTGCCTAGTTTGGCCCCCTTAGGAAGAGGGCACTACTAGTTCTCAAACGTATCGTGTTTCCTACGGCCAGTTGGCATATCAATGGTTTGTCTTTCCTCATTTTAGTAATCTATAGATGCTTCTAGTCGCCTCCTCCCTAATAAGCAAGAGATGAATGGGATTCTCAAGGAGGATATTTATAGGCAGTATATCCAAGTCACTTAGATCTCTCCTCTAGGGGGGTTGAAGCCTGAGGTGACCTTTTATGCAGAGGAATTCATGGAGCTAAGGGACAACCTCATCATTTAGCTTCCTTACACACTTCAACATTCGATGCATGGGCTGAGGATCCCCTTAGGCTAGTTACGGGTGGGCTATAATTAGCTTTGGGTAGAAGTTGAGTACTAGATTCTCCATGAATATATATTATGTCAACTCTGCCACATACAAGAGATTGAGATAGAGGAGCAATTTGTATTTAGATGACCCCAATATTATGTGATACACGTGAAATTATATTGTTTGTTCGAAGACTCATAACTCCCTCTCCACATTCTTTTGGTATTCAGACCAAAGATCCCTAACTTGATATATAGGAGAGGCTCTCCGACTTAGATCTTACATCCTTCGGCTACCCCCTCGACCGGGAATTACTTACAGGATCACATCTTTCTTTTAGGTGCTCCTAGTAAATAGGGGCACCAACAAGCAAGCAAAGATCAATACCATTCTAGCTCCCTGATTTGTTAGGTCTTGAAGAGTAGTCTACCCCTCGCTAGCAAGACCGCTGCGGAGTTGTCAACTTAGATCCTGGGACAATTTATGCTAGACAAGCAAGTAGTCCATCTCCTCCAAATACCAACAATGGACCACCTCTTCTAGATAGAGGGACATTTGTTGGACCAACTCCAGCTCCTCCAATGAATCCTCTATCTAGAATTTCTTCTCTTTGGCCTTGGATGGTAGGAGAGGTGCACATTTGACTGTGGATACTTCAAGGAGGACAACCTCCCCTCTCCTTCTTAAAGCAATTGACACTTGTAACTATAATTTTAATTTCATCAGTTACAATGTAGTCATTCTATAAGGTGCCTTAGACACTCAATACTTGAAGCAAATGATATTTGCCAACACATAATTGACCACATTGGCTACAACAACAAAAATAAAGTAAGTGTACCTACTAGAATGAGGGAAGTGTTTGGTGCTATTAAGAATGACCATCCCATGTGATTCTCCCAACTTGATCATGTGTCTTCCGTATGATCTAGATGTTGATAGTGAGGTCAATTGGTCATTTATGAAGTCCCTTCGCTTGTTTATAACCTCATGGATCATCGAAGGGCTTGGGTACAATTCATGGGTTGAACATTGTATTCGATCAATTCGGGCATTGAAGTCACTTGGAAGAAGAATGTCACATGAAGCATAAGACTTAGTAACCAGGTGTTGCAAATATGTAAAGGGGGAGTCACCATCCATAAAAATAGTATGCTTAGAAGCAAAACTAATTATCTAAAAAATGTGTAAAATATGCATTCTATGTCCTCTAAATGTTTATATATAATTATGATCTGAAGATGCTAACATTTCATATCAAAACCAAATATAAACTTTGTTTCAGTTGCATGTAGTGTATAAGTATTTTCTAATCGTTTTTAATTTTCATTACAAATTAGAGTAAGCTCACATGATGCACTAGTGATGAATACTTTGCTTTTTATGTATGCAAGATTATTGTTTTACTTGCTAATGCTAATCCCTAAGAAATTATGGCAGGTTATGAGAAGTGGGCTTCCCAATTTTTGTGCAGTTGCTTTGGCACTTAATGACTTAGGGTGCGATTTCTAATCCTTGTAATTTTGTTTGGGTATAGCATAATTGTTACTTAATGTTATTCAAGTGAAGTGAACAAAAAATGTCATATGTGTGCTTCTTAAGTTGGCTCTTGTTTTTAGAACTCTTTGCTATAATTCTTCCCTGACATTTAGCAAGTTGGACATGTTTTTATTTTGGATAGAAATATTGGTGATTTACTTATGCTAGAACACATGATTATAATAGTATTAATTATTATTAAATTAGTTGAGTTTCTGACATTATGTTAGTAAACCATCATGCTTGCAAGATGTATAGTATCATATTCGGCATTTAGTTTCTATACCACTGACAAGTAGAAATGCTCATATGTACACTTAGTAGTGAAAAACCTGTTACCTCTCTAGGAGGTACCCTACATTTTTCATCTGGCTACACCATTGTAAGCCCAAGGATGCAAGTCAAATCTTTGTAGGCTGTGTGGAAGATGTTAAGATTAAATCTATTATTAGGTTATTTTCAATTTTCCAAAACAACAACATAAAGAGGATCACTGAAAGAAACACAATCACAAGGTACACAACATTTTATCTTGGGAAACCGTCATGGGGGAGAAAACCTAGCAAAAACTTCCTCAATAATAGATTGCCAATACAATGCTAAGACTAAGACCAAAACTCCAAGAATAAACTAGGACCGAGTATGCACCTCTCTTCTCCTTCCTCCTGCAACTGCAACTGCCTTCAAAAGATGCACACTAGATAAGTGAGTGAGTGAATGAACAAATGAGGCGCCATCTTCACTTATAAATACTTGTTCAGGAGGCACTGGGGTTATGTCTCTTCACTTAGTAAGGCTGACTTCTTCCAAGAGTGGTTAAAACCACTTTATAAACCCTAGGGGTCAACTTTACAAATGCCACCATATAAATATGGTTTGATCAATCCACAAAAGGGGATTTGGTCTTATACAAGTCCCAACATGATCAATCCACAAAAGGGGATTTGATCTATAAGATAATAACTCAAATATAATTAGAATATTCTTCGAAGTTACAATATTTTAACACTCCCCCTTAACGAGAAGGGTATTCTACTGATATAACCCAATACAACATCATCGAGAGAGTGAGAGGGAAACATCATCATCAACATCTGGAACACTGACTGGAACATATACAAATCATCATAAGTTATCCTGATCCATACTAACATATATTATTGCAAGTGTCTTTTCTTGTGTCTCGAGCAGGTACAATCATCCGGAGAAGCACTATACCTGTGGGGCATCCATTATTTGACTTGCAAGGCATCTCTCCCTACCTTCCTTTCCATTTAGACTTGACCTCTAGGGGGCTTCATTTCCACTTCCCTCCATCTCCGTCTCATTCCCCCTAGGGTCATCGAGATCACCTCCCTAGAGTGACCTAGTCACCCTTGAAGTGCGGGACCTACATCGAGGTGACATTGGGTGTAGGATTCCCAAGTTGCAGCACTTGTTTCGTGGTTGGGTCGGGCTTTGCCCAACCTACAACTTGCGCTATAACATTTTGGCGCCATTGTCGGGGACGATTTTGATCCTCTTTGTACCCTAACGACACTTTGGTAAGCTATCCCAAAGCCTTTCCCTAAGCTTACCTGGTGACTCCACCCAAGGGACGTTCCCTTTCCACCCTCCTTGGTGAGCGTGTCTTGAAGGTCATTTGGCGACTCCACCTTCCCAGAATCCTTCTTTCCCCAAACCTTTTCCCCCTGGGAGGTTCAATCCTTATAAGGTTTACCAAAGAAGGCCTCCTCTCAAGTCTCCCGTTGCTAAAAACCTTTTCCATAAATCCCTTTCCCTTGCTCCAATGGCTCACCCTTGGGCAAGAGACCTCTACAAACCCCTGAACATGGCCAACATCCAAGGTTACTCTAACAAGATGCCAACATATGTCAACAGGTGGTTACCAAGGTTCCCAGGAAACAATGTGATAACTGTCGAAGACCACATTTATGTCATGGGCCGAGACATGGACAATGCAGACATTGATCATGAAGATGTGGCCAAGAAACTATTCGCCTCATCATTGACTAAAGAAGCCCTTGATTGGTTCAAGGGACTCCCTGATAATCAGATCATGACCTATGATGCCTTTTCTGCCTTATTAAAAGCAGATGGTCAAGAAAAGCAGATGGTGGGACACTTGCAACTCAATTCAATCAGATAAAGCAAAAGGAGAATGAAACGGTAAGGGAATTCATTTCAAGATTTGACAAGTTGTACAATCAAATTCCAACAAATTCCAACAATCAAATTCCAACAAATTACCGTCCTTTAGCATCATCAATTCGTCTCCTTTACGTGAATGCCTTTGAAGGGCAGTTCCGATACATTCTTAAAGATAAAAATCCCACGTCATTGGCAGAGGCTAAAGATTTCAGTATTGACATTGAAGAGAATCTCCTTGATTCAAAAATAGAACCTTTTCAGTACCCTCGTAACAAGATAGAATCAAGGACGAAGGTTTCCAACAACACTGTTCCTAATCCGATTGCTCTCCTGACTTAGAAGATAGACCAGATGAATACTCAGTTTGTCCAAGTGAAGGATCAACTTATGAACCGTATGACTACAATGGAAAGAAATCAATCTACTCCCAGACCTCAGTTTGCTAGACAATAGAGAGATGCCACCGGTTGGAAGCCAAGACCTCAACAAGAGGCAAAGGTCCTGGATACTTTGAAACCTGTTGGGACAGCTGATATAGAAGCTTGGTGTCTCCCATGTCGAGAACCCCACAAGAAAGATGAATGCTCTCGAAAAGACGAAGATTATCCAGACGATATAAACTTCATGATTTGCAATCTCAATGATGAAAATGTTACTCAAGAACAGATCAATGAAGCCAGAAGAATAGAAGAAAGAGAGGGGAGAATTCGGGCCTTAAATAAACTAACAGATGATTAGAAGAAGGAATTAAGGAGGGAAATTCCAGTCTACAGAAGAAAAAATGCTAAGGGGGGTAGACTAGTGTTACCAACATCCGCAATAAAAAAATATCGCCGAGGGTCCGAAAACGTAAATATCGGCAACATTGGGGAAAATATCGGAAAATGTCATAAGAACGAAAAAAATAGAAAAATATTCATTGTTTTTCAATTTTTTAAATATCTAAAGCATCAACAACATCAAATAAATGCATTTCCACATAAATATGAAAAGATAACTCATATATAAGAAGTATAAGATGTCTAGTAAACTCGAATACATCATAGTCTACAGACCAACACTGAATCATGTCCCGAGTCTAAAGCCTCAAAATATCATCAAAAAATATGATAAGTGACAAATGTATCTCATCATCATGAGTCATCTACAATCAAATCAAATAAAGTCTAATGATTCGCTCTGCCCCTTTTACGAGAAAAGGTGATAGCTTTTCCTCTAGAGGAAGAAGCCCCTGGGGCTGGCACTTGACTCTGACGTCCTGTAGAAGAAGCAGGAGCTAGACTCTGGTGTCCTCTACTGTTTCTATTGCCAAGTACAACTCCCTCTGTCCGAGTCCGTAAAGATGGTGGCGAACTTTGCTCTGTAACATCCCCCTCCTCCTCCTCTGCTACTGCCCCCTCTACCTCCTGTTGTATCCAATCACGCATCGATTCCAAGATAGGCCTCTCGGACTCAACCCTCCATTCAACACTGGTGTCAATCCCATCCAACAAAATGGTGTCCACATCAGGTGTTTTCTAAATTTGCCTCACCAACAATCGGAGATTGTAGTAGACATATACCAGGTCATTGAGGCGTTGGGATTCCAACCTGTATGAGGGTCATAAATTATAAATTAATAATAATATTATAATTTTAATTTTAATTTATAATGAATTAAAAATTTAATTTGAAAATTTGTAACCTGTTGTGCTTCTTGGTGTGTATTTTATCAAATGCACTCCAGTTGCGCTTGCATCCTGAAGAGCTACATGTTTGGCTAAGCACCCGAATGGCAAGTTTTTGTAGATGGGGTACTCTACAACCATAGCTTGTCCACCAAGCATCTACAACAAATCAGAGAAACATAAGAAAAGACATTGTAATTTGAAAGTTAAAAGTTGAAAGAAGAGACATTGAAAGTTGAAATTTGAAATTTAATGAAGTTTACCTAGCATTTTGGTCTTCCTATCAGCTATAGCCATCTGAAAGCCAAAAGTCCCACCAGACATCCTATATAATTCCATTTGTTTGGAAATCTCTGCGTGTTCTTCATGACTTAGCACCATTCTCTCAACACATGTGAGGAATCCTTCCGTAACCTCAACATCAAATCTAAAACCAGATGAGTAAGAGAATGCGGGATTGAGGTAAATCCCTGCAGCATGAATCGGGCAATGAAGTGTATTGTTCCATCGCTGATCAATCATTCCCCATATCTGTAGTTGTCTCTGAAATCCATCATCTCCCTTGTCATCATAGTAGGCACAGATGACTTCTTTGGCCCTATCCATGGCCTCATACAAGTAGCCCATTATGGGCTTGTCTCCATCAACCAACCGAAGAACCTTTACCAAAGGTTCGCTAATATCAACCACCTCCTCCACTCCCACCCAGAAGTTCTCCTGGTATGACATAAGCCTACATATGGACTCCCCCTCCGGTTTATGGCTAAATGATAAATCATCCTACTCATGTGAAACAAACATCGTCTTCAGGTCCCGCATACAAACGAAGACAGATCGAAGTGATATGAAGCTAGTAGCAAAGTGTATGATTGCAGGACGCACCAACTCCTTGTTATTTGTGAATCTTCTCATCAAGCTAAGCACAGGTGCATGATTATATATGAATTTTGTGATGCTCTTAGCCGATTCAACAATGTCCCTGATATAAGAAATTTTTCCCATATCCTCTAAAATCAAATCTATACAATGTGCAACACAAGAAGTCCTAAACAATGTAGGATACCTCTGCATAAGCATCCTACTTGCAGCAACATAGTTAGCAACATTTTCCATTATGACTTGGACGACATGTTGTGGACCCACCTCCCAAATGAACTCATCCAATAAGTCACATAACAATGTTGCATCTTTAACATGTGCAGATGCATCAACAGATTTAACAAACATTGATCCCTTGGGACAATTAACCAAGAAGTTAAGAAGTGTCCTACCTGTAGAATTTTCCAGGTCCTATCAGCTGTCTTCTTGGTCTGTCTTTGACCAAGCTAAGACTCTAAGTTTCTTGCTGTCTTAAATTTAATTTCTGCTGTTTTATAACAACCAACAGTAGTTTTTAGTTTTGCTGATTTGTTATGGTTGTTGTCTCTGTTTGGGTGCTCTAGCAAGTAGTTTTTTGTATGACAAAATTAGTACATGCATACCAAATAACAAAAACACACCTAAACTATCTTTTCTGCTGAAATATGGACAGATCTAAGAGCTAATAACAGCCACTAAAATGCATGTGTAGACACAGGTATTTTTGGTCAACATGACCCTGGATAAACCCCCCCCGGGGAAAACCAGTTTGAGATA
>ML780356.1:295284-324964 GCA_009831015.1 Picea engelmannii
TGACCTCGTTGTTAGACGTAAAGCGAGATGTTGATGTGTTCCTTGCTTCTGACCTCGTTGTTAGACGTAAAGCAAGATGATTCCTCGCTTCTGACCTCGTTGTTAGACGTAAAGCGAGATGTTGATGTGTTCCTTGCTTCTGATCTCGTTGTTAGACATAAAGCAAGATGATTCCTCGCTTCTGACCTCGTTGTTAGACGTAAAGCGAGATGTTGATGTGGTCCTTGCTTCTGACCTTGTTGTTAGACATAAAGCAAGATGATTCCTCGCTTCTGACCTCGTTGTTATACGTAAAGTGAGATGTTGATGTGTTCCTTGCTTCTAACCTTGTTGTTAGACTTAAAGCAAGATGTTTCCTCGCTTCTGACCTTGTTGTTAGACGTAAAGCGAGATGTAAAGCATGATGATTCCTCTCTTTTGACCTAGTTGTTAGACGTAAAGCGAGATGATGATGTATTCCTTGCTTTTGACCTAGTTGTTAGACGTAAATCAAGATGATTCCTTGCTTCTGACCTCGTTGTTAGACGTAAAGCAAGATGTGACTGACACTGAGCTACCAACTTAACCGATGTGACATTGAGCCAGTGTAGTACTGTGATGTGCTAGCTCAGTGCTGTGATGAGGTATCATTTTTATTGATACATTTTGATGTAGATGATGATGGCATTCTTTCGAGAATGATAATGCTGTCGATGAAGAAAACTTTTGATGACTCGTAAATATGCTAGCCAATGTTTCAAGATGATATTGACGATACTGTCCTCTTGATGCCACTGATGATGCAGACCTCTCTCGCCTGATGATGTTGAAGAAGACCCTTCTTGTTAAGGGGGTGTGTTGAAATAATGTAACTGCGAAGAGTATTCTTATTATTATTGTTATTTTATTCATTGGATTAATCCCCATTGTGGATTAATCATGTCGGTAATTGTATTAGGACCAAATTTCTTTTTGCGGATTGGTCATTGGACAATTATAATAGGTAGAATAAGAAGTCGGCCCCAACAGTTATTATTGAGACCCAGAATTAAATTAAAGGTGGGTTTACCCACCCAGAGTGAGAGGTCGGCCCTGCCAGTGAAACCCTTTCACATGTGCTAGTCTTGTATATATAGGGAGGCTAGCGCCTCACTTTATCACACAACTCACTTGCTCATTCTCTTATGAGGCAAGCTGCAATTACCAGTTGGAGAGGGAGAAGAGTGGCGCATCTTTTGGAGAGGACTATCTGTATCGGTTTGAGTTATCTCTTGAACATTGTATTGGCAATTTATGATAATGAAGTTTTTGTTGGGTTTTCTTCTCCTAGAGAGTTTCCCAGGATAAATGTTGTGTCTCTTGTGAATGTGTATTTCTCAGTGATCTTGTTCTTATGATGCTCTTATCTATTGAAATGCAAAGAACTATAATAATGGCATAAACATTAACAAAAGTGAGGAGTCTCTCCTCATTCTTACACTTGCTTATTGAGAAAATAGATTTGGAGAGCTCTTGGAGAGTTTTCTAGGGTTTTTGGAAACCCTTGGATTTATCTCTAGTTTCGGTGTTGAAACTATACACCCTAATCGAATTTGAGGATGGGATCGCTTCAGATTTCGTCATTTTTCTTCATTGCTATGAAGTTTTATCATATTACTGCTAAATATCTTTGAGTATTGTCAGTTTCTTGTATGAGGCGGCTGAGTATTTAGTTGGGTGACTGTTATATTTATTGAAGGGCGAGTTACTCAAAGGAGAGGGTCGAACTGCCTTGTGGGAGACTGGATATTGTTACTGGGACGTTTCCTCTTGTTCAATGACTGAGATCTCTGCAGTGGGGGCCAAAACTTCAAATGTGGGACGCGTTTGTAGTGTGGGAGGTGCTCTAATTGTTGGGAGGGATGAAATATGCTTGTTGGGCACATTATTTGCATTGTGGGTCAAGTTGCTTTCCACTGAATGAGTATAATTCCTTCCTGGACGATTTATCATCTATTCCTGAGCCATATCCTCTCTGTGTGAAGACAATTTGCTACCACAATAACCAATTTGTTATGAGAAGAAGGGAGAACGACCACATCGACAGTTCTGGGAATGTTTCTTGTTAGAGGGATCAAACATTAGTGTAGACAAAGACTGTATGCCAATCTGGGCGCTTTTCCTGTAGCAGAGGAAGCAAGAGTTAGGGGTTCCATTCGCCTGGATTAGTCATATTTGGCAGCTACCACATCCATCTTATTCAAGCACTTGTAAATTGTTGCCCACAAAAATAAAAAGAAGGTTCCTTTACTTTTCATGGATGTTATCTATGCTGATATTTTAATGTGTATGCTGTCACAAATAGTAATTCTGTGTTTACATCAGTGCATCAGTGAATACTTGGACCCATTGTATGTGTTGTTATAATCTTTGTTGTGTTAAAAGGTAGTTGTTGGTAGAGTATAATTGCATATAAATCACATATAACACATCTGAAAACCATTACAATATACCCAGTAATATAGTTGGAGTGTGACAGTGAAAAGGTACCTAGTGTTTGGTGAAAATCTGTCATTTAAACTTCTCCATATAGCTACAATAGTAGAAAGAATTTGTGCAAATAGTACTGAGGTATTTTACAAAGAGGAAATGTTGGGTGCTCAACAAGAAAACAACAAGGTTCTCCCCTATCTCCACAGGTCAAGTCCAAAGTGCTTGGGTGCTCAACAAGAAAACAACAAGGTTATCCCCTATCTCCACAGGTCAAGTCCAAAGTGCTTGGGTGCTCAACAAGGAGGACACTTAGTGTTGTGAAACCGTCCTCGGCTTCAACCCCTTCTAGCCTCCACAAGTCATCTTATTTTAGTGGCCAAAAAATAATGGAAAATGAGTGCCTAATTAAACTAACCACTCAATCCTTTGCCCTTTCTTATTACCCAAGATCCACAAAGTGGCAAGGGGGGGAATACGGGGCAAATGCAGGGTAAATTTTATTTACATTGCACAAATGAAATTTTAAACACTAGCTAGCACAATTTTGCAGGATGTCATAACCACTCACATGCAAGGTGTGGGCAAACAATAAATAAATAGCATAAAAATAAATGAACAAACTTAGCCACACAACTTTGGCACAAGGTGGAGGACAAAGCCTTCCGATTTTGTGGCAAAGGTGGAAAAAATTAACTAAAGCAAAAATCAGAAAATTATTTTTAATCCTAGCCGACACGATTTTGCAAGGATGACAAAACCAATCACATGCAAGGTGTGGGAAAAAAATTTAAAATTAAATTACAGGTTATGAACTTGGAAAATAAATGGAGAATGCAAGCCCAAGAGACTCCCCTGGGCTGCTTACAAAGACTTTAGAAAGAAAGAGAAAGAAAGGGGTTTTGCACCAAAGTTTGTAGATGTTTTCTTGAGTTTTTGGTGGGCAATTTTGGGGAGAACCTCCCCTTTTAATGGTGAAAACCTGCACAAAACAACAAACAAAGCTTAGTGGAAAATGTTAAAAATCACCTAAATATGTTAGTATTGAATTAGCATATGTACAGAAAATTTTACAATAAAAATCTGAACTTGGAAATTGATTTTTTAGCAAGATTCAAGTGATTATATATGCAGAAAATAAGTAAATAGAAGGCTAGAAATTAAAACAGAAAATTATGTGAAGAAAAATGAAGCCTTTGGAGCTCCTCCTCCTAGCTTTGGCAACCTGCAAATTTGTAAACCCTTGCTACACAATGAGGCAAGAAGGTGAGACATTTTAAAAGGTCTACAAAATACTTTTCAAACACTGATAAAAACGAATCACATAAACCTATAACAATACTACTACAGATTTATCCCTAGCAAAATACTTTACTTAGGGTTCTTTAAGTAAAACAATGTGAAGCAAAAATAAACAAAAATTTACAATATTACCTGCACTAAGATAAAAACACCATACACGAGTAGTCAAAGACACCAATAGAACACCAAAAGATCTTCCAAAGTCTCACTTTATTGCTCAAAAGAATGGTTGCAAAATTGTAACAAAATTACATAAGAGAACTTGGAGAGAGGGGGGAGAAATTTTGGTATAATGGAGTTGTTGTGAAAACTTCCTCTCAAAATGAGGAGAAGGGGCTTCCTTTTAAAGGAGGGAAAGAGGAGAGACCCCTCTTGGATGAGTTACAAGTGTCACTCATCCAAGAGAGAAAGAACAAGTCAGGGGGGGGGCACACTTTTAGGGTTTTGGAGTGCATTAGGATTTGAGGGGTGAGATGTGAGGGGAGAAAACCTCTTTTGACTTGTCATGGGGGGTTCTTTTAAGTGGATTTTTACTTTTCCAACTTAAGAAATACATTAGAAAACATTTCCCCACTTCCTCTCATGACTTTAGACACTTTTACAATTTTTTTGCTTTTTACCTTATCCAATTATTTGTTGACTTTTGACTGACTTGGACTCCAAATGGACAATGACCTAGCAAAACTTGTCCAATTGAGTTGAAATTTGGTCCAATGGTGTAGGGGGTCATAAGTCATTTGATTTGAGTACTCACACCCCTATACAAAATCCACAAAGACCAAATTTTTACATTTTTCATCAAAAATAATTAAAATTTCCAATTTACGGAAAAAAATTTAATTATTAAAAAATCCTATCAAAACCTAACAGAATTCCGCAAGACTCTAGGAGCTGTCTAACATGGTCATTTACAACACTTCTAAACCTTAGTTACCCACTGGGCTCGATCATTAAAATGTTTTTCACCACTTTGGAGTATTATAGATTGAAAAACTCAAGAGCAATTAAAATCGTTGAAAAACAAGATTCATTATCCGAGGAACACTCGATGAAATGACTTCCCTAATGATAAAGTCCTAAGAAACTAAATTATTTGACCCATGCTAACATATTACAAAATTATCCCATGTAGGGGAGCAGACATTTTGTGTACACAGAAAGAAGTGTTGGGGGCAAAATTGCTCTGTTGGGCCACAAGTCTTCAAAATTGTCGTACCATAAGGTACATATCTTCATGATACATTACGTTGACACCTAGTTGAAATAGGGGGTCAACAAAGCCAAAAACATGTTTTTGTCGTCCTTATACACACTTGCAAACGTGAGCTAAGTCCTGCTCACTTAGTGTGTCCTCGGAGGCATAATGCCTAGGTTCAAAGTCCACGCTGTCACTTTGACTTGAACCTCTTCCGTCTAGGCTAACTCCTAGGGAAGCCAAGGGGGGTAGACCCTAGTTACTAGATGTGATTTAGAGTTAAATGTTCTAGGAGTTGGTTTTAATAAGTTAAAAGGCTAGGGGGAATCTAGCCTATGATGTTAACCAACAAATGCAAGATGCAATTATCTAAGTATGAAAGTTAGACATTTTCCTAGGGCAACTAAGACTAGCGCCTAAGATTGGGCAAGGGGTCAACTAAGTTAAGGGGATGTTCATTACAAGATAATTACAAGTTAAAAGTATTACAAAATTATAACAAGTCAGGTACAGACTAAATACAAAAGAATATCTAAGATATACATAGCTAAACTAGATACAAGATATACAAAATATTAACAAGTGCTTGAAATGTGCAGGAAAGAAGATATTCAGATATGAGAGATAATCAACACATCAAGCCAAACATGCTCACAACAGATAGAATTTTGTTGGACTGCTTACAAATGGAAAAGACGCAAAGCACTCAAGACCCAGTCAAGAGAATGCCTCCAGGTGGATGTGCACTTCTTGAAGGATCACACCACAGATACAAGAACAAAATATAAATGAAAGCTTTGAAAGTAGAGTGCTCCAGATGGAGAGATGTAACCCCTTGACAATTATTCTACAACATGTAAAAGATAACTTGCATGATATAAAGAGATAATGAGATCAGTGCTTGCAAGTGTAAACGTATATTGCAGATGTTGTAGACTAAGGATTAAGTTAAGTGATTAAGTGTGAGATTAATTTTTAGCTCTATCTAGGTGTCATCCCAAAAAACTCTCCTCCCCCAGTTATCAAGTGATTGTTGGATGCTCAAGAAGTGAGGCAACGAGGCCTACCCTAGCTTCACAGGTCAACCCTAAGATCAGAGTACTCCTGGAAAGGACGTCACGCATCGTGAGACCGTCCCCGTCCTAGCACCTTTCATTGCTTTCCTCCGACCCTGTTTTAAATGGCGAAGATGGTGAGTTATGGTGTCCTATTAAGTCTAATTAATTAATTTTAGACCTATGAGCTAAGTATGCAATGTCTGTTTGAGTGCTTGTAGCTAGCTCAAAAATGTGATCTCTTAAACCATGAAATTGCAAGTTCTTAAGTGATTGAGTTACTGCGTGTGAATTTTAAGAACTGAAAGAGGCTTGTGATTGAAAACTGAAAATGAAGGTTGAAGCCTTTGAACCAATGGATTTGCAAGTTAAAATTTTAGTTTCCGGAAAGGGTCCACCTTGGGGACCCAAAACCAGAATTAATGGTTAAGTTCTTAGATTATGAGATCGCATATATGAAGTGTAAGAACTGAAAGTAACTTGCGGAATTGTAAAAGATGATTACTTTATGCCTTTATGAAACTGGTGTTAGCATGCACATGTTTAAGATAAAGATTAGAGACACTGAAACTTGCATGCTACCGAAAATAAAGATCTAATCTAAGCCACCACAGGCTCTAAGCTAGCATATGTTAAGTGTGAGATCTACTCTAGATTATTTTAGCTTTAAGAATGCATGTAGAAATCACTACTAATCTAGCTAAACTAAGCAAGGAAAGACAGAAAATAAAACTAATCTAAACTTGCAAAGTAAATATTGAAGGAAAGGAAAGAAAGTCGCTTGGATACATCTCCTTTGGGCTTGCGTTTACAGTATCTTAGAGGGAAGAGAAATAAGATAAATTGTTACCACAATGATAGAAGTTGTTTGAGGGTGTGTTGTGCATGAAATTGGGCAGCATGCCCTCTTGTCCTGGCGAAAATCTGCAAAAATTAGCAAGCTATTGCTTGCTGATTTGAGTTGCAACACACTCAAAAAACGTTATGAAATTTCTGTTTTTAGGCAGAAATTTCGTACATATGTAAACCAAAATTTATATGATTAAATCGACCAATCTAAGCATGTTATATACCCAAAACTAAACGTGAAAGAATGAGGAAGAGGGACAAAAAATGCTAGTGAAGTGTAAGCGAAGATGAGGGTAGATTCGTCCTTGAAGCTATCCCAACAACTTCATAGAGGTGATATGCAAAACTTAAACCAAAAGTGAGATGGAACAACAGATAATATCCTGCATGCATAGACAATACAACATAGTTTCTATTATATAAGCATGCACAAAATATATAGATGAGCAACTACACTATTGTCTCACCTAGCCTAGTAAACTAATTTACTTGAACAACTATTGACCAAAACACATAAAGATTCAGAATGATATCACCTCACAATAAGTGGCACATCCAGACTAATCTTGAATGCCACAGTTCCTCCAAAGCTATTTATGTATTATTAAATGGGAAGATGTTGTAGCATCAATGCTGCTACAAGCTCTTCAAAAGCCAAAACCAGTGAAGCAATGTGAAATAAATGAGAGAGAGAGAGAGAGAGAGAGAGAGAGAGGGATGGGGAGAATTCGGTAGCATAACAACACTGTGAAAAATGATCTTTAATGAGGGAGAGATATATTTCTTATATAGACTTGAGAGACCAAGAAACCTCCTCTGGATCTTCAAGTGTCACAAATCCAACTTAAGTGACAACTCAAGGAGAGGTGGCGTGAGCTTTGAGAGGGCGTGAGGTAGGAGTGTGGATGGCATGAGGAGCACACGCCCAAGAGGCACGTGAGAGGTGGATGAAGGGACCCACGTTTCATATTAAGTAAGTTTCTAAATAATACATGGGAGTGGGGACGCAAATCCAAAAGGGAATGTGTGAGGTAAGAGGAATGTGCGAGCTTACGTGAGGGATGTGGAGGGATGTGTGGGTTTGGAAAGGGAGAGTGTGTGGGACACACTCCCAAGTGGGACGTGGATGGGTGAGGAAGGGTGTAGTGTAAGGAGGGTCCCATGACTTATTAAAACATGAGTTTATTATATCACGTGGGAGAGGGGACGTAAGCTCATAAGGGGTTTTAATTAAAAGGTAAGTAATAATTAAAAGAAGGGTTTAAAAGGGTTAGGTGGGTTAGGTGGGGTCTCCCTCATTAAAATCACACTTACTTTACCTGATTTGGTCTATTATTACAAAACTGACATTTGCCCATGTCTTGGGTTTGGCAATTAAAATCGTCATTTTTCGAAAAAAACTCCTAGGTGGACAAAAAACCTAGCAAAACTTGTTCAACTGAGTTGAAACTTGGCCCATGGGTGTAGGGGATCTCATTATCTTTCTTTTGAGTACAAATACCCCTATCAAAAATCCTGGGACCTAAGTTTTACATTAAATACCCAGAATTAATTAATTAATTCCCAACTTTAAAAAAAAACCTAGCTAGACTTGACAGAATTCCGCAAAATTTTGCGTGTTGTCTTACATGGTCATTTACAACATTCCTAAACACTAGCTACCTAGGAATGACTTCATTAGAACGTCTTTCACCACTTTGGAGGATTTATTGGGTGGGAGTGAAAAACTCAAGGGAGATTAACCCGGCTGGTTAGGCCACATTAACCTCCTGAGGATAAAAAACACTAAGTGAAAGGAACTCTCCTAATGAAGAAAACCCTAAGGCAACTAACTTAACCATGATCCATGTAGACCTATTACATTATAAACCCGTGCAGGGGTGTGGAAATCCCGCTTACAAAACTGTGTGCTGGAATAAAAAAATGCCCTGTAGAACCAAAAAGTCTTCGACATGTTTGCATCTGTTGATGCATATCTTCATGGTACATGGAGTTGACCCCCTAGATGAAGAGGCGGTCAACACACGTTAAAAACAAAGGTGATACTTTAAGATGAGAAATACTGGAACACATTGTGTCTCCAAAAACACTACTCAAATTTGACCTATAGGTTGAAGGAATTAACCTTCTAGGGTTTCTAGGTGGGTGACTAGATGCCCTCTCCTAACTATTCACCATCTTAGTCTCTTAGCATTGTTAGAATGTCCAATACTTGGTTCAATGCAAATACAAATGAATTTCAACTCTTATTTGCTTCTTTGGGAAGGTGGTCTAAGACTCTTCTTCTTATCTTTCTTGTTACCTTCCTTTTTCCAATTCTTGTTCTTAACTAGGGGATTTTCTTAAAACACAGCCTTAGTGGATGGACATATTGATTATAGATCTTTCCTCTAAAATTTAAATGTTAAGAATGGGGTAAGTTTCTCTTTCGGCCACACCCAAGATTATATTCTAATCATCATTGTATGTGTTTCTAGGATTGTCTAAGGCCGACCTAGTCAACATTCATTTCCTGTATTTCTAGGTTTGGTTAAGGCCGACATAGTCAATGTGGGCCCGTAACCCCTCTTGGGGGAAGTTTTGTACTCTTGAGTTGTGTATATATACACAACTTTCATTTATTATTTTTACATATCTTGTGTTAATTCATTCATTCTTTATACAAGTGATTTAGCCTACGGGTGCCTTAAAGTGTTGTGTCTTATTTTTCATGGGTTATTTTTCTTCCTAGGAAACTTGCCCTCGATTATGCTTCTCTAGCACACTAGTGCTTTCTCTCTCTGTTAATGCAGAATTAGGGTTTGCCAGAAGGGTTCTCTAACCATTTTGTGTATAAATTCATGATTTTGGAATAGTGTTATATTTGTAAAAAGTCCATGTTGGTATAATAAGGGCCTAATGACTTATTTACTAACTTAAGCCTTTAGTTGGGGCTTTATTAGGGATTTTGCATCTCTATGTATATAAATAGGGGTTTTATGCCTCTTATGTATCCATATCATTCTATCTATGCAAATAAATTGGTTTCTAGATTTTCTTGGAGACATCCTCCCCCATTACTCAAATTCACATGTGCGATCCTCACTTGGGTGTGCAGGTGCCCCTGTTGTTTCTTGCTTATTTTTTGCTTTTATTGTTCGATTTCCATTTCTGTTGCAGTAGTGGCCCCATTTGGTTACAAGGCCATTTCATCTAGGCTTGACATTCCTTATAGAATCCAATTGTAAATTCATTCTATGAGGCTTTTGTAGTTCACCTATAATTCTATGAATTTACATATTATTTTGTCAATCATGATTGGAATATTCTCATTCGATCACTATAGCTCAGGTTATGAAATGTATCTTATTTTTGGCACGAGACATTGTGCAAAACCACAAGACATTATGGAAAACCCTTGATGGTTTCAAAAAAAAACTTTCCCATGCAATGAGTAACCTTCAACTTTTTCATCAATGGAATACTTAAATGATTTGAGGAAGGAAGTTGGGCTCTCCCTTATAGTGCTATCATAAGCCCAAGGGTGAACATATCACATAGTTTCAAAAGCCAAAAATAACAAAATTCAAAATCCATGGAAGCCTCAAATCCCCCTAGATTCTCCTCCAAATACATAAATAAATTTTATAAGATGATACCCACACATATTTATATGATGTGTGAATTAGATCTAGGACTTGATGTTAATGCCTGTTAGATCAATGTTACCGAAATCGCTTCTTCCCTCCTACAATCTTGGTCTCATTTCATGCTTCAGTTGAAAACTTTATGGGTGTGCTCCTGGGAGCGTGCTCTTGAAATGAACTGCTTTCAAGAGTTCTCTGAGGAGTGTGCTTCACCCAAAACAAAATGCTCCGTGGTCTATTCCAAGTTCCCACTCCATTATTTTCTCTGATGGTGCTCTTGTGGTGCTCTCATATCACTCTTGTGGTCCTCCTTAGATGCTCTCAAAACACTTCCATAGTATTCCTTAGGCGCTCCCACGATACATGTTGCATACGCCACTCAAAGGATAAACAACCTAAATATGATTGGCCAATGCTTTGCAGAGTTTATTTCCGAGCAAAAAAATTATTTGCAAGCACACCTATCAAATGTAACCAAATGTGAAAAAGACAATCTGATGCAATTTGGGATGATATTTAAGGTAATCAACATGTGTTGAACTAGTATGGTGTATGGATGCAAGTTATAAGTGATTATGCCTCTTTGGATGAGTATGTTTGAATATGGGGAATGTTTGGAAGGGGCTAGCCTTGAGCATGTCCCATGCATTTCTACCTCTTATACATTTGGTTACGATCAATTGAAATTTGTGGATTCTAAGTTGCTCAGTGAGCTTGTGGTGTGATGTATTTTTATTATGTTTAACATATATATTGATGGGGTTACATGCTTGTAAGAACATTTGAAAGAAGAAAAGAGAAATTCCTAACCTACTATCTCTGTATCGTGTTTAGATTAATCTTTGATAGAGAGAGTTTTAAGTAGTCTAAATATGTTCCCATTGAAGAATCAACATTTATTAAATGTACCATTATGAGGAAAAAATAAGCTTGCAAATTTATTATTGTCTTCCTATATAGAGTCTAGAGCAGTCAGAGTGAGATCATCACCTCAGTATCTTTTGCAACTAGGTAATTAAATGGTTTGAACAACCTAGGAAATGGTTTTTGCTAGGGTAGGAGAGGAGTTGGAATGTTGGTGTTTTGGTGAAATAATAAATGATATGACCGTAACTTTAAGTTAAAGATGTTGACAATTCATTGGGATTTTATCCACTAGTTACAATGTTCATGACACACGTGCTTTCACAGGTTTTGAACATTTCTTTTGTAGAGAGGTGTTGGAGCACCCTGTAATATCCTAGAGTCGGCTAGTCTAGGAAAAGTTGCTAATCTGCTATGTTTGTTGTCTAATCTGATACATTGGGGGTTTATGGATGCGTTTAAGTTGCGGGTTTTAACATTCTTGGTGTTTTTTGCATGTGTGTGTAGATAAATAAGTTGTTTACAACATATGAATAAGCATATAGATAACAAATGAGGCAAAAAAATGTAAATCATATATTATGAGATTTTTGTTGATTACAATGTCGTATGTGGCTGGAAATAGAGAATCACTCGGCTAGATCAGATCTAAGTGGATCTTAGCTGGAATACAATAAAGAAGTAAACTAGAAAGATGATACCCAGATGATAGAAGACTTTCATTGGATAGGATGTGAGTTGGATGATCTGTTGTGTGCTCACACAACAATTGTTGCGGAACTGGATTGTGCGCACTGGTGGCTACACACCTCGGATCTGGCTGGAAACTGTCCCAAACAATGCACCTTGCCCTCTCACTTAGTCCTAGTGTTTGACAGCATGACAATCGACCCTCTGCTGATATGTCTGGACCCCGCATGGATCCCCCTAGGGAAAATGCGCCCCCACTGCTGCTGGAAATTGTGCCCTAGTGATTCCTCTGTCGGAATCAGCTGATATGTAATGTCCCCATTTTGGGACATTATAACATTATAGAGCGTTATGCCTACCAGAGTAGCCAGATAGGGGTGACAGAGAGTTCGAGAGATATTGAGGGGTTTTATTGGGCCCAACTTGCATCGTTCATCATCAGGATCCATTCCGCACAACTTGGCTTTGGTTTCGTTGCATTCCAATGATTTCCGTAATTTTGAGTTATTATGGGTCATATCTTAATTAAATTCACTAAGAAGGTCATAATGGGCATATTACTTGGAGAAACCTCTTAGTGTAATAGCTCATCGGAATCGGGAGGAAGAGCATTACAGGATAAGATGATGAGAAGTGTCTTTCAGTGGCCGGAGAAGCCATAAGGATGGATAAATCACTTTTTAGAGGAAAAATGGTTAATTAATTAATTAATTAAGTGATTTAATAAAGGAATGATAAAATAAAGTAAAATTCACTTGGAGGGAAAAGGTCAACAACGCATTAGGGTTTCGGGAAGCTATAAAGGAAGGGTAAAGCAACCTAATTGATTAGGTTATGATTTGATGTTGAGATATTTGCAAAGGAGGAGGAAATTGACCCCCCTTGTTGTTTTGTGGATTTCTAGAGGAAACCAACACCATTGATCAGTTTCGGTGTTGAGAGACACACCCTAGCCTATCGGATATACCATCCAAGTATTTCACCTTGCATTACAGTATCCAGTTCAGTGATTGCGCAGCTCAACCAATGAGGGCACAAGTGTTAGAGAGAGGGTTTGTGCGACCGCTTGATACAGTTTAGTATTTGGCCGATTCCTTCTGACCCATTAGAGAGCTAGCCAGGGCACACCTATTGAGCCACCTGTCGTTAGTTTTCGACGGTGGAATCTCCCAGAAAGAAGAAAACGGTCATTTAGGGCGCAACTCTTGAGGAAGAACATTTGGGGTTCCAGAGAACATTCTGGAGCAGATCTGAGGAATCCCTTTCGACCCATTACAGAGGAGGCCATGACGATCGTTTTGAGCTATACATCGTCATATTCCATCGGTGGAATCACTAGAGCGCACTCATTGAGCCCAAGAGGTGCGCAAACCCCCAGGGGGTGACATCCAAAGCTTCAGAGGTCAGATCTTTAGTTTGACAATCATCAGGATCAACCTAGAGGCCAGGGTGCATCTTTTGAGACAGTTTCTAGCTCATTCCGATGGGTATTGTCATCAGGGCGAATTTTCCAGATTCTACAGTAGTTACCGTGAGTTGTCAGACTATTTTTTGTCAATCTATCCGTGCATGCGCAGACTAACATTCATTCTTCTGATCACAGGTATTTCTTATCAGTTGATTTGTATTCCAGTGAGGATCCATGAGATCTAACTAACGATTATTATATCTGCTTCCGGTTATTATTGTATTTCCTGCTTTTTCCACATTATATATATATATATATATATATATATATATATATATATATATATATATCAATGAGTTGTGTTGTCCTTATTTCGCATACATTGTCTTATACTGTTAAAACACATAATAAATTGGAACACACATGCGAAAATCACCAAGCATGTTCACACAGTAACTCAAACGCATTCAAAAACCCCCAGAGTATCATATTCAGTGGCCAAAAACCGTAGTTCAATAATACATATCCAGATCAGCTGGATCAGGGATATTTCAGTGGTATCAGAGCTAGTTTTCCTGCCATCCTATGGGGAAAATCAGTGAGGAGTTATGTCAGATTATGTCCACTAAAATTCAGTGGTGATAACTTGCACGTATACCTCCAGATGCAGTAGTAGGGAGTAAAGTTCAGATCAGATATGGAGGACAACATGACGGATATTTGTAGGATGCTTGCACATGGGCGACAATAGTTGCGGTAGGCTATGGCAAGCCTTAAAAAATATACACGGATCAAGGGAGCTAATGAAGAGTTTGCAAATTGTTTGAGACAGTATCAGGAGCTTGGCATGGAATTTCATGCAGACATGTCATTCAAGGATTATTGCACCATCAAACATCCTGAGTGGTATGAACCCCAACTATCAAGGCACAAGAAGGGGAAGGTGCACATTGTTGAGGTACACTATGAGAGTGAGGATGAGGAGGTGCATGAGAATGCAACCACAGATGCCTATTTAGAGTAGTCAGATGAGGTTAGTGACTTGTGCACATCTAAGGGACAGTTGGATGGACAGGATGATAGTGCATGTTCTTCATCTTCCCTACCAGGCAGTGTTGAGACTTCAACACTTTAGCATAGTGATGACACTTGTGAGGATTAATATGTGTTGGCACTTGGACGTGATGAGATTAGGTGGTTGGATGACCAACCCTGGGGTATAGACATGGCTTCTAAGAAATCATGTATGGAGGATGATGAGTTTTCTATGATGACAGTGACACATTTTTCATCTTCTCAGACACCTATGATAGCCACGACACATGAGGATTTTAGTAGCATTTTTGATCTGGTGGAGGAGCCTTGCGTGAGGATTGCACTCCAGGGACATGGATCTGCAGACCCAGGAGGAGAGGCATGACTTGGAGACAGTTGACCTTACACATACCTACCAGTGTGGGGAGAGCGAGTCACCTCTTTTGGAGATTCCATTGTTAGATCAGGTTGTGGAGATTGACAGTTTGATAGGATACTCACTTCCAAGACCAATCCACAGTGATGAGGGTGTACTCTGCATGGGCCGGGATGACCATATCTCATGTCTAGACACATCCGTATGGGATCCGGGTGCAGATGACATTAGCAGAGTGAGCACACAGGAGGATACAACTACCCATACAGGATACAAAGCGATTTAGATGGGGGTAGCAGTTGGTGATGGTGTGCAGTGGCATACATGAGGATGCAGTAGCACAGTGGACAGTGGGCAGTTCAACGCCTTATCTTTTGAGGAGTGTGTTTTGGGGGATTCCATTGTTGACACTAGCAGTGAGGGGCATGAGGTAGAACCTCAGTGGGACTGTGATCAGGAGTCATGACATTAGACGGGACAGTTGAGAGTCAGTGAGGACATGATCATGGCAGCTACTAGATGCATGGATGATACACACATTGGTGATAGATTATTGTTGGAGGGCATCGATGGCACATGGTAGTTCAGATGGGGGATTTGCCATGGATGAATTTCATACTCTCAGGGAATGAGTAACTATGATTAGGGTCGACTACTAGCAGTTGTTGATGGACAGAGATTACCTACTAGAGGTTGGTGAGATGTATCGCAAGGCCCCGAGGAAGTAGGAGTTGGAGGTGGACCAATTCACTCATGAGTTGGTGAGCACACAAGGATTCTTGGAAGGCACACAGACAATCCTTCAAGAATCTGAGTCCAGATTAGATGAGCTCCTTGAGGAGACTGGTCAGAGATACACTATATCTATCTCGACAGAGAGTCAGATATGTTCCTCAGTTACATTGCTGGAGGATGTCCTGGTGTCACAGGGGCCACCATTCATGGGTAGTTTTGAGACAATCGGTAATACACATACACATGAGGATTCCAGAGCCAGGGGAAGTTACAAGGACACTTTCATTTGTGTTCCAGGATTGGTTGATATCCACACAGAGGTTGAACCGAAAGTACACCTTGGACATATGATGATGAGAGAAATGTACAATGGGATTCATGGGGAGGCATTGGATTGCAGGGAGGAGACACACTTAGTGGAGCATGGAGATTCCTCTCCCTTGCAGCAGCACATAGTTCTGGGAGATCACCTTCACAATACCAACAACTATTTGAGTGATGATGGAGGGAGAGTGATTGACCAACAGTTTATGGAGTTATCTATTGTTGTATCTGATAGTTGTAGTTTAGATGATTACTCACCACGGGTGCTAGTGGATGAGCTTTTGGTCCAATCCTGGGGATTGACCAAAGCATATGACACTTTCCAGTCCTATAGTCGATTACAGATGTTTCTGTTAGCTTTTCCTGATACTTTCATCATTGACAACAACATAGGGGGAGATAGACAGTGGCAGGGGACATGGAGAGTTGGTAGGCCAAGACCACCTGACAGGAGTGTCTTTATTGCATACAACATGATAGGGGTGGATCATCAGAGACAAACAAGTGAGACCTTGGGCGTGACCTTGGGCGTGATGGTGAGCATTTTAGGCCATGGGATCGCAAATATCTTAGAGGGTGACATAGATTCAGATTCTCATTGGGATGAGGATGGAGAGCTTCCGACAGTTATCAGTATGACACATGAGCAGTTAGTGGGGATTGGA
Organism: Picea engelmannii; assembly: GCA_009831015.1. Lineage (NCBI taxonomy): Eukaryota > Viridiplantae > Streptophyta > Pinopsida > Pinales > Pinaceae > Picea > Picea engelmannii. Next base: position 311,857 of record ML780356.1, read on the forward strand.
AGTGATGAACTTCTAATGTTTCCATGGGATCCAGGAGTCCATTTGGTCAGTGGGTTGTTTCATCTTATGATGGCCCAGGTTGCGCCAGAGGGCAACATACTTCACTCGTGGATGGTTTTGAGGGGGCTTGCAGGGACTTGTTCTATGTTGCAAGAGTCGAGATAGGTTCTCCCTATTGATACTCATGATCGAGTATGGAGGTGGTTGGGAAGATGTTGATTCCATAGAGATACCTTTACATGTTCAGCTTCTTGACAACAGGCCCAGTTTTCACAGGTATGTCAGCATGAGGATCCAGGAGTGGGGGATCCAGTATGTATACTTTGAGCAGACAATCATGATCAGAGTAGTGCAGTGTCTGTGTGGTGGTCCCTGTTAGAGGCTAGCATGGGACCCTGGGATTACAGGGCTAGGCATTTCATTGATTGATGGAGACGAGTGGATCTTTGTAGGGGGAAGTCACTTTGACTTTCTAGTGAGCTTCAGTATTGGAGGGAGCACGTCACTTGTTGGTGTTTCGTTGAGGTCTTGTAGTACCTCACTATGGCAGCAACATGTCCAGTTGGTGGAGGTCGTGTTGGGGTTGGTACGGTCTTGGAGGGAAGACTCATTTCAGGTTGAGACCGTGTGTTATTGGCAAGAGACTCATGGTATTGATATGTTACATGATTATATTTCATGAGGCATTGCAGTTCACATTCTGATATGGGATCCAGGGATTGGAGTGCTTGGTCAGTGTTTGATGGAGTTGAGTTTCGAGTAGAGTGGTTTCTCGAGGAGTTGACTGAGATTCTTTGGCCATTGATCATTCTACTCATCAAGAGGATGTGGCTGTCATGTGTGGTGACCACTTGGAGAGGCCACATCTTGAGGGCACCCTACCTTGTGTCACACAGGTGGATTTGGGACCCCGATATCATATGTAGTTGGATTCAGTTATTTCTTGAGGACAAGCAATATTCTGGCAAGGAGGATTGTAATGTCCCCATTTTGGGACATTATAACATTACAGAGTGTTATGCCTACCAGAGTAGCTAGATAGGGGTGACAGAGAGTTCGAGAGATATTGAGGGGTTTCATTGGGCCCAACTTGCATCGTTCATCATCAGGAACCATTCCGCACAACTTGGCTTTGGTTTCATTGCATTCCGGCGATTTCCGTAATTTTGAGTTATTATGGGTCACATCTTAACTAAATTCACTAAGGTCATAATGGGCATATTACTTGGAGAAACCTCTTAGTGTAATAGCTCATTGGAATCGAGAGGAAGAGCATTATAGGATAAGATGATGAGAAGTGACTTTCAGTGGTCGGAGAAGCCACAAGGATGGATAAATAACTTTTTAGAGGTAAAATGGTTAATTAATTAATTATTTAAGTGATTTAATCAAGGAATAATAAAATAAAGTAAAAGTCACTTGGAGGGAAAAGGTCAACAACGAATTAGGGTTTCAGGAAGCTATAAATGAAGGGTAAAGCAACCTAATTGATGATTCTGTTGTGATTTGATGTTGAGATATTTGCAAACTAGGAGGAAATCGACCCCCCTTGTTGTTTTGTGGATTTCTAAAGGAAACCACCACCATTGATCGGTTTCGGTGTTGAGAGACACACCCTAGCCTATCAGATATACCATCCAGGTATTTCACCGTGCATTATAGTATCTAGTGTTCATTGATTGCGCAGCTCAGCCAATGAGGGCGCAAGTGTTAGAGAGAGGGTTTCTGCGGTCGCTTGATACAGTTCAGTATTTGGCTGATTCCTTCCGACCCATTAGAGAGCTAACCAGGGAACACCTATTGAGCCACCCGTCATTTGTTCTCGACGGTGGAATCTCCTGGAAAGAAGAAAATAGTCATTTAGGGCACAACTCTTAAGGAAGCACATTTTGGGTTCCTCGAAACATTCCGGAGAAGATATGAGGAATCCCTTTTGACCCATTACAGAGGAGGCCAAGACAATCATTTTGAGCTATACATCGTCAGATTCCGTCGGTGGAATCACTAGGGCGCACTCATTGATCCCAGGAGGTGCGCAAATCCCCAGGAGGTGACATCCATAGCTTCAAAGGTCGGATCTTCAGTCCGACAATCATCAGGATCAACCTAAAGGCCAAGGGGCATCTTTTGAGATAGTTTCCAGCTCATTCCGATGGGTATCGCCATCAGGGCGAGTTTTCTGGATTCTACGGTAGTTACCGTGAGCTGCCTGACTGCTTTTTGCCGATCTATCCGTGCATGCGCAGACCAACATTCATTTTTCTAATCACAGGTATTTCTTATCGGTTGATTTTTATTCCAGTGATGATCCATGAGATCTAACTGACGATTATTATATCTGCTTCCAGTTATTATTGTATTTCCTGCTTTTTTCACATTATATATATATATATATATATATATATATATATATATATATATATATATATATATATATATTAGTGAGTTTTCTTGTCCTTATATCACATGCATTGTTTTATATTGCTAAAACACATAATAAATTGGAACACATGCGAAAATCACCAAGCATGTTCACACGATAACTCAAACGCATTCAGAAACCCCTAGAGTATCAGATTCAGTGGCCAAAAACCACAGTTCAACAGTAGATATCCAGATCAGGTGGATAAGGGATATTTCATGATAAGGGTCTCAAACTGAGTGCCCTAGGCTCCTCTGAAATGTGTCGAAAGGATTTCCCTAAATCTGATCTGATGATCTCTCGGGAATCCCAAATGCGTCCTCCCCAACTGTTGCACCCTCAATCGCTAAGAGATGCGCTCAAGATGATTTCTCCTTCGGAATCTGACGAGAAAATAGACAATAGAAGCGTGCTACCCTCCTCTCAACTGGGTTGAAGGGGAATCACTAGATTCTCCATGACTGGGACAAGTCAAGTCAATCTGATGCTCAGTGGTTGTGCCCTCTACCTGGACAAGTGTGCCCTCACTGCTGCAAATTGGATAATTGTTGTTGAAGTACGATGGAAGATCTGAATGATCTTCCCGGTGACTAGGGTGTCTCTCAACACCAAAATCAACCTCTGGGTGTCTTCCTTATGGAATCCTCAAAGCTCTCTCCTGAGATGCGCCTCTCTCCTCAACTGACAAGTCAAATTCTTTATAATAATGAATTAGGTCGCTTTGCCTTTTCTTATAGCTGCTCGAAACCCTAATTCGTTGTTGACCTATTTTTAGCTCACTTTGACTTAAAAGCACTTTTAGTCGCTTTTAGCTCAATGTCACTTTCGAATTATAACATCCTCGGCTGAAGTGACCTCTAGTAACGCTATTTACCCCTGTACGACCCTGGCTATAGTCTAGCGGGGTTGTTTAGACTACTAAGCCTCCTCTCTGGAGCTCCTATTCGGAAAGGGATATTATAGTCCTCCCTTCCCGAGATTGCTTTTCCTCAAGCAATACCAATCCAGGGTGTTGTAACACCTGCTCGCTCTCCCAAGTAGCATCCTCTATTGGAAGCCCTCTCCATCTGATCAGATACTCTCTAATGATCCTGCTCCTCGGTTTCTTCTCTTGGAACTCCAGTACCTCCTCCGGAACCAACTCCAATTATCCCTACTCATCCAATGGGGGAAGCTCCTTTGATGTACTAATGTCCCACGCCCTTCTTGAGGCAAACATGGAACACGTTATGAATCCATCTACCTTCTAGAAGCTCTAGCTCATAGGCAACCTCGCCTACCCTACGCATGATCATGTAAGGTCCATAGAATCTAGGTTTGAGCTTCTCGGCCCCACTCTTCTTCAGAGATGACTTTCTGTAGGGTTGGAGTCTCAGGAATACCAAGTCCCCAACCTCGAAGTTGCACTCTATCCTGTGCCTTTTTGCACTCATCTTCTGTTGATTTTGCGTTGTCTGTAGGTTCTCTTTCAGTAACTTGAGAATCTCCTGACTCTCGGTGATCCAATCCTTGGCTTTGGGAGCTTTGCTCTCCCTGAAAACCAAGTCTTTCAAAGTGGGAACATCATAATTGTACAATGCCTAGAAGGGTTTCATGCCAATGGACATGTGGAAGGTGGTGTTGTAGCAATGCTCTCCTAGATTTAGCCACCTGACCCATGTTCTTTTTTGTCTGCTCACATAGTTTCTCAACTACCCCTCAACCCACTTGTTGACTATCTCGGTCTACCCATCTGTCTGAGGGTGATAGTTGGTGTTGGGTGTCAACTCTATCCCCACCAATCTGAACAACTCCCTCCAGAATGTACCAATAAACCGATTGTACCTGTTACTGATGATGTTCCTCGACAAACCATGGAGTCGGAAGACCTCCCTGAAGAATAAATCGGCCACCTAAACTGCGTTGTAATCTATCGGTATGGTGTAGAAGTGAGAAAACTTGGTCAATCTGTCGACCAACACATAGATGCAGTCCTTACCCTGAACCTTAGGTAGGCCTTGTTGATATTATGGTAGTTGCAGGAAGTATTAACCGCCATGTGTAACCTTTGGCAAGACTAGAATATTCTGGGAAGCAAGAGAAACCCTAAAATGTTGGATAATAACCCTAGGAGACAAGTCGGCTCAAGAGAATATTTAATATTGAGTTATTAGCCTCCAGAAAGAGAAGTTAGCCTAGTCAAGTGAGATAAAGTAGTATAAATAGAGGGCGCTAGAGCTCATTTGTTACTCTCACTCTCACAACTGCATAAGATTAGTGGTGCGCAAGTTTGGAGAGGGAGTTCAGCTGCAACTAGTATTTTGGTTTTTGGTTGGACTTTCTCTTGGTTATGGTTTGGACTTTTTGCTTGGTCTTTGGTTATTCTTGCTTGGTGCGCTAACCTTGGAGAAAGGTGTGCTACCTTGGTTGGCTATTGGATTGCTTCCAAAATTATTTTGTCTTTCAAGGTTAAGGTGCTCGGGGGTGGCCTTTGTGCTTATGGTTGGGTGACAATATTGCTATATTGTCTATGGTGAAACGAGCACACCTGTTTTTCTAACAGGCATGTTATTAAGTCCATCGATATGCTCTCCCATTTCTGCTCTGGAATGGGAAGTGGCAGAAGTAGTCTTTCTGGAAGTGTATGCTTTGACTTGTTGTGCTGACAAGTCACACACTCACTGATGTACCTCATAACATCATGCTTGAGGCCCTTCCATGAGAACCTCTCTATGATCTTCTTGTAGGTTTTGAAAAAACCCTGATGGTCTGCTAGTGGCAAATCATGAACTGCTGCCAAGATCTTCTTCTTGTGCCCTGAGCCTGGCACTAAGTAGATTGTCCTTGTAGAATATGACATCGTCAATGACCCTATACCTGTCATTTTGAATCTATCCATCCAAAACCTCACAAGCGAACTTGTTCTTGGAATATTCCACCAACAAATGGGATTTCCAATCTGCTGAAACCTCCATCAAAGAACATGTTGCAGGTCTCCTAGACAGTGCATTGGCCACAATGTTCTTCTTCCCCTTGACATACTCTATGTTGAAATCGAAGGTATGCACCTTCGTCACCCATTTCAGTTGGCGCTCACTGAGATCCTTTTGCTCAAGGAAATACTTTAAGTTGTTATGATCTGTTTTGACTACGAACTTGTTGCCCACCAAATATTGTCTGAACTTGGTCAAGGCATGCATGATCGCCAACATTTCCTTGTCATAAATAGATTACAACCTCTCGCGTTGATTGACCTTCTTTCTCTCGAACACAATGGGGTGTTCTCCCTGCAACAAACTGTTAAATTTAATGTTGTTATTAGGTTATCAATGCATTTCTGAAACAATAACATAAAGAGGATCACTGAAAGAAACACAATCCAAGGTACACAACATTTTATCCTGGAAAACCCTCATGGGGGAGAAAACCCAGCAAAAAATTCCTCAATAATAGATTGTCAATACAATGTCAAGACTAAGAAAAAACCACCAAGAATAATCTAGGACTGAGCATGCACCTCTCTTCTCCTTCTTGCAACTGCAGTTTCCTTCAAAAGATGCGCACTAGAAGTGTGAGTGAGTGAGTGAGTGAGTGAGTGAACAAATGAGGTGCCATCCTCACTTATAAATACTAGTGAGGAGGTGCTAGGGTTATGTCTCTTCACTTAGTAGGGCCGACTTCTTCCAAGAGTGGTTAAAACCACTTTATAAACCCTAGGGGTCGACTTTACAAATACCACCATATAAATATGGTTTGACCAATCCACAAAAGGGGATTTGGTCTTATATAGGACCCAACATGATCAATCCACAAAAGGGGATTTGATCTGTAAGATAATAACTCAAATATAATTAGAATATTCTTCGAAGTTACAATATTTCAACACTCCCCCTTAACGAGAATGGTATTCTACTGACATAACCCAATACAACATCATCAGGAGAGAGAGAGGCCAACAACATCATCAACATCTGGAACATTGACTAGCATATCTACAAATCATCGGAATTTTTTCTCATCATCAATATCATCATCATTCATAGCATATGGAGTTGGAGTATCATCATCATCATCATCTGTATGAAGCTGAAAAATCAACATCAATTAGCATAACACTAAAGAAATAATATCACCAACCCGAGGTTGGTACACCATCATCAACAACATGAGGCTGATACAACAACATCATCAATAGCACAAGGCTAAAACAACAACATCATCAGCACAAGGCTGAGACAACAACATCATCATCATATGGCAACAGAATGAGGCAGGTGCAACAACAACATTTTGTGGTACTCTGACAGACCATCCTTATCGGACCTTCGGGATCTGCCCAAGAATCATAAGATTCCCTAGAATATAAAATCCTAACAAGCTACCATGTGGTACTCTGATAGATCATCCTTACCGGACCTTTAGGATCTGTCTAGGAATTAAAAGATTCCCTAGAATATAAAATCCTAACGGAACTACCACTGTTGACCACAACTAGCATATACATGCACAGGTACTTTGACAGACCGTCCTTATCGGACCTTCGGGATCTGTCCAGGGATAATCAATCCCCTAGGATATAAAATCCTAATGGAGCTACCCATTGTTAGTCAGGATACCATAGTATCATCAACATCACTCCCCCTTTCGAGGGAGGTCCTTTCGGACAACACCAAGCTTGTCTCAGAAGTATTCAAACTTCACACGAGACAGAGGCTTGGTCAACACATCTGCAACCTGCTCATTTGTGCCAATATATTGGAGCTTTAGAACTCCCCTCTGCACATATCATGAATGTAGTGATACCGGATCTCTATGTGCTTCGACTTATCATGGAACACTGGGTTCTCCATCATCTTTATGCAACTCTGGTTATCACATAGAATCATGTTGGCTTCCATCTCCAGATCGAATAGACCTGTCAACAAATTCTGAAGCCATATGGCTTCACAATTGGTGGAACATGCAGCAATGTATTCAGTTTCTGTCGTGCTGAGAGCAATAATGGATTACTTCCTACTTTGCCATGAAGTCATGGATGACCCCAGACTGAAGCAACATCTTGAAGTGCTCTTTCTATTAGAAGCACTTCCAGTCCAATTTGAATCAGTATAACCATACAGTCTGAAGTCATGATCTCCAGTATAACAGAGACCATAATCCAACATACCCTTAAGGTATCTCATCACATGCTTTGCAACTACAAGGTGAACACATCTGGGCTCTACCAGATACTAACTGAAGGTGTTCACATCAAAGCATATATCTGGCTTGGTATTCGTCAGATACATCAACGAACCAATAATTTGTCTATATAGAGTAGCATCAACCAATTTTGACGAAGCATCAACCTGGAGCTTCAACTTTGTTTCCATGGGTGTGTTCATAGATTTACATTCCAACATGTCAAATCACTTTAGTATTTCAACTGCATACTTCCCTTGGTTAAGGAAGATCTTCTCTGGGCTCTGCCAAAATTCAAGACCTAAGAAATAATGTATCAGGCCTACGTCTTTCATTTCAAATTCTGCAACGAGCTTCTTCTTACAATCTGTGATGAGCTTTTCTTCTCCTGTTAAGAATAAGTCATCCACATACAGTAGCAATATAATTGACTCATCATTCATAACCTTGAAGTAAAGGTTAGAATCAACTTTACTCTTGGTAAAGCCCAAGCTCGTCAGGAAACTATCAATTCTGCCATACCAAGCTCTAGGAGCTTGCTTCATCCTGTACAGAGCTTTCTTCAACATGCAGACATGAGTTTCTATCTTCAACTTCAAACCCTTGTGGTTGTTCTATATACACTTCTTCTTCAATGACACCATTTAAGAAGGTTATTTTCACATCCATCTAGTGTAACTTCCACTTCATTTTCGCTGCAAGAGCTATGATGCTTCTAATAAAATTGTATCTAGCTACAAGAGCAAACGTCTCTTCATAGTCAATACCTTCCTTTTGAGAAAAACCACAAGCCACAAATCTTGCTTTATGTTTTTCAATACTTTTGTCTGCTACATGTTTTATCTTGTATATCTATTTGGAAGATACCACATCTTTGTTCTTTTGTTTGAGAACTACTTCCCATACATCATTCTTTATAATGGGTTGGTATTCTTCTGTCATGGCATTCACTCATTCTTTCTTCTGAATGGCTTCTTGAAAGAAAGTAGGTTCATTTTCTATGAGATCACACATCAGGGCCATATAACTAGAGAATGGCTTGGGTTTCTTTCTTTGTCTCATGGTTCCTTCTGGGGCACCATACTTTTCTCCATCTTGAATAAGTTCCCTCGCCCAAGTTGGTTTTCTCTTGTGAGAGATCGTCATCCGGGGAGGTTCTTGAGATTCTATGATATCATGATCTTCTGGAATCTCTTCATCGGGAGTAACTGTAACTTCCTTCATTGGTTCTGCAACTCTGGGAGCTACAGGTTCTTCATCATATACTTCTTCAAGCTGGCATTTCCTTGATCTTTTGAGTGTTGCATCTTCATCAAAGATTACATCTATGTTGATCTCAATATGATGGTAATATGGTATGTAAATTATGAAGGCCTTAGAGACTTCATTGTATCCAACAAATATTCCCTTCTTTCTTGAAGGATCCAACTTAGTTCTCCTTTCTTTCAGAATGTGTACAAACACTGGACAACCAAATATTTTGAGGTGGCTTACTTTTGGTTTCTTTCCGGTGAACATTTCTTCGGGAGTTTTGAATCCAAGTGCACTATGGGATAATTTGTTTTGGACATAAGTTGTTGTTCTTGTTGCTTTAGCCCATAAGTGCATTGGAAGATCTTCATCGTGAATCATAGTCTTCATTGCTTCCATAATTGTTCTATTCTTTCTTTTTGCTACACCATTTTGTTGAGGATTATAGGGAGTGGTGAGCTCCCTCTTAATCTCGACATCTCTACAAAAGCTTCCAAATTCATTTGAGGTATACTCTCCTCCATTATCTGACCCGAGTATCTTGATTTTTCTTTCAGAGAGGTTTTCTACCAAGTCTTTGAATTCCTTGAACTTTCCGAGTACTTCATCTTTTGATTTAAAAAATAAACCCAAGTCTTATGAGAGTAATCATCAATAAATGATACATAGTATACATACCCGCTTAGAGAGGTTGATGGCATTGGACCGCATACATCTGAGTGGATGAGCTCCAAGATTCCTTCTGCTTTACTGTCGCTCTTTGGGAAAGGATTATTTATGTTCTTTCCTTGTGCACATCCCTTGCATACATCTTCACGATCAACCTTAAATTATGGTAAACCTGTAACTACCTTGCTTACATATGGTAAGGCTTTGTAGTTGATGTGAGCTAGTGTTCTATGCCAAAGTTCACAAGGACTCTCAGTGGAGTGAGTCAAGGTTGCATCTAAGTGACCTTTTAACTTGTACAAACCACCTTCTTCTACTCCAATAACAATTGCATCTTCTATGGTTTTTCCTTTAGGCCACATAAGAACTTCACCATCTATGAATGCAACCCTGAAACCTTTCTTATCTAAAGCTGAGATAGAAAGTAAGTTCTTTGTCAAACTTGGTACATAAAGTACATCCTTCATTCTCATCGGAGTCTCTGAATCAAGTTTGTAGGTGGATTCTCCCATTCCTTTGATAGGGTACTGATAATCATCTCTGAGTGAAACTTTCTGGGGAAAGTCCTTTTCTGTAAGGCTAGAGAGAATGTCTTTTTGTCCTGTCATGTGCTTAGAGGCACCATTGTCTATAAGCCAAGTATCCTCTCCAGGTGTCACAAATCCTGAGAGGGCGGAAAACAAAACATAATCTTCAATCTCTTCTTTAGTCAACTTCATGGGTGGCTCATCATATTCAACTACATGGGCATGATGTCTTTTGTTATTTCTCTTCTTGTATTCTTCCCTTCTGGTAGGACAATTCTTAGCAATGTGTCCCATCTTATCACAATGATAACATTGATAAGAGGATAAATCTTTTTATTTTCTTTGACCCTTATGATATTTCTGGAATCTCCTTGGAGGGTGAGATTCTTTATGGAAGTGGGTGAATCTCTTTGGGGAGTGAGATTCTTTATGAAGATGGGTCTCCTTTTGGAAATGAGACCATTTCTTTCCTCCTTTAGCATGAGCAGCTAGGGCTTGATCTTCATCCATTAATAGTATGGCTTCTCGGTTGGTTACTCTTGCTTCTTCTTGAACACATTCTTCCCATAGACTGTCAAATTAGAGTTTCTTTTTTCTTGCACAGATGGTTTGGTTGAAGGCATCCCAAGGTCTTGTGCAACCATTAAGAGTTGTCATGATGAGTTCATCTTCATCCAAGTTGTCTCCAATTGCTTCTAACTATTCTTTGAAATGAGTAACCCTAAAGAAATAGCCTTGAACTGTTTCTCCTTTCTGCATCTTTGTATTCTTGAGTTGGGTTCTCAAGTTCATCTTTTGGTTGATGTTCTTTCCTTCATACATTAGGGTTAGGGAATCAAATATCTCTTTTGGAGTATTCTTAGAAGACACTCTAGGGATCAAGTGATCTTTAATGGAATCTACAATTATCCTTTTGGCCTAACGATATCCTTCTTGTACTTTGCTTTCGCTGCATCTTCTTCGGGTTCCGATACATTTTCTTTATGAATTTTGCAAAGTCATTCTCCTCAAGAATGAGTGCAATTTTTTACTTCCAGGCACGAAAGTTTTCCACACCTTCTAACTTGTCAACAAGTTGGTGCTTGCAGACATCTTGACCTGGAGCTAGGAAAATGACCAGAAAATGAAAGTGCTCAAAAAATGAATCTGAACTTACCAGGAGATGTGCTGGGCTGAGGCGAGTTGGTTGGAGATGACTATTTCCAAAAATTCCAAGTTTTACCCCTTGAAGTTTTACCTGCGCAAATTTGGACTGGTACTGGTTCTGGTTTCTTGGTTTTCTAGTTTTTTGGTACCAGTCAAAACTAGGGTTTGACTTTCTGGAGAATATGGCCACTGAAAAGGTGCGCTCAAGTTGTCAAATGATGTGCTAAGGTAGGGCGCACTTCCCTAGATGGTTTTTAGTCAGAAAATTCTCTCCAATAAAAAGCCCTAATTTTCTTGTACGACAACAATGACGGTTTTAGATACCTAGTGAAAGGTGCTCTATTCAGTCAAGCTTTGATACCATGTTAAATTTAATGTTGTTATTATGTTATCGATTCATTTCTAAAACAACAACATAAAGAGTGTCATTGAAAGAAACACAATCCAAGGTACACAATATTTTATCCTAGGAAACCCTCACGAGGGAGAAAACCTAGCAAAAACTTCCTCACTAATAGATTGCCAATACAATGTCAAGACTAAGAAAAAACCACCAAGAATAATCTAGGACTGAGCATGCTCCTCTCTTCTCCTTCTTGCAACTGCAACTTTCTTCAAAAGATGTGCACAAGAAGTGTGAGCGAGTGAGTGAACAAACGAGGCGCCATCCTCACTTATAAATACCAGTGAGGAGGTGTTAGGGTTATGTCTCTTCACTTATTAGGGCCGACTTCTTCCAAGAGTGGTTAAAACCAGTTTAAAAACCCTAGGGGCTAACTTTACAAATACCACCATATAAATGTGGTTTGACCAATCCACAAAAGGGGATTTGGTCTTATACAGGACCTAACATGATCAATCCACAAAGGGGATTTGGTCTTATACAAGACTCGACATGATCAATCCACAAAAGGGGATTTGGTCTTATACGGGACATGACATGATCAATCCACAAAAGGGGATTTGATCTGTAAGATAATAACTCAAATATAATTAGAATACTCTTCGAAGTTACAATATTTCAACAAAGCTGCCCCGATGCCCTCACTGGATGCATCACACTCTAATACAAATGGTAAAGTGAAGTCTGGTAATGCTAACACTAGGCATGTGCCCATGACTTCCTTCATGTGATCAAAGGCTTTCTGTGAATCATCGGTCCAGATGAAGGTCCCCTGTCTGGTGAGATCTGTAAGTGGTGCTCCAAGCTGAGAAAAAGCCCTGACAAACCGCCTGTAATAGTTGCATAGCCCAAAGAAGCTCCTCAACTCTGTCACATTCCTGGGCGTTGGCCAATCCAGAATGGCCCTGATCTTCTCCTGGTGCACCTGTACCCCATGCGCGCTGATAATGTGGCCCAAGTAAAGTATTTATGTCATACCGAATTCACACTTGGACTCTTTGGTGTATAGTGACTGTGGCTCCATGATGTTGAGTACCTCATCCAAGTGCCTCAGATGTTCCTACCATGTCTTGTTGTAAACCAAGATGTCGTCGAAGAATACCAAGATTGATTTCCTCAACTGATCCCTGAATATGTGGTTCATGCAAGACTGAAATGTAGTCGATGCATTGGTTAGCCCAAATGGCATAACTAGGAACTCAAAATGACCGAAGTGGCAAAAATGTCATCTTCTCTATGTCCTGCTCTCGGATGCTAATCTGATTACATCCAGAGCATAGATCAATCTTCAAGAAGAAAACTTCCCCATGCAGTTCATCCATCAACTCATCGATGTGAGGGATGTTGAAATTCTGAGGTCCTATGAGGCTGCCATCTAAGGTCTGTCCTTGACCTTAGTATGGCTCTAAGTTTCAACTGTTTTGCTGTCTTCTTTTGTTGTTTTAGGACAGCAAACTGTCATGTACTTTATGCTCAATGTTTTATAGGTTAAGTGCTCTTTTAAGGTGCCCTTGCAAGTGTTTTCTTGTC
>ML780356.1:328776-461809 GCA_009831015.1 Picea engelmannii
TTACTCAGATATGACATGTGCTCCTCTCCTGGTGAGCAACTGAAGGAAATATGGTGCGCCCCTCCTCCTCAGATGCGCCCTCCTCCATGCAAATGCTCCTGAACAGAAGAGAAAGACTGTGGCTCCATGGATGAACTCACCATTCATCCACCAAGCTCCAAGCTCCAAGCTGAAAGCTCCAAGGGTTTTGGCTCAAACCCTCATGAAGTGCAAACCCTCTCCTCTCAAGATGGTGCGCCCTCCTTCTCTTCCTCACAAGTCTCAAGTGAAGAATGAGTCTCCAAATGCACTTTTCCCTCCTTTTGGTCTCCTCATCCCAACCCTAAAAGATCAATGGCCTAGATTAGATCTAGCCATGTCTAATTAATGGGTGAGATCAACTCAAATAATCTCACTAAAGGAACCCACTTTCCTTAGTCACTTTATGTCTATTAATTCACCCACATTGTGAATTAATTGTCACTTTATGACTTAAGTGACATATTTCATTTTTGACTTAAAGCTCCTAAGTCAAAGTGAAATTAGAATCATAAAGTAAAGTATGAGGGTAAAAGTCTTCCCCCTTTGTGCTTAGAGACTCATAAGCACATGGGGACCACTTTCCAAGGTATCCAAATCTCAACAAGGGATAGGATATCGGTTCTTGATGGTTTTCTTGTTCAAGACTTGGAAGTCGATGCACATCCTCATGGTACCATCCTTCTTCAGAACTAAGACAATTGAAGAAGCGAATGGGTTGTTACTAGGTCTGATCTGTCCCATCGCTAGCAATTCCTTAATTGTTTTCTCTATCTCATCCTTAAACCTCTAAGGATGACGATAGGGTGATGTGATCATGGGTTTGCCCCCCTCCTCCAACTCAATGGTGTGCTCAAACCCCCTGTCAGGTGGTCTCCCTGGTGGAATCGACCCAAAAACCTATTGATGTGGTCCCAACAAGGTCCTAATCTTTGTCTGATACTGTTGTTGACCATCTGAATCACTATGTGTAGTGATCAAGCACTCCGTAGCACATGCTACCTCCCCATGCCTGAAGATCCTCTCCATCCTCTTGGTCGAAACTGTCTCGGGTGCCCCTGTCAACATGCCCCTCAACACAGTCCTCTTCCCTTCACAGTCTTTGAACCCCATCTCCAAGGTTTGGTAGTTGGTGGTGATCTTACCCAAGGTGATCAACCATTGAACTCCCAATACCACATCTTTGTCAGATAGGTCAACTACATAAAATGTGTCTCTCATAGTGTAGTGACCTAGCTTTATCTCCAAGTTTGAAACTCTGTCTAAACACTCCACTCTGTGGCCATCTGCTACTGCGGCATCAAACCCCTCAAAATCCTATGTTTGAAATGCTTTCCTCGACACCAATGAAGCATCAATGAAGTTGTGCATGGCCCCACCATCTATCAGGGCGATTGCCCGTTGTCCCTGAATAGTCCCTCCGATCCGGAGGGTGTCATACCTAGGAACACCATAAAGGGTTGCTATGACTCCTCCCTTTGTTGCTTTCCGTTTGTTAGCCTTCTCAAGAGGTTGTGGCACTACCGGTGGTTGGGTTCCTACCGATGTCGGTGACCTCCAGAGAGGTTGCTCCTGTGCCTGTGATGGCTCCTCCTCTGAGCTAGTAGAACCACCATCCTGCTCCTCCTCCTCACTATCCACACTGTCTACTGCCACCTCAATATAATGTATCTCTCCCTTGCCCATGCACCTGTGGCTTGAGACCCAAGGGTCCTTGCAAGTGAAGCAAAGCTTCTTCCTCATAAGTTCTCGCCTTGTCTCATCATCTAGCTTCTCCTTGCCCTTCCTGTCTTCATGTCTTCATGTCTTAGTCCCTATGTGGTACGAAGGGTTTGGAAAAGGGTTTAGTATTATGCATTGAGTCTGCTAAATCTCAAGTGCGTAAGATGGCATCCTGCAAGGTGTGAGGCATATATGCCTTCACCCATCCTCTCAAGGGTTCAATGAGCCCCTTTGTGAACAACATAATCACCCTGGGCTTTGAGATATCTTCCATTGCCACTGCTACCTGCTGAAACTCTGTGATGAATGCCTCGACTGTGCCAGTTTGTCTCAACTGGGCTAGATCCCTGAAATGGATCTCTGGATCCCTCCTGTCAAACCTATCCCTGAGTCTCTATATGAACTCCCTGTAGGAAGTGATGTGATTGTGACCCAATGTCACCAGTCCATGATGCTACCACTCGTGTGCCTCACCCTCCAAGTGTAGGGTAGTGAAACTGATGGCCTTTGTCTCGGTCATCTGGTTGAGCTTGTAGTATGTGTCTAGCTTTTGTACCCAAGCTCTGGTAGTGCATTTGGACTTTTCGTCAAAAGAAGGTATGGTGAGTTTACCAACTTTTCGGATGAAATCCATGTTATGCCCCTGTTGTTGTTGTCCTCCTCTCTGAGGCTCTCTGGGGCAGTTCTTGAGTCTGAGTCCACAATACTCAACCAGGGTCATGTCTTGATGGAAGTCACGGCCCAATGTTGCATACTCCCTCATGTACTCTACAATGTCCTCTACCTGAGTGACATGCCTATGTGCTATCGACTGTTGTGTTGTTGTTGGGGGTGCCCTTTGGAAACTAGGGAACAATGGCTTGGGAATCCTACTCGAAGAAGTGTATGTGCAAGTAGGTGAATGGGGTCTGCTGCCTACCCATGAGTTCCCCTGCGCTGCATGTGGGGCTTGGGTGCTCAGTGCGATCAGTATAGCCAATCTTTCAGCCATTTGAGCCAAGGACTTGTTAAATTTAGAGCCTGCTATCAGGTTCTTTTCAATTTACTAGACAATAATAGCATAAGCAGGATCACTGAGAGAAACACAATCACAAGGTACACAACATTTTATCTTGGGAAACCCTCATGGGGGAGAAAACCCAGCAAAAACTTCCTTAATATAGATTGCCGATACAATGCCAAGATAAAAGACCAAACACTAGAGAATATCCAAGACTGAGCAATGCACCTCTCTCTTCTCCTTCTTCTAACTATAGCTTCCTTCAAACTTGCACACTAAATGAGTGACTTGAGTGAGTGAGTGAATGAGGCGCTAGCCTCTCTTATTTATACTAGCTGAGGAACGCTAGGGTTGTGTCTTTTCATCAAGCAAGGCCGACTTCTTCAACTAGTGGCTAAAACCACTTTAATTAGCCCTAGGGGTCAACTTCTCAATTAGCATCATTTAATTAGGGTTTGACCAATCCACAAAAGGGGATTTGGTCATACATAAGTCCCGACATGATCAATCCACAAAAGGGGATTGATCTATATGATAATAACTCAATTATGTTTAGAATAATCTTCGCAGTTACAATATTTCAACACTCCCCCTTAACAAGAAGGGTATTCTACAACATCATCAGGAGAGAGAGAGAGAGAGGGCAGCAACATCATCATCATCTGGAACACTGATTGGCATATCTATAAATCATCAGAAGTTTTTCTCATCGTCAATAACATCATCTTTCACATCATGGAGCAGGAGTAGCATCATCATCATCTGCATCAATTAGCATAACGCTAAGGCAACAACATCAACACCATCATTAATAGCATGAGGTTAGTATAACATCGTCAACAACACAAGGCTGATACATCATCATCAACAACAACGCGAGGCTGAAACAATAACGTCATCAATCACACGAGGCTGGAACAACAACATCATCAGCATGAGGTTGAGATAACATCATCATCATCATATAGCTACAGAATGAGGCAGATGTAACAACAACATTTTGTGGTACTCTGACAGTCCCTAGGGATCTACCCAAGAATCATAAGATTCCCTAGGATATAAAATCCTAACGGAGCTACCACGTGGCACTATGACAGACCATCCTTACTGGACCTTTGGGATCTGCCCAGGAATCATAAGATTCCCTAGGATATAAAATTCTAATGGAGCTACCAGTACTAACCACAGCCGACATATACATGCACAAGTACTCTGACAGATCGTCCTTACCAGACCTTCGGGATCTGTCCAGGGATGATCAATGCCCTAGGATATAAAATCCTAATTAAGCTACTTGTTGTTGGTCAGGATACCATAGTATCATAAACTTCACTCCCCCTTTCGAGGGAGGTCCTTTCGGACTATACCAAGCTTGTCTCGAAAGTATTCTAAATTTACACGAGATAGAAGCTTGGTCAACATATCTGCAACCTGCTCATTTGTGCCAACATATTGGAGCTTTATAGGTCCCCTCTGCACCATATCACGAATGTAGTGATATCGGATTTCTATGTCAAGAAATTGTCAATTCTGCCATGCCAAGCTCTAAGAGCTTGCTTCAATCCGTATAAAGCCTTCTTCAACGTGCATGCATTAGTCTTTATATCTTCAACTTCAAACCTCTGAGGTTGTTCTATATACACTTCTTCTTCAATAACACCATTTAAGAAGGTTGTTTTCACATCCATCTGGTGTAACTTCCACTTCATCTTGGTTGCAAGAGTTATAATTGTTCTGATAGAAGTGTATCTGGCTACAAGAGAAAACGTCTCTTCATAATCAATTTCTTCCTTCTGAGAAAATCCACGAGCTACAAACCTTACTTGATTTTTTTCAATACTTTCATCTGCAACATGTTTTATCTTGTATAAGCATTTGGAAGATACCACATCTTTGTTCTTCGGTCTGAGAACTATTTTCCATACATCATTCTTTTTAATGGATTGGTATTCTTTTGTCCTATCATATGTCCATTCTTTCTTCTGAATGGCTTCTTCAAAGCAAGTAGGCTCCTTTTCTATGAGATCACACATCAAAACCATATAACTAGAGAATGGCTTAGATTTCTTGATTTGTCTCATGGTTCCTTCTAGGGCACCATACTTCTCTCCATCTTGAATGAGTTCCCTTGCCCAAGTTGGCTTTCTCTTATGAGAGATCGACATTTGGGGAGGTTCTTGAGATTTTGTCATATCATGATCTTCTAGAATCTCATCATCAGGAGTATTTGTAACTTCCCTTAGTGGTTCTGCAACTCTGGGATCTACAGGCTCTTCTTCATATACTTCTTCAAGTTGGCATCTCCTTGATTTATTGAGTGTTGCATCTTCATCAAAGGTTACATCTTTGTTGATCTCAATATGATGGTATCCTGGTATGTAAATTCTGAAGGCCTTAGAGACCTCACAGTATCCAACAAATATTCCCTTCTTTCCTGAAGGGTCCAACTTAGTTCTCCTTTCTTTCGGAATGTGTACAAACACTAGATAGCCAAATATCTTGAGATGGCTTACTTTTGATTTATTTCTAGAGAACATTTCTTCCGGGGTTTTGAATCCAAGTGCACTATGGGATAATCTGTTTTGGACATACACTGTTGTTCTTGCTACTTCATCCCATAAGTGCATTGGAAGATTTTGATCATGGATTATAGTCTTCACTGCTTTCATTATAGTTCTATTCTTTCTTTCTACTACATCATTTCGCTGAGGATTATAGGGTGTGGTGAGCTCCCTCTTAATCTCGGCATCTCTGCAAAATCTTATAAATTCTTTTGAGGTGTATTCTTATCCCTTATCTGACCTGAGTATCTTGATTTTTCATTCAGAGAGATTCTCTATCAAGGCTTTGAATTCTTTGAATTTTCCAAACACTTCATCTTTTGATTTCAAGAAGTAAACCCAAGTCTTGCAAGAATAATCATCAATAAATGACACATAGTATACATACCCACTAAGAGAGGTTGATGGCATTGGGCCACATACATATGAG
Source organism: Picea engelmannii (assembly GCA_009831015.1). Taxonomy (NCBI): domain Eukaryota; kingdom Viridiplantae; phylum Streptophyta; class Pinopsida; order Pinales; family Pinaceae; genus Picea; species Picea engelmannii. The sequence goes on from ML780356.1 coordinate 334,508, forward strand.
TGGATGATCTCCAAGATTCCTTCTACTTTATTGTCACTCTTCGAGAAAGGATTATTTATGTTCTTTCCTTGTGGACATCCCTTGCACACACGTTCATGATCAACCTTGAATTCTGGTAGACCTGTAACTACCTTTCTTACATATGGTAAGGCTTTGTAGTTGATGTGAGCTAGTCTTCTATGCCAAAGTTCACATGGACTCTTAGTGGAGTGAGTCAAGGCTGCATCTGAGTGACCTTTTAACTTATACATGCCACCTTCTTTTGTTCCAATAACAATTGCATCTTCTATGGTTTTTCCTTTAGGCCACATAAGAACTTTGCCATCTATGAATGCAACCCTGAAGCTTTTTTATCTAAAGCTCAGATAGAAAGTAAGTTCTTTGTCAAACCCAGTACATATAGTACATCCTTCATCTTCATCGGGGTCCCTGAATCAAGTTTGTAGGTGGATTCTCCCACTCCTTTAATAGGGTATTGGTAATCATCTTCGTGGGTGGCTCATCATCTTCAACTACATGGGCATGGTGTCTTTTCTTATTTCTCTTCTTGTATTCTTCTCTTCTGGTTGGACAATTCTTAACGATATGTCTCATCTTATCACAATGATAACATTGATAAGAGGAGAAATATTTTTCTCTTCTTTGTCCTTTCTGAAATTTCTGGAATCTCCTTGGAGGGTGAGATTCTTTATGGAAATGGGTGAATCTCTTTGGGGAGCGAGATTCCTTATGTAGGTGGGTCTGTTTCTGGAAGTGAGACCTTTTCTTTCCTCCTTTAGCATGAGTAGCTAGGGCTTGATCTTCATCCCTTAATAATATTTCTTCTAGGTTAGCTACTCTTGCTTCTTCTTGAACACATTCTTCCCAAAGACTATGAAATGGTAGTTTCTCCTTTCTTGCACAAATAGTTTGGATGAAGGCATCCCAAGGTCTTGTGAGACCATTAAGAGTTGTCATTATGAGTTCATCTTCATCTAGGTTGTCTCCAATTGCTTCTAGTTGTTCCTTGAATTGAGAAATCCTAGAGAAATAGTCATGAACTATTTCTACTTTTTGCATCTTTGTATTCTTGAGTTGGGTTCTCAAGTTCATCTTTTGGTTAATGTTCTTTCCTTCATACATTTTGGTTAGGGCATCAAACATCTATTTCTTAGTGTTCTTAGAAGACACTTGAGGGATCAAGTGGTCTTTAATAGAGTCTGCAATGATTCTTTTGGCCCTAACCATACCCTTCTGGTACTTTGCTTTGGCTGCAACTTCTGCGGGTTCTAGTACATTTTCTTTTATGAATTGTGCAAGGTCATTCTTTTCAAGAATGAGTGCAATCCTATACTTCTAGGCACGAAAGTTTTCCACACCTTCTAACTTGTCAACAAGCTTGGTGCTTGCAGACATCTTGATCTAGAGCTGGGAAAATGACAAAAAATTGAAAGTGCTCCGAAATTAAATATGAACTTACCAAAGGTGCATTGGGTTGAGGCGAGTAGGCTGGTGCAATCTGTTTTCAAAAAATCCAAATTTTACCCTTTGAAATTGGACCTGCGCAAATCTGCACTGGTACTTCTGGTATTGGTTATGGTTTCTTGGTTTTCTGGTACCAGTGAAAACTAGGGTTTCACTTTATGGAGGCTCTGGCCACTAAAAAGGTGCGCTCAAGCTGCCAATGAGTTCGCTAGGCTAGGGCACACTTCCCTAGATGGTTTTTAGGCTGAAATTCCCTTCCAACAAAAGCTATATTTTCTTGTACGACAACAATGACGTTTTTTGGTTACCCAGTGGAAGGTGCTCTATTCAGTCAAGCTTTGATTCCATGTTAAATTTAGAGTTGTTATTAAGTTCTTTTCAATTTACTAGATAATAATAGCATAAACAAGATCACTGAGAGAAACACAATCACAAGGTACACAACATTTTATCCTAGGAAACCCTCATGGGGGAGAAAACCCAGCAAAAACTTCCCTAATATAGATTGCCAATACAATGCCAAGATAAAAAACCAAACACTAGAGAATTTCCAAGACTGAGCAATGCGCCTCTCTCTTCTCCTTCTTCTAACTGAAACTTCCTTCAAACTTGTGCACTAGACGAGTGACTTGAGTGAGTGAGTGAATGGGGAGCTAGCCTCTCTTATTTATGTTAGTTGAGGAGCCCTAGGGTTGTGTCTTTTCATCAAGCAGGGCCGACTTCTCCAACTAGTGGCTAAAACCATTTTAATTAGCCCTAGGGGCCGACTTCTCAATTAGCATCATTTAATTAGGGTTTGACCAATCCACAAAAGGGGATTTGTTCATACATAAGTCCCGACATTCGGGGATTTGTTCACAAAAGGGGATTGATCTATAAGATAATAACTCAATTATAATTAGAATATTCTTTGTAGTTACAATATTTATGTTGATGAATGCAACTATGTGAGACATTTTCCATCTTACAAACATGTGAGATGTGGATCATTGCAGCTATGTGAGTTTTTCTCTCAGCGTACAAACCTGAGAGAAAGCCCCTAAGAAGGATACGTGGTTCCTGCCTGAGACAGAGCTAGGAACATAGAGTTGACCTCCTCCATTCAGAGTGTTGAGAAGAACTCCAGATGATTATACAGTGGGAAAGGTGATTTGTTGAGTTAGACGTGCCTGTGGCTGAGCACAAGGTGAACGTGTGAAATCCCAAAGTGTTGGGTGCATCATCATGTGACCAGAAATGAAGATTATGTATTAGCCTCCTTTGAGCAACAGAGTTGACGAGAAGACTCCAAATGATTCTCCTGTGTGAGGCAGTGGGAAAGAAGATCTGTAGAATTGATGTGCTTGTGGATGAGCACATGTGAAGGTGTGAAGATCTGGTTCTTCTGTGTAATGCAGTGAACCATAGATATGACATCCCTATGGATGTGCCCCTAGTGGATGAGCACTAGTGGGTGTATCAGATCCTTTGCTATATATATTGTTCAAGAGTCAGACCTGCCTGTAACCCTAATTGTTATGTAAAGGGTACAGGTCGGCCCCACTTTAATGTGATTAATAATAAATGTAAAATATAATTAATTTGGTTAATATTAATTATAATAATAATTATTATTATTATATTGTGACTTAGTGAGGTCGGCCTTGTTGAGCCAATAGACACTTTTGTTGATAGGATGTGCCCCTAGTGGATGAGCACTAGTGGGTGTATCAGATCCTTTGCTATATATATTGTTCAAGAGTCAGACCTGCCTGTAACCCTAATTGTTATGTAAAGGGTACAGGTCGGCCCCACTTTAATGTGATTAATAATAAATGTAAAATATAATTAATTTGGTTAATATTAATTATAATAATAATTATTATTATTATATTGTGACTTAGTGAGGTCGGCCTTGTTGAGCCAATAGACACTTTTGTTGATAGGACAAGTCTAATATAAGTAAAGGAAGATTCCCCATTGTGGAATCATACCTTTCTTGTGAGTTTGGAAATTTCAGCAAGTACACTTCTTTGGGAAAAGTGTGCACCTCTCTTGGGCGCTAGAGTTCTAGGGTTTGAAGCACCCTCTTGTGTGCTAGGGTTTATCTTGGTGGTGAAGGTCTTTCTCTTGAATAATATAGCAAAGGATTTGGCTGGGTTTTCTTCCCTTGTTGAGAAGGGTTTCCCATGATACATCTTGTGTTCTTGTGCATGGTGTTTCTTCTTGTGATCTTGGTTGTTGCAACATTTATGGTTATGGTTAAATGCTAAAATGGAATGAACTCCATGCTTAACCTAACTTATTGAAAACTCAACATGGTATCAGAGCATATGTCTTGAAGAACCCATTGCACAAGCTACAAGCTTTTACCATTCGTCCCTCCTCTTCTACAGAACCGTATGACCCTCCTAAGGTTTCCAGAAAATCCGTATGGCCCTCTTCTTTTGAGTGTTTCAGCACTTGAAACTTGGATGTTGGGGATAAAATTACCATATGAGTGTACGGCCTCCTTCAGCGCACCTCCAACAAGCTTCAAATTGCATTTCCGAGCATTTTGACTTTTTGGCCCTAGGGTTTTGCTAATTTCTGCAGAAACTTCAGAATTAGGGTTTCTACAATTCCTTGAAGGAGCTCTTCAGCTCACCAGTGTTATCCTATCTTTCAAAGGCTTATTGTTTGTAGTCATAAGTCCAACTAAACCTAAAAGTGCTAGCCTAGCCTAGCCGTTAGGTTTACTAGCCAAGTTGACAAGGGTTTGTGAAGAATCCAAAAATGAGCAAAATCATAATGAGGGGAAAACTTGATGATTCAAGCAAACTCAGTTCCAGGAAAACAAGACCTCAAAGAAATGAAGACATCAACTTATTAGCACCTTCAGGTATGCACTTGTATATATATTATCTGTATCATTGTCATGAGGGAAATTGCAGGACGAAGGAACCTTTTGCTGAAGTCATGGATCTAAAGGAATATTAGTGCATTCAGAGGAACGACACACTGGAAGTGAAGACTCTAGGTTTGATTGTTGTAATTGTCATTGTTCTAACCTATATTTCTAGATTTTTCTACAAGTAGGTGTTGTAGATGGGACAAGAATCCTTAAATTGTTTTGATTCTAGAGATGTACTCATTATTCTCCTTTAGGAGATATTCTTGTTTTGGTTCCTCTTGTTTTCTTGTTCCAGACAGGTTAAGAACAAAAGAAGATGCTTATCCTTCATAGGGAGTCACTTGACTTAGAGGGAGTCAAAACTATTTGAGAAAGAGGAAGAATAGAACCATCATTGAGACAACCCATGCAATAATGCATGATCAGAATCCTTCTAGGATTCCATGGGCAGAAGCATGCATGAAACAGTATATGTTCAGAACAAGAATCTTCACCGGACTTTGAGAAACATAACTCTCGAAGAAGTCTTCACCGGAATGAAGCCTGAGATTGAACACTTCAGGTTATTTGGGTGCCCAGTGTATTTTCATGTACCCAAAGAGAAAAAGTCCAAGCTAGATCCTTTAGAAAGAAAGGATACAATGAATCTTCAAAGACATCCTTGGTCAGAGACAGATTGAGACAAGCAAAGATGTTGTCCTTGAAGAAGAGATAGTCTTTCAAAGATCCAGAGAATCTCAGATGGAGATTGACAGTAAGACAATACCTTCTCCCTCTTCAATAGTTCAGAGGGAGACATACATTAATCCAGTTGTTCCCATTGATATGTTCATAGATATTGCAGTAGGGCATAAAAGTCCTACCTAGACTCACTCTGCAAGAGGCAGAGAAACATACAAGCCTCTCAAGGCGCATCCCGAGAAAGCAAAAGAGATTTTCGAGCTATCCTTTAGTCATGAGCCACCTTATTGATGTTGAGCCTCCTTGTCTTAGAGAAGCAACAAGAGAACAGGGATTGCAAGATGCCATAACAGAAGAATACCAGTATATCTTAAAGAATGATGTATAAGATATTATTTAGGGACCTGAAGAGAAGTCTGTAGTAACTTCCAAGTGGATCTATAAGATCAAGCATGCAGCTGATGGAAGTGTCAAAAAATACAAAACGAGATCTATAGCCAGAGGTTTCTCACAAACAGAGGGAGTTGTCTATGATGAGACACTTGATCTAGTAAACCCGATACACTTCCATCCGTACTACCATCCATGAGTTGGAAACTACATCAGATAGATAGATTCTTGATGAGTTTGGATTTCAGCAAGAGTGTTGTTGATCCAAACTTATATTATTACAGTGTTGGTGACGAGAGCCTGATTTTTATGACTTGTTCAGAAATCCTTGTTGGTGGATACAAGTAATCCTTGACTTCCGAATTCGAGATGAAGAATCTGAGTATGATGCACTACTTCTTGGGACAAGAAGTATGACAGAGGACCAATAAGATTTTCCTGAGTCAAGAAAAATATACAGTGAAAATATTAAAGAAGTTCAGTATGACAGAATGCAAAATCCACCGTGATGGATTTAAAGAAAAAGTTTTTTGATGATTCAGACGAGACTGATCCACAGTTGATTGGATCACCGATGTATCTAGTTAACACCAGACTTGATTCATTCCATACAATGAATGTGCTTAGTCATTTCATGAGTCAATCAAGACAGACTCACTAGACAACAATAAAACATGTATTTTGATATATATACGAGACACAGTTGGATATTCCCTGAGATATGCCTCCAGTGTGAACTTGAGTTTGCAGGATATGTTGATTCAAATTGAGCAGATTGAACAATGGACCGGTTGTTTTTCTATCATGAAGGTTGCCATGGTTTCCTGATACAACATGAAACAAAACTCTGTGGCCTTGGGTACCACAGAGGCAGAGTATATAGCATCGAGTGTGCGAAGCAATGTGGCTTCACAAACTTCTGACAGATTTACTTGACCATGAGGTGGGTCCTATGATGATAAACAAAGAGCCATGTGTAAAATTCCTTTAGAACCCAGTGTTTCCTGATGGATCGAAACACAATGAGATATCCTTATATCAGAGATATGATGCAGAGGAAAATCGTACACATGCAATACCTTCCTACACATGAGAAAATCACAGACATTTGCACCAGATTAACTTGGTGAAAATTGTCTTCCTAGTTGAGAGGGAGTATTGATGACTCCAACCAAAAAAAAAAAAAAAATCAGAGAACATTTGTGTGAGACTTGGCATGATGAAGAATACCTCCCTAGCTGAGAGGGAGTGTTGATGAATGCAGCTATGTGAGACATTTTCCATCTTACAAACCTATGAGATGTGGATCATTGGAGTTATGTGACTCTTTCTCTCAGCTTACAAACCTGAGAGAAAGCCCCTAAGAAGGGTACATGGTTCCTGCCTGAGATAGAGCTAGGAACGTAGAGATGACCTCCTCCATTCAGAGAGTTGAGAAGAACTCCATATGATTATCCAGTGGGAAAGGCGATCTGTTGAGTTAGACGTGCTTGTGGTTGAGCAAAAGGTGAACATGTGAAATCCCAAAGTGTTGGGTGCATCATCATTTGAACAGAAATGATGATGTATTAGCCTCCTCTGAGGAGCAGAGTTGACGAGATGACTCCAGATTATTCTCTTGTGTGAGGCAGTGGGAAAGAAGATCTATAAAGTGGATGTGCCTATGGATGAGCACAGATGAATGTGTGAAGATATGGTTCTTCTATGTAATGCAGTGAACCAGAGATATGACATCCCTATGGATGTGCCCCTAGTGGATGAGTATTGGTGGGTGTATCAGATCCTTTGCTATATATATTGTTGAAGAGTCAGACCTGCCTGTAATCCTAATTATGTAAAGGGTATAGGTCGGCCCCACCTTAATGTGATTAATAATAAATGTAAAAGATAATTATCTAAGCGTCTATTGGCTAAACAGGGTCGACCTATACATTGGGGGTTTCTGGATGCGTTTAAGTTGTGGGTTTTAACATGCTTGGTGTTCTTTGCATGTGTGTGTAGATAAATAAGTTGTTTACAACATATGAATAAGAATACAGATAGAAAATGACGCAAAAGACTGTAAATCATATATTATGAGATTTTTGTTGGTTACAATGTCGTATGTTGCTGGAAATAGAGAATCACTCGGGTAGATCAGATCTAAGTGGATCTTAACCGGAATACAATAAAGAAGTAAACTAGAAAGATGATCCTCATATGATAGAAGACTTTTGTTGGATAGGATGTGAGTTGGATGATCTATTGTGCGTTACAACAACTCACACAACAACTAATGTGGAATTGGATTGTGCACCCTGGTGGCTACACACCTTGGATCCGACTGGAAACTATCCCAAACAATGCACCTTGGTCTCTCACTCAGTCCTGGTGACTGACAACCTGACAATCAGCCCTTTGTTGATATGTCTGGACCTCGGATGGATCCCCTTGGGGAAATGCGCCCCCACTGCTGTTGGAAACTACGCCCTAGTGATTCCTTCGTCGGAATCTGTTCATAAGGGTCTCAAACTAAACTCTCTAGGCTCCTCTGAAATGGGTCAGGAGAATTTCCCTGGATCTGATCTGATGATCTCTCGGGGATCCCAAATGCGTCCTCCCCAACTTTCGCACCCTCAATGGCTGAGAGATGTGCCCCAGATGATTTCTTCGTTGGAATCTGACGATAAACCAGACAATAGAAGCATCCTTCCCTCCTCTCAATTGGGTCAGAGGGGAATCACCAGATTCTGCGTGACTGGGACAAGTCGAATCAATCTGATGCTCAGTAGTTGCACCCTCTACCTTGACAAGTGCGCCCTCACCACTGCAAACTGGATCACTGATGTTAAAGTACGATGGAAGATCTGGATCTTCTCGGTGACTAGGATGTGTCTCTCAACATCGAAATCAGCCTATGGGTGTCTTCCTCCTAGAATCCACAAAGTTCTCTCCTTAGATGCGCTTCTCTCCTCAACTGACAAGTCAAATTCTTCATAATCATGAATTAGGTCGTTTTACCTTTTCTTATAGTTGCTTGAAACCCTAATTCGTTGTTGACCTATTTTTAGCTCACCTACTTTATTTTTATCTCACTTTGACTTAAAAGCACTTTTATTCACTTTTCGCTGTCTAACGGGGTTGTTAGACTACTAAGCCTCCTCTCTCGAGCTCCTACATTACAGACCCACATAGACTACTTACTCACTCTAGTTTAATACTTTATAAGTTTGTAATTGCTACATGATTGATGTTATCTGTGTAGTGTAGTGTGTACTAAATGATTGATGATCTAATGATTAATTTACTATGGATGATATTTCTAATTTCATAATAATGTAATATTAGTTTACAAATAGCACAAATATATAGATGATATTTCTAATTTCGTAATAAGGTAATATTAATTTACAAACAAATATGAAAACATAAATATTTGTGCTTGTTTTAGTATTTGTTTGTAAACTAATGTTACATTATTATTATGAAAGTAGAAATATTATTCATAGTAAATTAAACATTAGATCATTAAACTTTTAGTATCTATAAAAACATCAGTATTTGTGCTATTTGTAGATTAATCAGTAGAACATCAACCATTTAGTATATATAAAAACACCCATATTTGTGCTGTTTGGAAACTAATACCATATTGTTATGAAATTAGAAATATCATCTATAATAGATTAATCATTTAAAACATTAACCATTTAGATCTACAAGTAACTTTCCATTGTGCATGTCATATATATATATATATATATATATATATATATATGGTTTTTTATGGAAATGGTGCTCCAGGTTCTCTCTCCCCGCCCTCTAGCAACACTGTACTAGATTTTGACCAGTGTTTGTAATCTTCTCAAGTTCCGTAATTATTCTAAAAATGACTGATCCTTTTATATGTAAATTGGACGGGTCTTGGTAATCTACTCATCTTTTGTAATTATTCTGAAAATTTATGCTTGATTGTGTGAAGGTAAACGATGTGAACCCTTGCCAACACTAAAAGAAATTCGGGAGCGATGTAAAATACAGTTGGCTAAAATGCGGTCTGATCACATGCGTGAGTTAAATCCGACACCATATAAGGTGGGCAAGCTCCTTTTAGCTGTCTTCAATTGCAGATAATACTGTGTGTTTTTCTTGTTTTGCAAGCAATTTGAATCTTAAGTTTTTATTTTGTTGTTTATTCAGGTAAGCGTGAGTGAAGAACTTTATAAGCTCATTCATGATCTATGGTTGAGAGAGGCGCCCGTTGGAGAATTAGTCTGAAGGATTCCGCATACCCGTGCTTTCATTTTCGGCAAAAAAAATTGTGATAAAAATTCTATTAAAATGAAGTTTGCATCATGCATTGCTTGAAATTCATGCCGGTTTGAGAAGTACAATGAAGGATTTTCACATGCCCCTGATTTCGTTTCTAACAATTTTTTTTATGAAAATTCTATTAAAATTGAAGAAATTTGCATCATTCATTGCTTGAAATTCATATTTTTATAATTAAACTTTGTGATTGTTTCAATTAATTTGCATCATTCATTGCTTGAAATTCATATTTTTATAATTAAACTTTGTAATTCTTTCAATTAGTCGTTCTTCATAAAAGTACTAGAAAGCATTGTGTAATTCTTTCAATTACTCGTTCTTCATAATAAAAGTACTAGAAAGCATTGTGTATTATAGGGTAATAGGTTTCCTCCTTGTAGGTTATAAGTTTGAATCTCAAGGAGGTAAAGTATGTATATCTCCTTAGACTAAGTAGTAAAACCACTAGGTAGAGGGGATCCAAGTCTTATAAGTCATTTTTGCAATTGGCTATAGATTATTGTCAAGGAAATTGTAGTAAATGCATATTTTCCTCTATAACATATAACATTCTTGTAAAATGCTTAAATAAAAAAAGATAGCAAGACAAGGATTAATCATTCAAAAATGGTAGAGTAGAATGTAGGGAAAATATATATATATAGCTCAATCATATGTCATTTGGTTAGAAATGAAAAGAATTCAATTTATTAACTAGTTAGAAGTAAATGTAGTGCAAAGATATATACAGATTGGAATCATTTTTCAGTTGGTTATTAAAGGAAAGAATTCAATTTATTATAGTTGGAGTGAAGGAATTTCAATTGGTTAGAAAAGGAAAGAATTCAATTTATTATAGTTGTAGTGAAGGAATAATCATATAAAAATGATACAGGAGATTGTTTTATAAAGATATATAAAGCTTGATCATATGTCAATAGGTTAGAAAAGAAAAGAAAAAAGATAAAAATAAATATAATGCAAAGATATATACAGCTAAATCATGTCAATTAGGAGAAAATAATTCAATTTATTAACTAATTTTATAAAGCTCAATCATATGTCAATTGATAAAAAATAAATATAGTGCAAAGATATATACAGTTCAGTCATATGTCAATTGGAAGAAAAGAATTCAATTTATTAACTAATTTTATAAAGCTCAATCATATGTCAATTGGTTAGAAAAGAAAAGATATATACAACTCAATCATATGTCACTAATTTAAGAGAAAATAATTCAATTTATTAACTAATTTGAATGAAATTTTAGCATAGAGTTTTATACTAAATTGAATATTAACATTGTTTTTATTACTTTTTGTTTTGATAGTTTATTTATTCCTTTTTTGTATTCTTGTTATAAATTTTTATTTTTGTTCATTGTAATAAAAAATCGCACAATCCCCCAAATGGTGTGTTGGAGATGTGAGTTTCATTGGGGATTCTCTGAAAGATTAACAAACTTTGGTTATCACAATGTATCAAGGTCGTCTCTAGTTGTCAATCAAATAGTCCTGCAAGTAGTTTCCAAAGCCATACTGCTTCACAACTTGCGGCACTAACTGCAATATACTCTGTCTCTATTGTACTAAGTGCTACAGATGTATGTTTTCTACTAAACCAGAATAACAGTTGATCCTAGGCTAAAGTAGCACCCTGAGGTGCTTTTTTTGTTTATTGCACTCCCTTCCCAATCAGAGTTTGTATATCCCTGCAACTTCACTTCACCACCTGAAACATATCTGAAACCATATCCAATTGTACCATGTAGGTACCTCAACACATGCTTTGTTGCAACCCAATGGTAGTGTCTCGGCTCTACAATAAACTGACTCAACGTATTTAATGCAAAGAAAATATATGGCCTGGTGTTAACCAGGTACATCAAGGATCCAATCAATTGCTTGTACATATTGGGATCCACCAAATCTAGATATGAAGTAGAGTCACTCAACTTTTTCAGATTTGTCTCCATTGGTGTGGCCATGGACTTGCAAACATCATACCAAATCTGTGCAAAATCTCAATTGTATATTTTCCTTGTCCAAGGAAAATTTTGCCTGGTTTCTACCACACCTCTAATCCCAAGAAATAATGCATCAAGCCAAGATCCTTCATCTTGAATTATGAGGTCAACTCCCTCTTGCACCTGACAATGAGGCTTTTTGCTCCTGTAAGAAACAAATCATCAACATATAGTACCAAGATCAATGGATCACCATCAACAACCTTGTAATAAAGGTTGGGATCTACATCACTCTTGGTGAAACCCAAGTTCATCAAGTATCCATCAATCCTGAAGTACCATGCTCTAGGTGTTTGTTTGAGTCCATACAATGCCTTCTTTAATCTGTAGACATGAGATTCCTTCCCATGTATCACAAAGCCTTGAGATTTCTCTATGTGCACTTCTTCCTCGATCACACCATTGAGGAATGTGGTATTTATATCCATCTGATGTAATTTCCAACCCATAGTTGAAGCAATGGAAATAATGGTTCTAATGGAAGTGTATTTGGTGACTAGAGAAAATGTCTCTCCATAGTCTACTCCCTCTTTCTGGGAGAATCCTCTTGCTCAGAACCTATCTTTGTATTTATCGATGTTGTCATCTATTGCATGCTTGATTTTATAAATCCACTTGGAAGTTACCACTGACTTCCCTTCTGGTCTTGGCAGGACTTCCCACACCATTCTTCATGATGGAACGATACTCCATCATGGCATCTTTCCAAACCTGTTGGTCAGTTGCTTCTTCATAACTGGAAGGTTCCGAGTCAATGATGTGGCTCATTAGTGCCATATAACTTGAGAACCTTTTAGGGCTCTTGCTCTCCCTGAAGCTACCATGGGGAGTTGCATGCCCTTCTGCATCTTGTAAAGTATCACGAAGCCATGCTGGCCTTTTCCTGGTTATGGTACCATCTGTAGGTAGATCCATTGGTACTGTTGGTTCTACTGATTCATCTTGATGGTCTGAAGGATGATCAACTGGACTAGTTGGATGTGTACCATCATCCTTTGAAGCCTTCTTCTCCTCACTATCAATCTGTATGTGAGTTTCTCTAGATTTCTTGAAATCCATCTCTTCATTAAAGGTAACATCATGGCTAACTTTGATTTGACTTTGATCTAGAATGTAGACTCTATAGGATTTTGAAATTTCGTTATATCCAACAAAGGTGCCCTCCCTCCCGGAGGGTTCTAGCTTTGTCCTCTTCTCCTTGGGTATATGAATGCCTCCTCACGAGTCTTATCTTCCAATATTCTATGACGACTTATGTTCTTAATATAGATTGTTGTGTTGGATGCTTCTTCCCATAATAACATGGGTAGAATTTGATCATGGATCATTGCCTTGACTACTTCCATGATAGACCTATTCTTCCTTTCTACAACTCCATTTTGTTGGGGGTTGTAAGGAACTAACAACTCCCTCTTGATCCCTTCTTTCTTGCAGAAATCGTTGAATTCCTTCGAAGTATATTCTCCTGGATTGTCTATTCTTAAAACTTTGATCTTCTTTCTTGTCAAGTTCTCTACTTGAGCCTTGAACTCTTTGAACCTGTTAAATACTTCATCCTTAGTCTTTATGAAGTAGATCCAAGTTTTTTGGGAGAAATCATCAATGAATGTCACATATTATGAGAAGCCACCCAAAGATGATATTGTCATAGGTCCACATACGTCTGAATGCACTAGATCCAAGATTCCTTTGGATCTACTATCACTGCTCAAATAGGGTCCCTTGCTTTTCTTACCAAGAGTACATCCTTTGCAAACGCCTTCATGTTCTTCCTGAATTTATGGAATTAGTGTAACCATCTTCTTTAATACTGACAAGGCCTTGTAGTGTAGTTGAGAAAATCTTTGATGTTATAGCTCACTTAAGTTGGTGCTATCATGTATCAATGCCTTTGTTGGACATTTTGATAGCTTGTACAATCCTCCCTCTCGAACACCAATCACTTATGTTGTGTCAATGTTTGAGTCCTTAGGCCATACAAGAACTTGTTCATCCACAAATGCAACTCTATAGCGTGTATCTTCCAATGTTGAGATAGAGAGTAAGTTTTTTCTTAGTCCTGGTACAAATAAGACAACTTTCATATATAAAGAGTTTCCAGATTCTAGTTGGAATAATGTGGTTCCAACTCCTTTTACTACATACTTGGCATTGTCTCCAAGTTCCACTTGTAGTGATGAGTTCTTTTTTGTTAGACTTCTGAGAGAATCTCGGTGACTTGTCATGTGCTTAGAAGCACCACTGTCAATTAACCAAATATCATAATTGTATGTGATAGTACCTGTGAGAGTTGAGACAAGGGAACATTCTTTCTTTGTATTCATGTTAACCTACCCAGAACAATAACAAGAACAAGAACAAGTCTTGTCTATTATGCAATTGGACACCATCTCTGACTTTGACCAGAAAAGCCAACCTTTGACCAAAAAAATAGCGTTGACTAGAAAGTCAACCTTTTGATTTTTACCAAAAATCCAACCTTGATGTTTTGACAAGCACCAATAGATGTGCTAGGTTAGGGCGAGTTAGCCTATGCAAATTTTAGCCCCAATGATTTTAAGATAAGATCTAGTTCTGTGACTATGCAGTTACTGTGCAATGGCAATATTTCAACAAAGCTCTAATACCATGTTGATTTTTTTTATTCTCAGATCTAGATAGTTATTTCCTTATGATTTCAATTCAAGATTCACTTTCATACCATAGTTATCATAGAATAACTATTCATTGAAAATTTCAACTATAACAATGCAACAAAAATAACAAGATCTAGAAATATTAACCAAGAATAGTAGACACAAGAACACAAGAGTTTACCCTGGGAAACCCAATCCTTGGGAGAAAACCCAACAACCTTTCTTAGAAGAATCAATTCAATAATTTACGAGATTTCCACCATAAGAAATAGACCAAGAGATAATACAGAGTCACGTCCCAAGACTAGTGCAACTCTCCAAGAGGTAGCACACAAGATAATACACCAAGAAACCCCAATTGTAGTGTTTTCTCTTCCTCCCTCAGACTTGCGCCTTATTTTCCTTCAGTGAGATCTTAGTGAGTGAGTTCAAATGAGGAGACGTCCTCTCTTATTTATAATCTTCAAGTCACTTTTAATGGGGTCGACTTCTCTTCCTGGATATTCTATTTTACTTTTATTTTCCAGTGGAGTCGACTTCTCTTTTGGGGTCTTCAATTTCACTTTAATAATTTCTAGTGGGGATAACTTCTCTTCTGTGATCTTCTATGGTCTTCAATGTGTAAAATGACTGCCTGAAGTTGCAAAACTTCAACACAAAATACTTTTAAAAACAAATCAACATGGGGGTTAGAATTATGCTCATTAGCTAGCAAGTGTTGCACCTACAGTGTGTTCATGAAGTTGATCCTTTGTTAATGAAGCAAGTTTTGTCATTGAATTATTACCACATCTCTTGGTTCATCACACTCACCCACCCTAACTTGCATCATTTTTACAATGGAGAAAAATAGGATTTTGTCTTTGGAAAACACTATCATTTTTTAATTTGAGGGTCACAATCTTGAGAAGGTTTTGCATTTCAAAATTGTATAAGCTTCGATGTTGTGTCAAATTTTCTTCATAGTGGTTAGGGTTTACCCTAGCTGTCGCCATTGATCACTTCATGATGCCACAATTGTTGCACAAAAGCTTTATTCACTGACCAGAGGTGCAAGAACCCACTGGATGGAGTTTGGTGCCTAGGAAGACTATGTTCCACCCTCTCTAGGAATTGAGCAGATTTGTTGGCTATTATCGAAGAAGGGTCATTTCCAACACTTACGAAATTGGGTTGTACACCATAAGAGGCATTGACAAAGAGGCATTCATCCCTCTAGTTTGGTCCATGATTCCAAGGAAACACAATCAACCTCGACATCAATGTTTTTTCAAATGTTTGAAAGCCATCCCTCAATTGGACCTATTGTTTCCAAAGCCAAGGAGGAAACCCTCATTATGTCTAAGTGAGCTCTAGTTGGAGATTTTACAAGCCTCTGGCCAAGCCCAAATGTTGTGGAAGCATGGGTGGCATAGCAATGGTCCATCAAGATAAATGGATAGGTTATAATGTTTTCCTCTGGCTATGGTTATGTCTTTCTTTTTTTAAATAAGGAAGGGAAGGATTTGATTTTCAGACCTGGGCCATAATTCATGGGCTCCAAGGGAATGCATCTATCCTCGTGGACCTTGACTTCAACTGAGAACGAAAAACTACAACAACCCTAGTGTGGATCAGATTACCTCATCTTTTGTTAATTTTCTCGGATGAATGCTCCCTTAGAAAGATTGGAAATAAACTGGGTCACTTTATATATTAAGCATAGCCAAAAGGAAATATATATTCTTGTGTGAGAATATGTGTGGAGGTGGACTTGGATAAGGAACTCCCATAAGCTTTGCAAATCAATCTAGACGAGTAGTCACCATCAAGTGCTAAATTAGGAGAAGATCCCATTCAAGTGCATTGCTTGTCATGCGTATGGATATTTCGCTAAAAATTGTACAAAAATCCAAGAAGAGTAGCCCCCTTCAAAGCAGCAATCAAGGAAGTAACCGAAGTTCAAGACAATTCCAATAAGGTGAAGGAAATTTCAACAAAACGGGCCATTTCATCTGAAGTCTCTACAAGAGGGTCCACCCACGTTAGGCAACAACAAATTTGAAGTTCTTAGGAACTTGGAGGAAATAGTAAATCCTAAAAATATGAAGAGAGAAGTAGAAGAGGAACATGCAATAGATCTTAACTTTGAAATAGCTCATCTTGATAATGGTTCAAATCCATCACTTGAGGATCCAGTGTCTAATGCTCAAGAAGAAGAGGAAGCAAAAGAAGAAGAGGAAAATGAAGATGTAGAAGAGCCAAAGGAGGAAGATGAGGAAGCAAAGGAAACAGAGGAGGAGGAAACAGATTAAAGATGGGAAGAGGAAACAAAGGAGGAAAGGGAGTCGGGGCAGGAAGAGGAAAAAGGGACAGATCCAGAAGTGCAGGCTCAACATGAGCCCTCTAAATCCATCTCCTTTGTTAAAGTCCTGAGGAAGGATCTAAACCCCTCCCCTTACAAGAGGAAGGAAATCCAACGGGGACCAAATAGCTCATGAGGAAAAAATGAATATTCACCTGGGTTGTGTAAGACCCATGTCTTCCCCGCATGTAACTAATCATGTTTAATGATTGTCATGCCATGGAAATATAAACATTATAATTGTATTAATGTTTAATTGGAAAATTCCAACCAGTTGACTGATGGGTGTAGACTTAAACATATTGACCATGATACCACTAGAGGAATGAGAGGAGGGTCTATTAAGCTAAAGGACCCCAACACCTTGTTGAAGTATTATCTTGAAATATTCAGATTATTTTTCTTAGCCCTAATTTCAAGGAAAATCAGTTAATGAGGGAGGATTGGTGGTTGAGCAACCAACCACCCTCAATGAATGGAAGTATGGAGGGTTGGTTGAAGTGACAGGAAATATGTCAGCCAAAGGACAGTAGGAAATATCACCACGAGTCCCCATGATTAACCCATGAGTTTCCTTCTAACAGAAGAAAGGGGGGGCAGGGGGAGAACCTTCATGTGTGGAACGTGCAAGAAAAGAATGCATGAGTGCAGACAACAAGGGAGAGAGGAAACATACCAGATGAGAGTTTGGGGCTAAGAAGGAAGGAGGGAGCCCGTGTATGGGCAGGTAGACACGAATCTCAGAGGAAGGATTTGGTTGCAGGACTCATCGAAGATTCCAAGAACCCAACCTGAGCTAAGAGGTTGCAAGCTTGATGCTAGAAGGCTTCTGATAAACCTCGAAGAGGCCCAAGCTAGGAGGGGTGAGGAATTCGCTACTAGTGGTGGTGTGAAGGAAAGTGACCTTCACATGACAATCTTCCTGACGACTTGAAAGAGATTCTCTAGTGGTATCATGGCTTGGCACGGGGGTGGCATGTTGTCAAAGTTACAGAGCAAGCAGAGCCTACAGTTGGGTGGAAAGGCATACATCCATAGTCAATTGGTTGGTTGCAACCTATGAACAGATAAGTATTCTTATACCGTCTGAATTGAGTATGATGAAGGGTTGGTGCTTGTAATTGTATACATGGAGGTGTAAGCTTGTTTAATGAGTAGATTGGTTGTTTCTTTGCATGTCTGTGTATTTGAGTAATGATGGAACTATATGAATGACTGCATCCTATGAATGCTTTCATGGATAGATATAATTGAAATGAATCCTTGTATTATATGCAAGTTCTCACGCTGTAAAATGTGTATTTGGCATGCTTGTGTAACTAGCAGGGTTGTATGGATTATGTATGTTTTCTATCACCGTTAATCTGATGGATTCATGTATCTCAATATGCATGGTAAAGGTAGGGTGTAACCCTATGAAGACGACAACCTCTTAATGGAGAGCTTATGAGATATGAACCTCATTTAGAAGGATGGTGGAAGAAGTTCCCTAGAATCTGGGAAGGTCTCTACATAATCAGAGAGCCTTAATCCCTATGAATCCCCTATATTGAAGTGGAAAGTTTACAGGAGGCGTAAAACTCCCCTTAAGTGGCGAAGAGGAATGCTTTAGAGGTTTACGAAGCAAGGTGAGAGTTCTGAAGGTTTGGTAAAACCTTGAGAAGGGACCTGGAAGAATCCATGGGTAGTGAAGTCCTAATTTAGGCTATTAATCGAAGGCAAACCTTTGAAGAACCCTCAAAAATTTGGCTTAACCGAGGCTAAGAGTGAGACTGGCGTCATGCTGACGAGGAGTGCCACCGTGTCGAGAGGATGACACATGTTAGCCTATAATTTGTAGAAAGGATCAAGTGTAAACCCCTCTTAGTTTTAAGTCTGGGAGGAAGTTCCTTAATCCTATCCCTCATATCTATAGGTTGAGAGATCTCGATCGTTCATCGAAGGGGTGTTGATCGGAGTGAATTGCAGTCCCGAGGAGGAGATGCACTCTGATGGGAGGAACTCCAAGAGAGAACCAGAGTCGTTGATTCAGTCGCAGAGTAACCTTAGCCATTGGATCCAAAGTGGATGGGCTCCAACGAGAGGTTCTCCAAGGAATGATTTAGATCGTTGACTAGTGAGTGGGCTCGATGTAATGACAGTCGTCGATCTGTCATGGGTCCCACATGGTCGAGTAAGAAAAGGTTAAAGGAATGGGCATTAATCGTTGTGCAAGTTAGAGGCGTCGACACGATCAGAGCCATTGGAAGTTAAGTTCCGAGAGAGGTCCTGGTGAAATCTGGACTGTTGATCCTGACCATAAGCCTATCGGAGGTCAGACTGTCAGAGTGTGGTGTGTGAGGAATTTGTCAAAGGATCGAGGATGGACCCATGTCGGGCTCAGGGCTTTGGATGGTCGCCCTTAATTAGCAATCGTTGGATCTGAGGGTGGTCAGATCTCCATCGTTGATCGAAGGGTACTTCCATTAGGATGTCTGAGTGCACGGTTGCTAGGGGACTCTGATGGGAAGAACTATGAGAGGAGATTTGGGCCGTAGATTGGCGAGTAGGTGAGATTTAATCTCAGTTGTAGATCTACATGGGTTCCACCTGCTCACTTAGCATGAGAATGAGGCGGATGTTAATCGTCAAATAAGTTCGAGGTGTCGACGAGATCGGGACCGTTGAATGTAAAATTATGGGAGTCATCGGATTTGGAGGATGGATCTGTCAGAGTGTATGTCGTCGGGGCATATCGGTTGGAGTGGCATATAACTTAGATGGAGAATAACTCTGAAGATGATGAAAAGATCTGGGTGAATCCAAGCCATCGAATTTGACGGAGCCGATAGGCCAAGTGGCAGGTGTCATGTTAGTGCAACGTTAGATCGACATAGGTGACATGGAGCCAAGTGGGTGTCATGTGGCAATGAGGTTGCTTTTGTCCAATGAAGGCCTAAGAGACTTTAGAAGACCATAATTTTTTATCTAGGGCTCGATTTTGAGCATGGTAACATTTGTTGGAAAGCTCTTGACGAGAAGAAGACGATGATTTCCTCCAAAAGAGGCTTCGAGGTGGTTAAGGAGAAGCGAAATTTTAATACCACATCCCTTGAAAGGTACTTAGGGAGTTGGGTGTCTTACAGGTTGTTAGGAAACCCTTAACCTTCTCTTGAAACAATTATGTTACGTTTTTTAGTTTCACTGTGTAACCAGTTTGTGAGAATTTATCCATACACTTAAACTAGCATGAAAAAGCATTATAGAAAATTTTGATTTCTCTCCCCCTGTTCCATGAAGGGAGGTTGAAAATCTGCAAGATTCCCAATGAGCACTATTTGTATGACTGCTCTTCGCTATGCTACAACTTTTTTATATAATATAATATTTTTTGTTTTAATTAAAAAGAAAAAAAAAATTGCATTTCAAGGACTTATTATTTTGTATAAGTGATTTCTCTTCTAAATAACAAAGCTAAATACCACTTGTAAATTTTTTAAAGAGTTGTGAAGTCATTTTATTCAGTTTTTATTCTTAAATATACATTTCACAGGAAATAACACATCTACAAACCTTATTATGGCATGTGTATCTTTATATATGTACAAATATCACACTTATATATTGACATCATTTAGAACCCAAGATATAATAACAAAGTGGGAGGAGGCTTTATTGCAAAACAAAGTTATAATGTTCAAACATAATGGCTTGTAATTCTAGAATTGCACACTCTAATTAATATATTGAGGAGAAATGAAAATGAGAAGAGTCTCAACACCTTGTTATGTTGTTCCTTGTTACTCAAGACGATTACCAAGTTTGAATTCTAATTCGAATTCGATTTGGTACGGAAAAAAAAATTGTGCCTAAAATTTGAAAGTATACATCTGACAAATACTTAAATATATAAATTTTTCAAAATTTTATAAAATATCTAAAATCAAAATGGACAATCAGTATATTCAAAACTTCAAAGATCCCTCAAAATTCGTTTTTAATCCTATTATGTACGCTACAAATGGAATTATGAATCTATTGAATTTTCTTTTTAAACGCCATACATGTCAGGGGAGCAACTCATTAACTTCAAATATGAAAAGGTGAGGTGAATAATAGAACAATATCATAATCATCATAAATAAGGAGGCTCATAAATTTGTGGGTTGGTATTCTTTGAAGTAAATCCTTATGCAGGAGTTCATTCAAAATTCACAAGGTGTGAAGCTCTTTCCCTGTAGATAGGCACTGACAAATAGGGAAGCCAAAACCCTTATATGCCTATGTCATGGTGAGCATCACATAACTTTCCAATTTATTGTCGAGAGTCCACATCATAACATAACCTTAATCACGCATGTTGAATTTTCACTATGTTAGGCTCAATCATGATGTTTATTTCAATTTTATCATTTACTTAAACCATAGACAAATGCAGCTACACCATTAACAATTGTTGCAATAAACAAGAGCACAAGAAGAAATACCATGCACAAGAACACAAGAAATATCATGGGAAACCCTTCTCAACAAGGGAAGAAAACCCATCAATCCTTTCCTATATTCTCAAGAGAAAGACCTTCCACACCATAGACCTAGCACACAAAAGGGTGCTCTCAAAAACCAAGAAGGTTAGCGCCCAAGAGAAGTGCTCACTTCAGCCCTAGAATGTGTACTTGCTGAAATTTCCAAAATCACATGTGTGTTGTGTTTCCTCAATGGGGAAATCATATTTATTTATACTAGACTGGACACATCAAAAGTGGTGTCTATTGGCACAATAGGGCCGACCTCAATAAATCATAATATAATTAATAATTACCATATTAATTATCTTTTACATTAATTATCTTTCACTTTATGGTGGGGTCGACCTGTACCCTTTACATCATAATTAAGGTTATAGGTAAATCTAACTCTTAGACAATATAGCAAGGGATATCATACACCTACTAGTGCTCAGCCACTAGGGGCACGTCAACATGTGATCAGCCACAGGGACGTCCAACTCAACAGATCTCTATCTCGTTGATTCTCATATGAGAATCATCTATACACACACTCACTAGTGCTTAGCCACTAGGGTCACGTCCACCTGTGCTCAGCCACAGGGACATCCTACTCAACAGATCTCTATCTCACTGAATCTCACAAGAGAATCATCTGGAGTACCACATCCTCTCAACTCTCTACATAGAGGAGAACAATACACCCATCACATGGGCACCTTCACTCCTCACAGGGGTACACATCATTTCATCTCAAACGACACACCCATCTCATGGGAATCCTCTCCACACAGGGGCACATAGCATTCCATCTTAGTCTCAGAGAGGAATGACACACCCATATCATAGGAACACCCAACTCATGGGCTCTCTCACAGGATGACTCACTCAATATGTGTCTTGGAGGATGTCTCACAAAGTTGTAATCATCAACACTCCCTCTCATCTAGGGAGGCATTCTCCACCAGGCCAAGTCTCTCATGGAAGTACTCGAACTTCATCTTGGTAAGCGGTTTGGTGAAGATATCTGCAATCTGCTCATGTGTAGGAAGGTACTGCACATGTACTTCTTTCCTCTGCACCATGTCTCTAATATAATGATATTTTATCTCAATGTGTTTCGATCTATCATGAAACACAGGGTTCTCAGAGAGCTTCACACATATCTGGTTATCACAATGAATAATGGTAGGATCCATCTCATGATTAAATAAATCTGTCAGGAGCTTGCAAAGCCACACTGCTTCACGGACTGCCACTCTCAATGATATATACTCTTCTTTTGTGGTACTCAAGGCCACAGAACTTTGTTTCCTATTGCACCAGGAAACCATGGCAAACCCCAAGGTAAAACAACAACTAGATGTGCTCTTCCGGTCCAGTGCACTCCTTGCCCAATCTGCATCGGTACATCCCTGCAAACTCAAGTCTACCATGGAGGCATATCTCAAGACATATCCAACTGTGCCTCGTAGATATCTCAATACATGCTTCGCTATTATCCAATGAGTCTGTCTCAGTTGACTCGTGAACTGACTAAGTACATTCATTGCATATCACATGTCAAGTCTGGTGTTAACCAGATACATCAATGATCCAATCAGTTGTCGGTACAAATGTGGATCAATCTCACCTGAATCAATAGAAGCATCATTCATTTTATTCAAATCCATCACCATCGGTGTAGGCATGGATTTGCACTCTGTCATACCGAACTTCTTCAATATCTCCAATGTCCTTTGCCATCCTTCTAGTCCCAAGAAGTAGTGCATCATACCAGATCCTTCATCTCGAATTTAGAAGTCAATGCTTGTTTGCATTCAACAATAAGTCTTTTTGAACTAGTAAGGAATAAGTCATCCACATATAGGACCAAGATTAAGCACTTGTTACCAACAATATGATAATATAGGTTTGGATCAACAACACTCTTTTTTAAGCCCAAACTCATCAAGAATCCATCCATTTTCTCATACCAAGCATGAGGTGCTTTCTTTAGTCCATACAGGGATTTCTTCAACCTACACACATGATATTTCTCATTGTGTATCATGAATCCTTCTGGTTGCTCGATATAAACTTCTTCCTCAATCTCACCATTGAGAAAGGTTGTCTTTACATCCATCTTATGTAGTTTCCAACCCATGGATGCAACTAGTGCAATGATAGTACGGATGGAAGTGTATTGGGCTACTGGAGAAAATGTCTCATCATATTCAACTCCCTCTACTTGTGAGAATCCTTTGGCTACAAATCTTGCTTTGTATTTCTCGACACTTCCATCAGCTGCGCGCTTGATCTTATAGATCTACCTACAAATTTCCCTTCTGGTTTCAGAACAATATCCCACACATCATTCTTCAAGATGGATTGATATTCTTTTGTCATGGCATCTTGCCATACCTTCTCACATGTCTCTTCTCCATGAAAAGAAGGATGAGAATCAATGATGTGACTAATGGCTGAAAAGTAGTTCGAAAATCTCTTTGGTCTCTTGCTCTCTCGGGATGTGCCTTGAGAAACTACATGGCCCTCTACCTCTTGCAGAGTTTGTCGAGACCTAGGAATGCCTTTTATGGCCTACAACAATGTCTCTAGGGATATTGACTAGATCAACTGGAACAACTAGATCAACTGGAATAATGAATGTCTCCCTCTGAACTGTTGAAGGAGGAGAAGGTATTGTCTCACTGTCAATCGTCATCTAAGATTCTCTGGATCTTTGAAAGGATATCTCTTCTTCAAAGATAACATCTATGTTCACCTCAATCTCTCTCTGACCAGGGATGTAGATCCAATATGCCTTCGAAGATTTATGGTATCCCAAAAATGTACCTTTTCTACTCGAAGGGTTTAGATTGGACCTCTTCTCTTTGGGTACATGAAAGTATATTGGATACCCAAATATCCCGAAGTGTACAATATCAGACTTCACTCTAGTGAAGGCTTCTTCTAGAGTCATGTTCTTCAAAATCTGGTGAGAACTCTTATTATGACCATATACTGTTGTCATGGATGCTTCTGCCCATAGAATCATAGGTAGACTTTGATCATGTATCATTTCTTTGGTTTCTTCAATGATGGTTTTGTTCTTCCTCCTTCTCAAATAGTTTTGACCCCCTATGATTCAAGTGACTCCCTATGAAGTCTAAAGGATAAACATCTTCCTTTGTTTTTAACTTGCCCGGAACAAGAAAACAAACGAAAGGAAACAAGACAAGAATATCTCCTAGAGGAGAATAATGAGCACATCTCTAGAATCAAAACAATTTAAGGATTGTTGTCACATCTACAACTCCTACTTGTAATGTAGCAAGATTAGAAATGTAGGTTAGAGGCATGATAATTAAAACAATCAAACCTGGAATCTTCACTTCCAATGTGTTGTTCCTCTTAATGCACTAAGATTCCTCTGGATCCATGATTGCAACAAAGGTTCCTTCCTCCTGCAAGTACCCTCATGACAATGATACAAATAATATATACAAGTGCATGCATGAGAGTGTTGATATTAATTCTCCAATGGCACCTAGTTGATCTCTAATCTCTGACATCTTCATAAAGAAGATAACAATGGTGTCACCTTTTGTCATCTTGATATTTTGAAGCTGACCCTTCAATGTAAGAGCTTGAGTAGATTATTATCTTCCTTGCCTTGACGTCGTCTTCCTTCCTTTCTTCCTTCTCTTCATCGGTAGTTGTCTCTGTAAACGGTTTTTGTATCGCCCACAATAAGTCTTCCTTTTTAAGGGTGACCTGAAGTCTTGACTTCCAGGAATTGAAGTTGCTTGATCCATTAAGCCTATCTTCCACCAAGGTTTTGTTCATCATATTTTCAAATTATTCACAAACCCTTGCCAATTGGGCTAGAAAACCTAACGGCTAGGCTAGGCTAGCAACCTTAGTTTTTGTTGGGATTATGATTGCCAACAATAATCCTTGAAAGTCAGAAGAACACTTGTGAGATGAAAAGCTCCTTCAATGTGTTGCAGAAACCCTAATTCTAAAATTTCTGTAGAAAATTGTGAAACCCTAGAAACCCTAGGGACAAAAATCCAAAAATGCTTGGAAATGCAATCTGAAGCTTGTTGGAGGTGCGTTGAAGGATGACACAGACTCCTATATAATTTTATCCCCAACATCCAAGTTTAAGTGTTGAGACACCCAAAAAGTGAGGGTCGTATGGATTTTCTAGAAACCTTAGGATGGTCGTACGGTTCTGTAAAAGCGGAGGACGACTTGCTTGAAGCTTGTGCAATGGCTTCTTCAAGACCTATGCTTTGAAACCATGTTGAATTTTCACTATGTTTGGCTCAATCATGAGGTTTATTTCAATTTTAGCATTTAATTGAACCATAGACAAACACAACTACACCATTAAAAATTGCTACAATAACCAAGATCACAAGAAGAAATACCATGCACAAGAACACAAGAAATATCCTAGGAAACCCTTCTCAACAAGGAAAGAAAACCCAACAATCCTTTTCTATATTCTCAAGAGAAATACCTCCCACACCATAGACCTAGCACACAAAAGGGTTCTCTCAAAAACCAAGAAGGCTAGCACCCAAGAGAGGTGCACACTTCAGCCCTAGAATGTGTACTTGCTAAAATTTCCAAAATCACATGTGTTGTGTTTCCTCAATGGGGAAATCACCTTTATTTATACTAGACTGGACACATCAAAAGTGGTGTCTATTGGCACAACAGGGCTGACCTCAATAACTCATAATATAATTAATAATTACCATATTAAATATCTTTTACATTAATTATCTTTCACTTTATGGTGGGGTCGACCTGTACCCTTTACATCATAATTAGGGTTACAGGTAAATCTAACTCTTAGACAATATAGCAAGGGATATCATACACCCACTAGTGCTCAACCACTAGGGGCACGTCAACATGTGCTCAGCCATAGGGACGTCCAACTAAACAGATCTTTATCTCATTGATTCTCATATGAGAATCATCTATACACACACTCACTAGTGCTCAGCCACAGGGATGTCCTACTCAACAGATCTCTATCTCACTGAGTCTCACAGGAGGATCATCTAGAGTACCACATCATCTCAACTCTCTACACAAAGGAGAACAATACACCCATCACATGGGCACCTTCACACCTCACAAGGGTACACATCATTTCATCTCAAACGACATACCCATCTCACAGGCATCCTCCCCACACGGGGGCACACAATTTTCCATCTTAGTCTCAAAGAGGAACAACACACCCATCTCATGGGCTCTCTCACAGGCCGACTCACTCAGTATGTGTCCTGGAGGATGTCTCACGAAGCTGTAATCATCAACAACGCACCAGTGCTCACCAATGTTTGTAGTGGACCAAAACTCTATTTTTATCGTTTAAAAAGTGTTTTAGGGTTTTCAGAATGGATGTGAAGACTGCTTCATCAAATGTATGTGAAGATTGCTTTCTTGAATGGAGACTTGAAAGAGAATGTCTTCATGTCTTAGCCATAATGTTTTGTTGTGAAGGGACAAGAAAAGAAAGTATGTAAACTCATAAAATCCTTGTATGGCCTCAAACAAGAACTACGAGACAGGTATGAAAAGTTAACTAAGCATCTTCTGAAATTGAATTTCAAGAACTTTAATCTTGATTATGAAACTTTGTTTGTCAAGAAAGTTGGAAAAATTGGCATATATCTTGTAGTGTATGTAGATGATATATTGATAACACGGAACAATGAAAGCTATATTTCATCCACAAATAAAGAATTGAAGAAAGGCTTTGAGATGACATATTCAGAACATATTCACTACTACTTGGACATTGAAGTGACTCAAAATCCAAAGTACATATTCATCTCCCAAAAGAAGTACATTGGGCAATTGTTAAACAAGTTTGGCATTGTTGAGTGTAACCCTCTCTCTACTCCAATGGAATGGAATTTGAAGCTCACATCAAAAGAAGGGAATTAATTTCAGGATGCAACCAAGTACAAACAACTTGTGTGAAGTCTTTCTACCTTACCACCCCCAGACCAGATATTGCATTCATTGTTGGGATTCTTTCTTCGTTTATGCAAAAACCTTGTGAAGGGCATTGGCCTGCTGCAAAAAGAGTTCTAAAATGATTGAAGCGAACTCGAGACATTGGACTCAAGTATTCTAAGGTGGATGACTTCAACCTGATTGGATATTTTGATTCATACTTTGATGGGGATAAAGAAAATGGAGTGTCAACTCCAGGCTATCTCATGAGTCTTGGATCAGTAGTTGTCTCCTATATATCACACAAACAATTAGTTCGAATAGATTCCACAACATAAGTATAATATGTGGGAACTGCAAAAGCAACAAAGGAGATTGTGTGGCTCGAGAAAATACTTGAAGATTTGTAGAAGAAACAAGTGAATTATATTCCTCATTTGGTTGACAATACTTCTACAATCAAGTTGGCCAAGATTATTAGATTATGTGATTGAACTGAGTACATCAACACAAAGTACCATATGATTTGATATCATGTAGAGACCAAGATCACTTGAGACATTGTTCCTCAAATTAACAAATTGTGGACATCTTCACCAAAGCACTTGGAAGAATTTTTTTTTTAAAGTTCAAAATGATGCTTGGACTCAAAAAACACCCCTTTAGATTAGTAGGGGAGATGTTAGATACCTAATCCTTAGGCATTGAGGTATATTGTAAATATATTTTTAAATATTAAGCTAGGAGAAATATGAAGATTCATAGGTCAATGTCAAGAGTCATTGGAGGTCTTGGAAGATGAAACCAAAAGTCATCTCCTCAATATATTTTTGTATGGCTCACATTAATGAAATACACACATCCATGGAGTTGTTCATCCTTGGACTGACAAAATCAATATTCCTCATCTCCATGCCACCCTTCATGCTAAAAAATTGGATCTGCACATTCAATAGCTTAAAGGCATATTTTTAAATCACTACAAATATCATTGATCCTCGGAAGATCATTGTTATTGAATTCCAAATGGAGAATCAAGCATTCCACCCAACCGATTGTAGATGTGATATACTCAAAACAACTATGTCAATGTGATTCTATTCCATTGATTTCATAAAGAGGCGATTTAGTTGTGCTTGTACCTCTATCAAATGTTCAACAATCCATATAATTAATTAATCAAGATTAAAGTGATTTATCCCAATGGAATTTTAAGGCTGAAATTTATTAGAGGAATACTTATATACATTTTATAAAAAAAAATTGAAATTCCCTTCTTTTACTTTCTCAAGTCATCGTTTCAATTTTCCTTACAAATTGAAAGCAAGCCATAGATGATTTTGAAATCATATGCCATAGATGATTTTGAAAGCATAATGACTTCATCAAAAGAAACTCAAGTGAAAATTTCCTCCTTTTTATACTTTTTCTTCTCAACCTTCCTCTTGGGCTAAGAAATTTTGTAGCTATCCAAAAACTACACATCACATTAATGTTTGGTGCCTTTCATAAAAATGCAAAAGGGCTCACATTGGTAATTAAGGCTTGAGATGAAACAAAGGAATATCAACCAAATATAGTTTGGAATCTATTATGAAAAATAAGCTAGATCACTAAATGTTGAAAACCTAGATAGGGTTTAGACGAAGATAGACATGATATTATATTAAGAAAATACTTGATGCAATTAGAATGAGTTTCACCTCTCTTATGTAGAGTTTGGGAGGTTGTAATTGTCCAAAACCATAGACACTAATAATAACCACAAACCCAAAATTCACTTAAGTGACTTTATTACACATGTAAACCTTATATTCCTAACACACTATCCTAAGGCTTATAGTATTGAAAACAAAACTTACTGAAAATGAACACAATCTAATTACAAATAAATTTATTGAAAACTACAAAAGATATATATTCAAACATTCTTTAGATGCTTCTTCTTTGAAAATAATGCTTGAACTAATAAGAATCCTTCAAGTTTCTCCCCATTCCTCCAAAAGGTATAGTCTCTTAGTTGTAATCCAAGTTCCTAGCATCATTAAACATTATTTTCCCATGAAATGTCTCATAACCCTCATAAAGGTATGATATCAAACTTCTAGATCCTTAATATCCCCTTAACTATACAACAAATATCTAGGCATGCATATCTCATAACCCTAATGAGATACAATTTCTTTGATCCACAAGCATCTCGAATTATTTAACAATTATCTATCCTCCCTTATATCACTAATTATCTTCAAAGTGCAGACCTCTTAAAATGGGAACAATTCCAGTTCTTTAGTGTTGTCATCACCACTACCAATGTCTGGTGGATTTATGACAATGGTGGCTACATCTCCTTTGATAAATACAAGAGTACATGATGTACATGTAGGGTTCTTCCCTTTGACATTTTTCATATTATTAGATTTCACACCCTCAAAATCTAGCCCATAACTAATAAGATTTGTCTTCGACAGTATATTTCCCTTGAAATTCATACTCTTTTTTTTTTCTTCTTCAAGTATATTAGAACAAGCAAAACAAACGAAATATCTACCTTCAACAACCAAGGGAATTGAACCTTTCTCTTTAAATTGCTCAGTCAAATAATGCTACTAGTTCAACTACAGATAACCTTTAGCAAATCAAAGAAACAACATCCAAACCTTCGTTGGCTGAACCGAGCTTCACTATGAAAACTTCTGCAAATGACAATCGGTGGTTGTTGTATGGCTTGGCGGTTGGTGAGGGACAATACAATACACGATAGATGTATAGCGGTTGGCGGTTGGAGGGTGGCAATACAACAGACGATAGATGTATGGTGGATAGCAACAATTGTAAAACAAATGGCAGCTATATGACAATAGTACAATTGTTGCTCCTTTAATTAAAAAAATGACTTCTAATTGATCAATTGACCTCTAGTCGCAATGATTTTGAATTGACTTTGACTAGGCAGTAGCAATGGTTGCAACTAGCTCCTTTGGCAAATAAGATCCCTCAACAATAGCACTTTCATCCTTTAATGACTCTTCAAATCGTAGCTAGACGATGGCTTACTCTACCTCAATGGTGGCCTTTATTTTATTTGATTAGCAACAGCTTGAGTCCCCATATCATGGTAGTTGGCTTTAAATGGTAGACAGTGTGGCGGCTCTCTTACACTGAAAATGAAAACTCCTCCATGATTGATGGCTTTATTTCTTAATACATTTCTCTTCAAATACAAACAACTCCTTTACATTGGCATTTTCAAGCAAACATCAACTCTCCATCATGGCGTATTAAACTTGGCCATTAGGATCTCCTTGTTCTAATACAATGTTATGAAAAATAAGTTAGATCACTAAATGTCGAAACCCTAGATAAGGTTGTGACAAAGATACACACAATAATGTAATATTATATCAAGAAAATACTTACGTAATATAATGAGATTCACCTCTCTTATATAGAGTTTGAGAGATCACAATTGTCCAAAACCATAAATGCACAATTATTATTATTTTTACCCATTAATATTTGTCCCATCCCAACCTCATACAAACATATAATGTAAGATGGGACAAATTCAATGGGTAACCAATACAAGTGGATTTCATTTGCACGCAACTTTTACTGTAAGAATTTCATGGATGATGAGGAGTGTGATGTTATTCTAGTGGAATATTGTGATGTTCTACTTTGTAGACCTTATCAACATGATTAACATGTCATTTATGATAATTAATGATAACTAACATAACTACACATTGCATAAGTTCAACAAAATGTTTAATAATCTAGTTCTCTCAAATAATAAAACACTTAAATTAGTGAATACAACTCTAGAATTTTCCTTATTTACAATGAGCCAAGATCAAAATATTTTAGGGCCAACCAATTTATTATTTGACCTATTTATCCAATCAACTACATTATTGGAAAACAAATAATCTTGTGAAAATGATTGATTCCCTTAACTCTTTAGTTATATGGGGATGACATCTCTATGTAGGTTACACAAAATCGTTAGTAACAAACCTTGACCTCATTCAAGAAATAGTTAAAGAGAAGAGTGTGTTGACACTTAACCAAGGACAATTTCTAGGCTATGTCATCACATTCTATGACTAAATGGCGTGATTGAAGATTCTCATAAAAAATTGGGGACAATTTTATCTTAAGCCAAAAGAAAATGATAAGAACCTTGAAATACATGCTTTGTATCTTAGATATACATCATAGTTTACCATGTATATGTTTGTTAAACTCAACTTTCTGGTCTCTTGGAGGTCATTGGAATCATTTATTGGCCACCTTTAGTGGGTGATTATATCCCACATAGTTGGTTAGTATGTGGACTTTGTGGTACCATGTTTTATGTGTTTGGACACAACTAATCTAAACCCCACTCCTATATATTCAATGTTGTTCCTTATTTGTAACATTCTTTGGACTGTAACTCTTAATGTTATTCATTGATTTATTTGAGTATTGAGGAAACCCACCATATCTTGTTTTATGAGTTGTTCATGTGCTCGATTTTCCTTATGGTCTTTCTAATCTATCTTCAACATGGTATCAAAGCTAAGGGATTAAGTCTCCCTAGTCCTAACAACTTACTCTCTAAAGCTTATTGTGGATTCCACTTGGTTTCACTCATTTGAACAAGACATGAACTAATATTGACCTCTTGAAAATTGTTATGGAAAAATGAAGCCTTCAATTTTGAGCATGGGTACACATATTAAGGGGATGTTATAATTTTTTGCCACAATAATTTTCCTTATGTATTTTTTTTTTATAGATCTTGAGTTTGTGTATTAATATATTGCAAGTATTTTTTTGGGGGGGTGGTTTGTTGAGTTGTGGACACTTAAAATATTTGTTTAGATCTACTTTCTATGAGTTTTTTGGGGAGATATGATCTTGGATCCAACATTTTAGAGTTTTTTTATTGTTTATTAGAGTTTTGTTTGCATTACTATAGGATTGTTTAGATTTTTTTCTAATGTTGTTATAGTAATCTAATTTTCAGATTTATCATAGATTTTTTTCTATTGTTGTTGTAGCAATCTAATTTTCATATTTACCATATTTAAAAAAAAAATTGTAGGAGTGAAATTTTTAGACTTGGGTTATTTTCTTTCAAATTGTTTTACTAGCTTTTGATAGGTTGTTTATTCATTTCTTCCTTGTTTTGAAGGTATGTTTGGTTTAGGGATTTTTTTGGTGCAGCAAAACCAACCACCATTGTTATTGTGTGTTGTTATATGCATTTTTTCCCATTGTTTTCTACTCAATTATGTAGTTTGTTTCTGTTGATGTTTGGACAACATCGAGAAGACATTCTCCCAGATTAATAATTAATAATATAATTAATAATAATAATAATAATAATAATAATAATAATAATAATAATAATAATAATAATAATAATAATAACAACAATAATAATAATAAATAGTTATAATAATAATAATAATAATAATAATAAAATAGTTATTATAATTATTAGATACGCATCCTTTCATGGATGGTCACCATATGTGCATTTAGGTTCTTTATATATTTGACACATTCATCATCGTAATACCGAACCAATCATGAATCTCATATACCTCATATACAATCTATCGCAGAATCTCATATACAATATTATCTCATATATAAAAATTTAACATGGTATTGAGCTTTACTCCCTCACAGGAGGGCCCAGGAAAATGAGAGTAGAGTGAAATGTTGGGAGTGTTAAATTTATGGAGTTGTTACAATCTCTATGTACAACATATTTATTTACCTTTTACTCCTACCTAAATTATAGAAAGAATTCCATAAATTATGGTGGGCAATAATTTCTAGTAAAAATGTCTAATTACCTAAATAACCTTTTACTCCAAAAAGAAGTCTATGTTTAATTACCTAAATAACATTTTACGCCACAAAGAATTCCATAAATTATGGTGTGCATTAATTTCTAATAAAAATGTCTAATTACCTAAATTGAAGAATGTACTGCTTATTTACTTGTACCTATATTTATGCAAAGAATCTCATGAATTGTGGAGGAACAATTTAACAAAGTCAAAATACTATGTGGATGGATTATAACCAAATTAAAATTAATCATTGGGTAGTTACGAGAGGTATTCTCCAACTATTTATAAGAAAGAAAATTTAATTTAATTTTAAATTTAATTTTCAAAGAGACTGTCTCCTTGGATCAATTTAATATTACTATAAAAAGACACTTGAAAGACACAACAATATACACACATATTTTTTCTCTCTCACACGTGGGAAGTGATCTAAGGAAGAGACCGAAGTTTCTAAGTAGTTGAAATTTTTTTAGTGTAATTACTTAGTGATGTTCTAGAGTTTACTAAAGATATGTTTTTTTTGTTGTTGTTCTTGTTTCTTATTATGGGTAGGTCACAGATAATAGCTCTGAGAAGGAGCCATAATGACGGTCGCAAGAAGAAACATGAAGCAAGATTACCCAAACATAGAATTGTGCACATCCATGTAATGAATAAGAAGAGGATGTCATCACATGTAGAGGGAGATGACTCTGAAGACTATATAGCCTCATAGAGAGTCAAGCTTCAAAGGGACTACGCAGATTCAGAGTGGGTCTAATCTAAGAGAGAGTCAGTTTCTTAGAGACTTTCTTTTAGAAAGGATTTCTCTTCATATTTAGATTCAAATGGGAGAGACATCCTCCATGATTGATAGACAAGAGTCTAGACCTTGAAGAGATATGAGACCCCCTAGGGAGGATTCCCTTGTTTCAGTGAAGGAATCTAGTCAGAAGGACTAGGATGTGGACCTTTTAACCTTTAGTCCAAGACATGATGCAGAAGGGAGCTATGAAGCTCCAATACACATCCACAAATGAGTAGCATCAGGCAGACATTCTCCCAGAGGGATCATGTTGATTTGACTGAGGAGAATGATACATTCACTCACAAAATTAGCCATGTTGAATTGGCTAGTGGTGAATGGCGCAGGCATAATCTTTCTCCTTAGTCATGTTGATTTGACAAAGAGTGGAAAAGAATCAAGGTGTTGATGTTTCTCCAAGTGGTTGCATTGGGAAGACATTCTCCCAGAGGGGTCATGCTGATTTGAATGAGGAGAATGATACATTCACTCACAGGATTAGCCATGTTGATTTGGCTAGTGGTGAATGCCCCAGGGCATTGATGTTCTCCATGTATTAGCATCAGGCACTCTCCTCTGATGGCCATGCTGACTTGGCTAAGGAGAGTGGCCTAGGTTGTTGATGTTCTCCATGTATTAGCATCGAGAATTCTTCTCAGATGGCCATGCTAACTTGGCTAAGAAGAATGACCTAGGTGTGGTCTCTGTCCTTGATCATGTGATTTGACAAGGACCATTGGAGACACGAGGTGCTATGTGGGAGACATATACATCAAATGGGTGCTATGTGGGAGAAGTATACATCAATTGTATGCATTCCATAAATGATTACATCAAAGAATCATTAACAAGTGTAAGAGGAAGTTGGCCTTAGAGTTCGAAATCAAGAATCTTCGCATGATGCAAAATGTCTCCCTAGTTGAGAAGGATTGTTGAAGTTAGAAGCATCGGGCAGACATTCTCTAGTGTGGTCATGCTGATTTGACTGAGGAGAATGGCCTAGGCGTAGTCTTATGGACTTGAGGTGCTTGAGGTGTAGAATGTCTCCCTCATTGAGAGGGAGTTTTGATGTTTGGACAACATCGGGAAGACATTCTCCATTAATAATTAATAATATAATTATTAATTAATAATAATAAATAGTTATTATAATTATTAGAGACACATCCTTTCATGGATGGTCACCATATGTGCCTTTAGGTTCTTTATATATTTGGCACATTCATCATTGTAATATTGAACCAATCATGAATCTCATATACCTCATATACAATCTATCACAGAATCTCATATACAATATTATCTCATATAATATCTCATATATAAAAATTCAACAGTTTCTACATTAGAGTGGTTTTTTTATGTATCCTTCATTACATGTTTGATTCTGAGTTGGATGGGGAGGGGGGTCAATTTGTTTTTGGAGGTTATTTGTTCTTGTTAGAACATTCATGGTTGTGGTAATATTATTTTCAATAGGCCATCATAATATCCCATAATGTAATGATAATACATAATAAGACATGATAAACATACATATACACAATGGACACTACATATTTACATGGAGATTAAACTCATTGAAATAGTATTATGATGAATTACACAATTTCTCTTTAGATATTAGGATAAGAACTCCAAGTATCCCAAATACATCTCAATACAATAATCATAAGTCAATGGGAGTAATAATTACTCTATTGACATCTTCTATATACTAGTTCCTATTCATGAGCCATGTAGGCTCACTATAAGGCCCACCCATAGTCTACATATGCATTTGATCCCTTATCACTTTATATACTAGCATTAGGATCATTACATACATTGCATAGTACCCATTTTCAAAATCTTTGTCCTCAAAGCTTTGTAGTTAGGGATTTTGCATACAATGAAACCAAGTGATAGGATTTCCTGTGACTTTTGCTATCTTGTTTCCATTACCCATTTTCAAAAGCTTTGTCCTCAAAGCTTTGTAGTTAGGGATTTTGTATACAATGAAACCAAGTGATAGGATTTCCTATGACTTTTGCTATCTTGTTTCCGTTGAAATTGATTTATCATCCATCGATAATTTATATTTGTTGATTTCAATCCTTAATAATTTAATGTTGTATCTAAGTTTTTTTTTTCCTTTGATTCCATGTATCTAAGTCTATTTTCCTTTGATTTGTAACTTTGTCCATTTGTTGTAGTTTTTTATCCTTCATAATATATTATCTCATAATTATTTCTTGATTTCTAGTTCCACAAATATTGATTCTACATCTTCTTTGTATCTAAGGATCTCATAACATTATACTTTCTTGTGACTTTCTAAGATGAAGATGTTGATATGGTTTCATTTTTTATGGTTATACTTTGCCTTTGATCAACATTGCATCTATATTCTTTTTTGGAGTAGTGAAATGTTTTATCATATATTCTTCCTCTTTCATTGCATTTACTTTGAGACAATACCATATTTTTGCAATTTAAATTCTTTTTTAAAAATATTTTGTATAAAAATGATAAATTATATTAAAAACCATTTAAAAATGAATGTATAATAACTACTACCAATCATTTTTCCACTCTTTAAAATTTTTTGGGGGTAGAAATGCTTTCTCTAACCAGCAGGTAAAACCTAGAATCTAAAACAACATTCCTCGACAAGTAGGAGAGTAAAACCTAGAATCTAAAACAACATTCATGAACAAAGATACCTAAAAGAGGTTTCTATAAAGCATCCAATGTTCCTTTCCAAAACCTTTTCCTTTGATTCCATGTATATAAGTTTATTGTCCTTTGATTTGTAACTTTGTCCATTTGTTGTAGTTTTTTATCCTTCATGATATATTGTCTCATAACTATTTCTTGATTTCTAGTTCCAAAAATATTGATTTGACCATCTTCTTTGTATCTAAGTATCTTGTTACATTATACTTTCTTGTGACTTTCTAGGATGAGGATGTTGATATGGTTTCACTTTTGATGGTTATATGTTTCCTTTGATCAACATTGCATCTATATTCTTTTTTGGAATAGTGAAATGTTTTATCATGTATTCTTCCTCTTTCATTGCATTTACTTTGAGATAATACCATATTTTTGCAATTTAAATTCTTTTTTAAAAATCTTTTGTATAAAAATGATATCTTTAAATTATATTAAAAACCATTTAAAAATGAATGTATAATACCTATTACCAATCATTTTTCTGTTCTTTACAATTTTGGGGGGGATAGAAATGCTTTCTCTAACCAGTAGGTAAAACCTAGAATCTAAAACAACATTCCTCAACAAGCAGGAGAGTAAAACCTAGAATCTAAAACAACATTCCTAGAAAAGATACCTAAAAGAGGTTTCTATAAAGCAGCCAACATTCATTTCCAAAACCATAAAAGGTGGCAGGTTGAACATGTGGAGAAAATAATGGGTGTCTAAACGTTCTACGTTTTGGTTCTTTTCTGGGGATATTTTACATTTAATTTTTCCTTAATAGAAACATAATCTTGATATTTGTTTATCTAGAACTACAGTCACTTCTTTGGCAAACAACTTGCATTTGTATAGAATCTATTGAACATGTTCCATAGGACAAGTTACTTTAGAGGCTTTACATTAGGTAAGCATCTAATCAAAGAAGAAAACAACATCACCAAAAAAATTATGGAATGTTTCATAACAATTTACACTCCCCTCCATCATGTACTTGAATGTTCAACAATAATTTCTAAAGATATTACAAACTTGTCTAAAAATTTTGAACAGATGAAGAAGAACAAAATAGTATAATAATACAAACATAAAAAAAATGTATTGAGTAGATTATAGATGGAAGTTTCAAAATCCAACAAAAATTGCCAATGCCAATTCTCTACCCAATACATTTACATAATCAACTTGAGGTTGAAAATATTGAGCAAATAAGGTAGTTAAATACTTTTCCCCAACTATATATATATATATATATATATATATATATATAAATGGACAAGTTTAGAAAACATAAAATACTTTTGGCTTCATGTCCTTTTCTGAACTACTCCTTAACTATCATTTATTGTTATGATCCAAAGGGGGCATATATGGGGTTAAATGTATATGATATTACCCCAAGGGGAGGCATATATGGGGATAAATGTACACATAATGTGTAAAAGTATAGGTAATAGGGTCAGACTAATAATAAAAGGGCCTCATGTGTAGTGTGTGAATAGGTATATATAGGGATGATGTATTCATTATTGAGGAAATGTGGAGTTGTGATGGATTATGTATTTAGGTATTTGGAGGAGTTTCTCCTATTATTTAAGGAGTTATTGTGCAACTCATCTCTCTTATCTATATCGGAGTTGTGTTTCACGCTCACATTGGCATACATGGTGTGTACTTATGGTTTATTTTGATATCTTAAGCATTTGGAACATAACATTTGGTATTAGAGCATCAATCCCAGGTTTTTTCTTCTTCAAGTGAGTCATCTTGAAATTTTCGCTATAAATTTTTTTCTGGGCCACTTGAGATAGTGAAATTTGGAGATTACTTAGAAGACATATCAGGGTACCTATGGTAATAATTTCATGTTCTAGGTCATTATACATTCGGATATATATCTTTTGGAAGATAGGGTTTTTGACCCATCCTGAAATTAGTTTTAAAAGATTCAGCTTGACATTTTCGTTGTAACTTCTTTTCTGGAAGGTTTCAAATGGTGAAAATTTTTGGAGCCTTTTAATTTCTAAGATATTAGAATAAACAAGAAGTACACACCATGTAAACCAATGTGAGCGTGGATCACAACTCCAATATAAATAAGAGGCCCATTTACTATTAGGTCAATCCTATTACCTATACATTTACACATTACATGTACATTTAGCCTCATACATGTCCCCCTTTAGGGTCATATCATATACATTTAACCCCATATATGCCCCACTTGAGTCATAACATTTATATTATACACTATACAAAGAACCAAACATTCTTAGTCAAAAAATTCATAAATAATTTCCTTCAATATAAGATTAGGGGAAGCCTTTAATGATGAAACAAATCCCCTGTAGAAAATAGTTCCAAATGGTAATATTTTCTTTGGGCATGTTTCCATTAAAAAAAAAAGTTTCATGTATGGAAAATAGTACAGAATTACCTCGAAAACATTTCCCCAGTGCCTCCTCTAAAGAAACTTATAGGAGACTTTTCCCATCATATTCAAGTACAACGACGTCAATCTTGTAATGTATAAACAATTTCCTTTGTATTCCATTTAATTCTTGTAAGGGTAAGTATTATGACACTTTATAAAATAGAAATTCCAAGTGAACAATATAATAATGAAAACATGAGTGCTTAAGCAATGAAACTCTAATAGAAGCTCATGCACATCCATCAATTATAAATTTATAAGAACCCTCCATGATAACAATACATAGTTATGCAGTGACCATGTTTCCTCAAACATTGAAATTGATTTCTAAAACCCATAATCATTTCCACATTTTGAATGACACATGTTCTAACAAAACTTTGGCAAACAAATACCTAGGACTAAAACATTGGAAAGGATTAAAAGAGAAACTTGAATTTGTTTCATCCTTGAATTTCAAACTGTTGATGTAATGCATAGCATAGTAACACGATTTTTATTCGATAATTGAACTTGAACATAGCACAATAGAGAAATGTTGACATTTTGAGTGTTTTATAGGTAACGAGTAGGTTGTCAAAGAATATATATTTTTGACCGATACACGAGAAGATTTTGTTCTTAATGGGCATCATGTTTATGTTACATGTATAAAATTACTCACATTTCATATAAGAAAGAGAAGTTAAGAGTAATCAATATAATAGTTTCACATCTCGTTGTTAAATAAAACTTTAGAACGAGTTAGGTATTTACTAAACTACATCATATCCTAGATCAAAGATACCATGCTTTTTAGAAAAGAACACGAGTTATCTGACTATGAAATTGGAACCTCATTTTTTATATGCAAGAGTAATTAAGAGTACTCAAAACAATGGTTTTGTAACTTAGAAAATGACTTAGAACTCTAATAATGCCAAGAAAATTTTGAATGGGAATTTGAACATGTTACAAAGAGATAGAGTTTCTATAAATGATAGGATAGGACTGAGACATTATCTCATCACAAGAGGATCAAATATTCTGAGAAAATATTTTATTCAAACTCAATTTCCTTGATAAAGTATAACATAACCAAACTGCAAGTAGGGAATTGTCTTCACTACAAAAAAAATGAGTAAGAGCACTATAGATTTCACACAACAATTGAAGAACGTGGATATTTAACAGGAACAAAATGTTTTCCAAAAATCAAGGGGATTTTTAGCTTCTAATTACATCACACATGAAAACACTTAAAATGTCATAAACTTTTTTCAATCACAAATTTACAGACCTATAGGAAAATATTTATTGTACAAAAAATAATGTGAATTTCTTGAGAAAAATGAAAAAATATCTATGTTTAAAATTAAATGCCAAGCAACTGACTGAGACAAAGAAATTTTTCACCCAATCATAGGTAGTCTTATGTGTACACCACCCTTAGCTAGGCTATGAAACCACCAGGGTGAAGAAGGATAATGCAAAATTCTCAAGGCAAACTCTTCATCTTAGGAACAAGGAGAAAACTAATCAAGTATCGCATTGTTGATTTCTTGTAGACAAAATACCTACCCACACAACACAAGGAGAAATATTCCTTATTTACTCAATAGTACCTTAGAATTTTTTCTTGATTCTTGGATCTTCTCAAGGTTCTAATGGTTTCCTTTCATGGCTATTCCATCACATAGTATGGAAGCCTTCTTTTTCCAAGAAAAAAACTATCCTTTCCTCTCTTCTCTCTTCTCTCTTCTCTCTTCTCTCTTCTCCAAAAACCATCCCTCTTTTCCCATTCAAATTTATTTTTCTTTTCTTGAGTGAAAGATGGCTAGCTAGAGTCCTAAACCAACTTATTTTTGTAGAGGACAAATTTCCCAAAATGTAGGAGGTGATGGCTTAAATATAGGATCTGGTTTCATGCACTCCTATTATCCAATTTGGACTATAGTCTAGGATAAATAGAGTGAAGGTTAATGAAAATATCAGTAGAAAAGTGACATAGAATTCTAGGCATGTAGAAATAGCCCCTCACTTTTCCCCTCTTATGGTATCATAGCCCCTTTAGGTGATCATGCTCATTTAGTTTTGGTTATTTTATTAACCATACATTACAATATAAACCCATGGTAGGATATCAACAACCTATCAGCATGATAATCCCTCTCATGCAATTCAAAACCTCTAGCAACTGAAACATCCTAAACCAGGTTGACTCTTCCATCCCAAGAGAACCTTGAAGCAAGAGTAACATCATGGTCAACTCCCTCTACCTGAGAGAATAAAACAACCATGTCCCTATACTCTACAATTCTCCCACTAGTTGGAAACATGGAATCGTCCTCAACATCATCCTCCATCATGGTATCATACCTCTCCTCCTAAAAACAATTGGAAGGATAAAAAATAGAAGAAACCAATTCAATATCACCATGATATCTCTTAGGAGGTATGTTCACCATCACTGAAGATTTTGATGCTTCTAAATTCTTTTGAGGCTCCCCAAAACTAGAAGGTTTATCCTGTCTCTTACTAGATTGTACAAGTGCCATTGGATCAGCTAGTAACCTATAAAGGCTACCCTATCTCACCCATTTAGCCAAAGTCTTTAGACTAGCTAAATTACAATCATTGATGGTGCATTGTTTTCACTCAAAAGAAACTCTCCACTATATATTTGTCGTACAAGGAACTAAAAGTGGATTTTTCTTCAACCCAAGGACAAATAGAACATAACCTAAAGGAATATGGAAGAAAATGGATCCAACTCCTTTCACAATACAAGTAGCATCATCACCAAGATCCACATTGATGCCTCCCTCTTTTTCCTAAATTATTTTGAATAATTACCTTTCATATGTCCTATGTCTCAAAGTTCCACTTTCCACATACCATGCAACACTAGATACAGTGTTAATGGACAAACAAGAGGTCATGGAAAAAGTAGTCTCAAACTGAGAGGGATCCTCCTCCATATCTGCTACAATCAAATATACAACTTGTTTCAATCCCTTTCCCTCATTCTTAAATGGAAATTGGTTGGCATAATGTCCCATCTCTTGACATCGGAAACACTTCACCTTACTCAATTCCTTATTTCATGTATTTGTACCTTCCTTCTTATTATAACCTTTCTTTCTACCCTTCGTTGTCTTCCCAACGAGACCAATAATATCTACTTCCTCTTGTTGCTTTGAACAAGATTGCAATCTAATTTCTTTCTACATAAGATCAACCCAAAGCTTTAGAAAAAGTTGGCAAGGTTTCTCAAGTAAAAACACCATAAAAAAAAAAGGAATCAAGGAAGGAAATAGTCCATTCAAAGCAATGGACACCAACTCCTAATCCTCCACCTTTGTTCCAATTTTTGAAATTTCCAACCCTGGATGGTTATTGTCCTTATGATCTCAATTAAAAAAATAAATTGATGAATTTATTTAATGTAGAAATTGAATTTCAGACCATATAATCAACCACACAATAGCTGAAAAAATAAATAGTGGAAGCATAAAACAGTTTCACGCATACATTGGTAATTTCTCCTTCAAAATCAGCTTTTCATTCCTTTGAAATCTTACAAGGAAACATACACAATCTTCTAAAACACAATCGTCGCACAATTATCAAATCATGCTAAAATTGAGATGTATAGCCTATCTAAAAGAGGTATAGCCTGCTAGAAAAATAGAAAATAATATGAAATTGGTGTATTTCTTTGTTGTATGGATCCCTACGATTATATGGATTTTCTTGTATGGATATGTACTATTGCATGGATCTTCCTGTTGTAAAACTATATTCATGTGTACATATATATATGGAACTACTCTCTCTCTCTCTCTCTCTCTCTCTCTCTCTCTCTCTCTCTCTCCTAGTTGTTCAACCTACTCAACTGATCAACTATGCTTGAACCCTCTATCTTGACATGTCTTTATACTTTTAACTAAAACCCTGGTCTACCAAAACCCTAATCTCTCAATGAGATCTACACTTGAGATTAATCCTAGTCTAAGTCATAAATGCATGAAACACACTTTATTAGACTCAACAACTAAATAAAAGACTTTTCACTTTTTACTAAAGTGAATTACAAAATAGAATTACTTTTCAAAATATCTTGAACCACTTCCAACATGTTCACACTGAACCTATGCGGAAGTTCATATCGAGCTATATTTCTCAACAGTCCCTCTTAGCGAGGAAGGAAATTTGTAACAATCCAAGTATGTCTCTAAATGCTTCCAAGTTCCCTTTTTCCAAGGGTTTGGTCATAATATCAGCTACATATTGATCTATGGGTATATCTTGGAGTTTTATCACTCCCTTATAAATCATAAGTGATATATGATCTTTATATGCTTGGACATGTCACGAAACACTAGATTCTCTAAGAGTTTGATACAAATTTTATTATCACAATAAATGAACATAGGATCCAACTCCTAATCAAACAATCCTACAAGTAACTTGCAAATCCAGATGGCCTCACAACTAGCATTATTAGCTTCCATATATTCTTCCTCTGATAATCTAAGTTCCATGGAAGTTTAATTCCTACTAAACTAGGATATCATCATTGATCCCAAGCTAAAGAAGCACCTTGAGGTGCTCTTCCTATCTGCTACACTACTTTCCCAAACTGAGTTTTTATACCCATGCAACTTCACTTAACCATCACCAGTATATCTCATACCATACTCCATTATGCCCCTCAAATATCTATGCACATGTTTTGTTGCTACCCAATTCTCATGCCTTGGCTCCACGATGAATTGACTCAAGGTGTTCACTGCAAAACATACATATGACCTGGTTTTGACCAAATACATCAAGGAAGCTATCAACTACTTGTATAATGTGGGATACACTGACTTTGCATTTGAGGTTGTTACCTTCTTTAGATTAGTGATCAAGATATGAAACATCCCTCCAAAACTTATTCAAAATCTCAACTGCATACTCACTTTGTCCAAGGAAAATCTCTTGTGGTCTTTACCAAACCTCCAACCCAAGAAGTTATGCATCATGTCATTATCCTTTATATACAACTCGGCTTCCATGTTTGTTTCCCACCATGCAATGAGATTCTTTGCACCAGTAAGAAACAAGTCATGTACATACAACACCAAACCAAGAATATCAATCCAAAACAAATATATAATATAAGTTAGGATCTTCTTCACTTTCGGTGAAGTCTATACTCTTCATATATCCATTTATCCTAGAATATCATGCTCTTGGTGCCTACTTGAGTCCATACAAGGATTTGTTAAACATGAGACTCCTTCCCATTTACCTCAAATCTTTGAGGTTTCTCTATGAGCACATATTCCTCAATGATCCCATTAAGAAATGTTGTCTTCACATCCATATGATGTATCCTCCATCCCATAAATGAAACTAATAACTAATTTAATGGAAGTGTACCTAGAAACTGGAGAAAATGTCTCCTCATAGTCAACTCCCTCTTTCTAGGAGAA
The DNA here is from genome assembly GCA_009831015.1 of Picea engelmannii. Taxonomy (NCBI): domain Eukaryota; kingdom Viridiplantae; phylum Streptophyta; class Pinopsida; order Pinales; family Pinaceae; genus Picea; species Picea engelmannii. The sequence goes on from ML780356.1 coordinate 378,912, forward strand.
CTCTCTTGCCATGAACCTCTCTTTGAACTTCCCAATGTTTTCATATGTTGCATGTTTGATCTTGTAGAGCCACCTGGAACTCACAATTGACTTCCCCTGTGGTCTTAGCACTATGTCCCAATCATTGTTCTTAAATATGTAGGTGTACTCCTCCACCATGGCATCACGCCATACTTGTTGGTTTGTTGCCTCCTGAAATATGGAAGGCTCTAAATCTAGAATGTTTCTTATCAATTCCATATAGCCTAGAAACTTATTTAGAGGTTTTCTCTTTCTAAATCTATTTGTTATGTACCAAACAACCAAAATAACATAAAAAGAGAGATAGAGAAGTAACTCCACGCCTTGATAAACAAAGAAGAATGAATGTGAAGCTTCTTTGAGGGGGGAACCTCCTTTTACAATAGACAAATGTACAAGATGAGATGATTCTAAAACTAGGTCTCCTTGGTGTATATATATATAGGAGACCAAGGGTACAATTACAATTAAAAGGTCTAGCCAACAATACTAATATAACAATAGAAATACAACTCAATATCTAGGGATTTACATGGGGATTTATCTAGGATACTAACATGCCCGTCCCCTTGAAACAAGTGTTACCCTCAACACTTTATTAGTTGTGGATGTTTCTGCATGAATAACTCATCTTCCCATGTCACTTCTTCTAATGGTAGGTTCTTCCACTTGATGATCTACCCAATAATTGCTCAATTTCGTAGATGCTTAAACCTTGTTTCAAAGATTATTTTTGGTTCTAATATAATTTTCCCTTCTCCATTGATCTCTGGTAAAATATTTTGAAGTGGCATATTGTCATTGATTACCTTCTTTAAGCAAGAAACATGGAAAACCAGATGTGTTGTGAAGATGGAGGCAACTCCAATTTGTAATCCATACTTCCCATCCTCTGCAACACCTTATAGGGACCATAATACTTAGGTTCTAATTTATTGTTCTTATTTTGTTGCCTGATGTACATATTTTTTTATGGTTGTATCCTTATAAATACCCAACCCCCACTTCAAATTCCCTTTCGCTAGGATGTTGATATATTTTTTGTCTCATCCTATTTTGTGTTGTAACCAAGTTGTCCTTCAATAGTTTGTGAACCTATTTTCAGTGCTCTATGTGGTCCTCCACTGCTTGAACCTTGATTTTCCCTTTCAAGGGTGATGTGATGGATGTAGTATGTTATCCATAAAGTGCCATAAATGGGTACATTTTTCATGAAGTATGGAAGGATGTGTTGTACCACTATTGTACAAAGGCAAACCACTTGACCCACTGTGTTTGTTTATCATATGAAAAGCAATGAATATACCCTTCTATACATTTATTCACAATCTCATTTTTTCCATTAGATTGAGGATGGTGAGAGGAGACGTGAACCAATTGAGTACCCAAACAAGAAAATAATCCAATCAGAAAAATCCCTGTGAAAATTAGATCTCTGTCACTTACAATGTTAATCATAAAACCCCTTATTAATCCCTACATATTGAGTTATTACATTTCTAGTGTTATATTAGTAGGTCAGCTAGAACCTTTAATTGTATGATTTCATTACAATTGTACCTTTTGTCTCTTATATATATACCAAGGAGACCTAGTCTTATGATCATCTTATCTTATCTTATGCAATGAATGTATTGTAAAAGGAGATTTCCCCCTTGAAGTGGAATATTATTCATTTACTTTTTATCATTATCAAGGCATTGGTTCATAACATTTTGTTTCATAGAATACGATCCTAGGGTTTGGCTTCTTCAATCAAGAGATATTGGAATTTTTGACATAACCTTTTTTTCTGGGAAGTTTCAGACAACAAAATTTTGAGGAGACTGAGGAAAGATAGCAAAGAATAGGTGGTCAAAATTTCAGGTTCTGGTTCGTTATGGTTTTGGAGATATATCCTGTGGAAGTTAGGGTTTGTGACTAGTCCTCAAATTAGTCTCAAATGAGTCATCTTTTTATTTTCACTATAAAAAATTTCAGTGAAGTTTTAGACTTTGAAATTTTCATAATCCTGAGGAGACATAGAGAATTACATGTGGAAAATTTTTAAGATTTTGAATCATTATAATTTATGAAATATATCTTGTGGAATTTAGGGCTTTTTACTAATCCTGAAATTAGTCTTAAACAAATCATTTTGGTATTTTTACTATAAAATTTTTAGTGAAGGTTTGAACAGTCAAATTTTCAGGAGTTTAAGAAGTCATATCAAAGTAATACATGCCAAAATTTCAAACTTCATGTGGGTTTAAATTTTAGATATATATCAAGACAAAGTTCAACCATCCAAACAATCTCCAAATTAGGGTTTTAAAGGTACATAACTTATAATTGGCACAACTTTTGATCCAGAGAAGGTGTAGCATTTCATAATTGGGGTCATAATAGCCAATCTGAAAAGCTACATTTTACATTTTCATCCTCAAACTCTACCTTGCACAAGTTATTTTGTGGTGATTTTAAGAGCTTTTTCTTAAGTTATCAAGCTCGGTTTTTAAATTTTTGTTTAGATACGTGTTCCAACATATTTAAATAACATAGTGATATGTCATTCAATGGGTAAAACTGCGGTAGGTGAAGTATACATGAAATAACTACACAGGGTTTAACCTTGTTGGAAACCCATGTAACCCATGTTGGTACCCCTTCAAGTATCATTGCATCAGATAGTACTTGTATACAAAATCTCACTTCCACATACCTTTAGGTATATAGGAAGTCCCCGAGGTATACCTAAAACCATCTTTTGATAAGCTAATTGATTTTCTTGTTGATATAGTACATCGAGAAAAATACTAGGGGAGATTGTTCTCTAGTACCTGGGTAGTCGAGTAGTACGACTAAGGGCATGGTTGAGCCTCCTTAGTTAGTGCCCTAAGGTATTGGGTCGAGTACTATTGTTGGACCACACATGTATATTAGAGAGCTATATCACTTAATGTTTCCTTCTCCTCAAGGCCCTATAACCTTTCCCAATGAGCTCACTCCTAAAGGCTAACCATAATTTGTGATTAAGAGGAAAAAGAGGAGCATTATTATTTTCTCATGTGGAAAAGGGTTCTACAAGAAATACTATTGGTACTCCTCGTAACAACTCAAACATGAAATCTGAAGAAAGTGAATACTTAGAAAATATGTTAACTCAATTTAAGAACCAAGTAGATGAAATGAGTGGTAGTATGTTGAAACAAGTGGATTTATCACATTATTGAGAATACCTTAAAAGGGAAATGGAAGATCAAATGAAAAAGAGAATGGATGAAAATAAGGAAGAAATACAAAAATCCATGAATGAAATGGAAAAGAATATCAATGAAAATAAGGAAGAAATACAAAAATCCATGAAGTCCATAAACACCATTCTCTTATAGAGGATCTCTAAAAGGGATATGGAGATCCAAGGAAATCATGAAAATAAGGAGATCAATGGTGTTGAGACTCAATCACATATGGGGAGTATTTTATCACATTTGGAGAGCACAAATACCGAACCTCAGAATCATGATCATTCATTAGTCCAAGATCCACATCATCGGGGCTTTAAGTTAGCACCAAGTAACTACTTCATTTTGAAAATCGATATGAGGAAGTTTGATGGTAAAGATCTTATAACATGGATATTCTAGATGGATAAATTCTTTGATTTACACCAAGTGTTAGCCTTTCAGAAGGCAACTATTGCATCCTTGTATTTAGAAAATGACCAATTTGTATGGTATCAATGGCATTATGAATCAAAAAATGATTATATTGTCTCTTGGTCCATTTTTATAGATGAATTGATATCACATTATGGGGATATTAATAGCAATACATTCTTTAGTCAATTGATAAATCTTCAGAAAAAAAGGTCCAATTGTAGAGCACATTCAACAATTACAAAAATGAAGTCTCGGGGTAAAGGAAATTCCATAGGATAAACTATTAGATCTCTCTATGGGAATTTTAAAGGAAAAGATCCATCATGAAGTGCATCTCTTTGAACCTAAATCCCTAGAGCATGCTTTCAGTCAAGCAAGAAAAGTTGAAAGTAAAAATATGGCTACTAGAAGAGTGGACACTAACAACTAGAGAGAGCATCATGCTCCCTCTCCTAACCTCACTCAACCAACAAGGTTGACACCTTAGAAAATGGATGAAAGAAGAGAAAAGGGACTATGTTTCAATTGTGACAGCAAGTACAGTAAGGGACACAAATGTGGTGAGAAGAAATGATTCTACATAGTCTGTGAAGAGAAAGAATATCAAGAATTGGAACCGTCACAATATCTAGATCTAGAAGAGACTACTCCAACGATATATTTTCATGCATTGGCTGTTAGAAAAACAGGATTTTGGAGCAATAAAATAAAACAAATGCGAAAATAAAACCTAGAATATACACAATACAATAGACACACAGACACACACACGTGTGTGTGTGTTTCACCCAGTGTGGGATACGTCCACTAGAGAAATTGCAAGGTCCTTCCTTTATTATTATCCAGCAAATGAAGGGATACAACCTACAACATGCCCACTATAATTTCCTCTTTTTTCTCTCACATTCTCCTCTCTCAAAATAATATATTCACTCGCTCACCTAGTCGCAATACAATTCCCTCATACATAAAAGAGGGTTTCCTTCTAGGGAAAAAATACCTAACATAATTTCTAGGGAAAAAATCTCTGGACCCCCCTGGTGAGAGAAGTGAGGGAGAAAGGCCCCCTACATGCCCCCATCAGCTAATGGGGTCCAAACGTAGCTTAAAAAATACCTATGAATCAATAAGATAATCAAGCTCCACAACCAACAATCTCCCACTTGGAGACAGATCACAACAACTCCACTGTTGTTGTACCTACTGGACTATGATCCACCTTGGACCTGGAAAATTTCTCATCTTCACCTCCATGCTTGAAGGCCAACTGAAATTGAGTAGGAACTCAATTTCTCTCTTGTTACTACCTTTTTTAACATGTCTGCGAGATTATGGCTAGTTTGTATCTTTTCCAACTTGAATTTTCCATCTTCCAAAATGGATCGTATGAAATGGTACCTGAGTTGTATATGATTAGTCTTAGAATGGAAGGTTGATTTATTTGCAATATGAATGACACTCTGGCTATCATAGTACAACCTACTATTCTCCTACTTCTTTCCCAACTCCTCCATAAACCTATGTAACCAAATCATCTATTTACTAGCCTTTGTAGTAGAAACATACTCTACTTCCATTGTTGAAAGTGCAACAACCTTTTGAAGTTTTGAAATCCAACTTATTGTTGCTCCACCTACAGTAAAAACATACCATGTGGTGCTCCTCCTACTATCTTTATCACCTGTCATATCTAAATCAACATATCCCTGTAGAATAGTGTTTGAACCTCCAAAACATAATGCATGAGTAGTAGTACCTCTCAAATCCTTGAGAATCCACTTTAATGCCTCCCAATGTTCTTTACATGGATTGTTCATATACATGCTCACAAATCCCACTACATGTGAAATATCTGGTCTTTTGCACACCATAGCATACATCAAGTTTCCAATTGTTGATGAATAAGGGACCCTGAACATGTATTCTATCTACGCATTTTTCTTGGGACACATTTCCTTGGTTAATTTGAAATGGTTGGCCAAAGGTGTACTAACTGGTTTTTCATTCTGTATTCCAAACCTCTCCAACACCTTCTCTATGTACTCACCCTGAGACAATGTCAATTTGTGATTTTTCATGTCTCTTGTTATTCTCATACCAAGGATTTTATTTACAGCACCCAAATCCTTCATCACAAATGAATTAGCTTATTTATTTTTTAGCACATTTATATCATGCATGGTATAACCTGCAACAAGAAAGTCATCTACATACAATAGCAAAATAACATAGCTTCCATTTTCTAGCCTCTTAAAATAAACACAGTGATTAGAATGACATCTATTATAACTTTGTTCTTTCATAAACCTGTCAAACTTCAAATACCACTACCTTGAATCTTGCTTCAAGTCATACAAGTCTTTTTCAACTTGCATACCAAATTTTCCTTCCTTTGACCTCATACCCATGTAGTTGCTACATATAAATCTCTTCCTCCAAATATTGTTGATGTTGTGTAGTAGCAAGAGCTATTCCCTCCTAGACAAATTTTCTTAGAGAGGAATATTCCAATAAATCAAAGGAAGACCATTGAACAATTGAAGAATACCTCAGAAGAGAAGTCAGCCCCACAGGAAAATAATAAAGGAAAAATAGAATTCTAGGAAGAGAAGTCGGCCCCAATAAAGTGACTTGAAGACTATAAATAAAGGGAGATGCCTTTCGATTTGACACACATTCACTCGGCTCCTTAGCCAATGCTCAAGTCTAGTAGCAGTTGCAGTAGCAGTTCCAGCGAATTCTTTAAGGAGAATCTTAGCAGTTGTTTTCGGTGATGCGCTATATTTGTTTAGTGTTGCTCAGTTGTCTACCCTCACTAGGGTTTGACAAGAAGAAGAGATAAGTACTTGTTATTAGGGTTTCTTCATTGTTGGTTTTTCTCTTGTGAATAGAGCTTGTTCATGGTTGTATTGTGTTATCAAAAACATTCTCTCTAAGAAAATTTGGTTGAGTTTTTCCCCAAGTTTGGGGTTTTCCCATGATAAATATTTGTGTTTTCTTGTTCTTGCCTATCTTCTTCTATATCATGCTTATATTTTCAGTATATGGTTGTTGATTGTTAAAGGAAGATCAAAATACTCTAGTAAATCTATTGCTACTGAAAATTTAAGAAAATCTAACAAATCCCCATGGAGAAAAGTTGTTTTTACATCTGATTGTTCAAGATGCAAATCTTCTACTGCCACAAGACTTAAAATAGTCCTAATTGAAGTCATTTTAACAATGGGAGAAAATATTTCATCAAATCTATACCTTTCTTTTGTGAAAACCCCTTTACAACAAGTCTAGCCTTGTATCAATTTTTTCCTCCATCTTCTTCCTTCAACTTGTAAACCTATTTATTCTGCAATGCTCTTTTTTCTACAGGAAACTGAACCAAATCCCAAGTGTGGTTGTTTACCAATGAATCCATTTCCTCTTTCATGCCTTTCTCCCACTTATTTTTTTGTGTCTACCTGCATTTCCTCTTCATAACTTTTCGGTTCACTAGAATCAGTCAACAATAAATATTACAATGAAGGAGAGTATCGTTCAGGGGGTCTACTTAACCTGGCAGATATTCTAAAAACACCTGCAGGAGTTTGAGGTACATGTTTCTCCTGTTGTTGTACATTTTGATTTTCTGGTACCTTTGAATTTCATTTTCTTTGATTTCATCAAGCAATGTGTATTATGTGTTTTCCTTTTCTTATTTCTTTCCCTACAACTGATCTTTGTACATGACCTTTTCATTGAATACCACATCTCTACTCCTAATGATTTTATGATTTTCATAATCCCATAAGTGATAAGCAAAATCATTAACACCGTATCCAATAAAGGTACACTTCTTGGATTTTTCCTCAAGCTTTGTTCTATTTTATTTATCAATATGGACAAATGCTTCACAACTAAAAGTCTTTAGATATGAGTAGTTTACCTTTTTCCTTGTCCATGTCTCCTATGGAATGTCACCATCCAAGGAGCTTGAAGGCCCTCTATTTATTAAGTAAACAACAGTATCTGCAACATCTTCCCAAAACTGTAAGGTCAACTCAGCATGATATATCATACTCCTTGCATGTTCCATGATTGTCCTGTTCATCTTTTATGACACACCATTTTCTTGTGGTGTTCCTGGAACTGTCTTCTCTCTATGAATCTCATGGTATGAATAGTAATTATCAAGCTCCTTGCTACAATATTCACCTCCATTGTCTAATCTAAGACACTTCAACATTTTTCCTGTCTCATTCTCAACCAAAGATTTCCATTTCTTAAAAGTGTCAAAAACATCAATTTTTTGTCAAATGCAATAAACCCAAGTTTTTATAGTTACATCATCAATAAAAGTAACATAATAATGAGAGCCACCATGAGATGATACTTGAGATGGTCCCCATACATATGTATGCACAAGCTCTAACTTTCCACTCTTCTTTTCCTTTCTGACTCTGAGAAATATGACTCTCTTTTGTTTTCCGTAAACACAATGCTCACATAAATCCAAATCAACTTGTTTAAGATCTTGGAAAAAAAATATTTTGTGAAGTATATACATCCCCTTCTCACTCATGTGTCCAAGCATATGATTCCACAGTGTTGTATCCACTCCCATAGAAGTTAAAGATATATAAGAGTCATCATTACCAGTACATAAATACAATGTACCTACCTTCTCTCCTTTTTTCCATTACTAGTGATCCTTTAATGACCTTCCACGCCTTATTTATAAATGTAGATATTCATCCTTCACTTTTGAACTGTCCTATTGAAATTAGATTTATTCTCATATCTGGTATATGCCTCACCTCTTTTAGTAACCATTGGTTTCCATTATTTTTCTTTATTTGTACCTTAGCCATTCCAAAAATTTGACATGGTTCATCATCACCCAAATAAACCTATCCAAAATCACCTTGAACATAATTTTAAAAATATTTCCTATGGGGTGTGGCATGAAATGAAGCCCCTGAATCTACTATCCAAGCCTCGGTAACATTATCTAAATAAAGAATCAAATCATCTTGTAATACATCACCTGCTACATTTGCTTCCTGATTTTTTTGATGTTGTCCATCTCTTTGTTTCTTTGGAGCTTTGTAGTCTTTCTTCATATGTCATTTCTTCCCACAATTCTAGCACTCTATCTTTCTTAGTCTGGATTTGGATCTACCCTTCCTAGACTTCCCACAATTTCTTGGACTCTTTCCTCTTTCCCTTTGTCTTCCTTGGTTCTCCATGGTCAATGCATTACCTGATGTCTCACTTGTGATTTTCCGTCGCATTTCCTCACTAAGGATAACACGAAAAACATCATCAAATTTCAGAGTGTTTGAACCAAAGACAGAGTTACTTAAAGCCATGACTAAGCCATTCCAGCTTTTTAGCAATGAGCACAATATTAGAATATCCCTAACCTCATCATAAAATTCCACTTTTACATAACTTAGTTGATTAGTAACTATATTTAATTCATTTAAATGATCAGCAACAGACCCATCTTCTGACATCTTCATATTAAATAATTGCTTCATTAGAAATACCTTGTTGGAAGTCGAGGGTTTTTCATATAGATTATCCAATGTGTTCATCAGATCCTTCATTGTATTTTCTTTTGAAATATTGAAAGCCAATGATGTTGTCAGGAACAGTCGTATCGTTCCCAGTGCCTTTCTGTCAAGAATCTCCCATTCTCCATCCTTCATACTCGTTGGTTGCTTTGCTTTTTCGCCCAACGGTAGGTAAATATCCTTCGGATATAAATAATCATCCATATTCATCTTCCATAATTGATAGTTTTATTTGTTAAATTTCTCAACCTTAAACTTTCCATCTTCTTCCATTTCTCCCTCTTGAACCAGGAACCCTCTTTTCCTGCGAGTTACCTTTCACTTTGATACCGGTTGTTAGAAAAATAGGATTGTGGAGAAATAAAATAAAACAAATTTGGAAATAAAACACATGAGATATAAAATACAATAAATACACAGATATACGTGGTTCACCCAATGTGGGATACATCTACTAGAGAAATTGCAAGTTCCTTCCTTTATTATTATCTAGCAAATGAAGGGATACAACCTACAATATACATGCATAAGTTCCTCTTCTTTCTCTCATAGTCTCCTCTCTCATAATAAAATATTCACTCGCTCACCTAGTAGCAATACAATTCCCTCATACATAAAAGAGGGTTTCCTTCTAGGGAAAAAAATCCCTAACATAACTTCTACCGTTAGATCTGCGACCTTATAATGAACGGTCTACATTGACTACAAAATTATGATATTTTACAAGACAATTTTTCCCAAATTTTTTCTTTAGGGGCGTTTCCTTTGAATTCCCTACCAGGAAGGGGGGAAGCGAGAGAAGTTAGGGGACAACCCCTCCAGTACCTCTCTGTCAAGTAATGGGGTCCAAACATGGTTGAAACGAGACCTGTGAATTAGGAAGATAATCAGGCTCCACAACCAACATTGGTTGGCATCAGTACTCCAAAAACCCTCAAGGTAGAAAGGATATATCAAAAGGGGAAAGGTAACAATGTTAATTTATTCTATTAGTACCCATAACTTCATCAATTACAAATTAGCAAAACTTTGCAATTTCTTTGTATTTCCAGTACTAGAGTTTCAAGTAATGAGTGCATATGGAGGTACCATAAATTGTTCAAGGAAGTGTCATGGTATTAAGCTCAATATGGAGGAGTATTTATTGGATAGCCCCATGATTTCCATCAAAATGGGTGGTGTTGATGTTGTATTAGGGGTCCAATGGTTACAATCATTGGGAACAATGGCCCTTAATTTTCAAGATCTTTTCATTAGATTTTTCTCAAAAGGAAAGAAAATTGAGCTTAGAGGTATACAAGGGAAACTCTCTAAAGTGATAATCTTTAATAGCATGACAAAATACTCAAAAAGGGACACCATGGTGTAATTTCACAATTGTTCTCTCTAGATGTTCAAACATGTATATCCTCTGCGCAAGTGGATCTCCAAATAGTTATCAACAGTCATTCCAAGGTATTTGGAGAGATGTCTAAGGGTCTTCCACATGTTCGAGATAATGAACATGCCCACCTAACATTAATCCTTATAGGTATCCATATGCACAAAAGAGTGAGATTGAGTGTATGATCTAAGAAATGTTAGAGTTCGGCATCATTCAACCTAGCCAAAGTGATTTCCCTTCACCAATAGTGATTTTTAAAAAAAAGGAAGGTTCATGGCATGTGTCCAGATTATAGAGAGATCAACAAAATGACCATCAAATATAACTTTCCTATTCTTTCCATTGATGAATTATTCGATAAATTGCATGGATAAATTTTCTTTGCTAAGTTGGATCTTCGTTCAGAATATCATAAAATCGGAATGAGGAAGGAAGACATTCCCAAAAAACTCTTTAGAACACATGAAAATCATTATGAGTTTTTGGTTATGCCATTTGGACTTTCTAATGCACCTTGAACATTTCAAAGCTTGATGAATTCTATTTTCAAACCCTTCCTTAAAAATTTGTGTTATTATTTTTTGATGATGTTAATCTATAGAAAATCTTGGGAAGAGCATGTACAACATGTTGATAGAGTATTACAACTATTGGAAGAGAAACAACTTTATGCAAATCCTTCCAAGTGTTCCTTTGGGGTTCAATAAGTGTAATATTTGGGTCATATTGTATCTCATGGAGGTCTCAAAGTTGACCCTAACAAAATTAAATCTATGATGGAATGGTCAATTCTCGAAACCTTGAAGAAACTTAGAGGATTCTTAGGATTGACAAGCTATTATTACAATTTTTTCAAGAACTATGGTCAAATAGCAGTACCTCTAACAACATTACTAAAGAAGGAATCATTTTATTGGACTCAAGAAGCAACCAAAGATTTTTAAAAACTTAAGGAGGCTATGTGTACAACTCATGTCATGGCCACAACTAACTTCACAAAAACCTTTATTGTGGAGTGTGATGCCTCGGGCCATGGCATTGGTTTAATTTTAATGCAAGAAGGAAGGCACCTTACCTTTGAAAGAAAACAAATTAAAGGAAAAAACTTACCCAAACCCATTTATGAAAAAGAAATGTCGGTCATACTATATGCGGTTAAGAAATGGAACTCTTACCTACTAGGAAGAGACTTCAAAATAAAAAAAAGGATCATGATAATTTTAATTACTTCTTGGAGCAACAATTATCTTCAGAAGAGCAACAAAAATGGGTTAAAAATATGTTAGGTTATTACTTTGAAATTATCTACAAAAAAGGAAAACATAATATTGCAGCACATGCACTTTAAAGGAAATAAGAAGAAACATAACGTTTATTATATGTTATTTCTACTCTGCAATCAGATTGAGTGGAAGAAGAAAGGATCGAATGGAAACAAGATCAAGAGGTATGCAATATCAGTCAACAACTACAAGAGGACCCTAGTGCATTCGATAAATTTGTGTGGAAGAATGGTTTATATGGTATCATGATCGCCTACATTTATGTAAGAATTTGTTAGACAACTGAGGGGGGGAGTGAATCAGTTGTCACTGTTCTTAAACAATTATACCCATTTTAATCTCATTACAAAACACTCAATGATGATCACAATAATTCATGGAAGTAAGCAATAGAGTATTCAACATCAATCACACACATGAAGTATACAAAGACAGATATTCCTGAGGAAACCCATAAAGGGAGAAAACCTCTTATTCTTAATATGATAAGTAGTCTTCATTTTATGTACATTATCATTCTTATGAGCATCAACTCTTTGTGAGGCTACCACCTCTGTTTTACAAGCTGCAACTTGCTGGGAGATCCAACTCTCTAGTTTCTCTAGCACCAAATCCTTGAGTGTTCCAGCACCAACTTCCAGTCACACAAGCACCAACATGTATAACAAAGAACAATGGTTCTCCCTTGCACCACCCTACAACCTTGTTTTTTCTAGCTACAACTAGATGGAAGCTACAACTCCCTGTGTTCAATCACCCACTTGAAACTCTGAGGACAACAATCCTCCCTAGCACCACCCTACCACCCTGAGATATAAATCTTTTCTTACTAAAATTATTATAGTGATACAGTATTTATCAATGGCTTACCAGTCTCATCATTGTTCTGCTACACTAGTCTTCTCTACCTACATCAGTGTCTTCCTGCTCGCATCTTCTTGTGCTTAAGTTCTCATATAGTCTGATGTTTTCACCATTTCTCTTCTGTCCGACTTATGTTCTTCATCTCTGCATTTTCTCCCTCGGTTCATGTTGTATTCTTCATTGATTACAGTTCGACCACTTTTTATAGAGAAACAACAACCTCTCTCTGTCACGACATTTTTCTTTTATTCCTTCTATCATCATCTGTTACACTCTGCATCTCCAACGCTCAAGTAGGGAATCTAAAAAACGCTCAGGAATCATGATTCCAATTCTCAAGAAAAATGATTCAACCACTCAGGAACAATGATTCAATTAGTGTAACTGAATCGTAACTGATCAAGAAATCACGAGATGAAAAAACAACCCTTCGATTAGATTCGGTTTGATCAGCGTCGTTGGATTATACACGCAGATGTTTTTTTACTTTTCAATGTGTAACCTCCGATGTGGAGCCTAGTAGTGCAAGCTCGTTCCTCAATCTTCTGTTGATGTGACCTTGGGCGATGCTCTCATGTGACCATGTCATTGCGGGCGCGACCAAAGGTGGTTTGAGGGAAATCTGCTTTTCACTCCACAATTCACTACAGAGCTCCACGTATGCCTTTGATGATATCGTGGTTTTGATTGCAGCCCACTCACGAAAAATTAAGACCCGAGCATGTTCTGACCCCGCAATGCGACGGGACCATCAATCTCATGATCTTGATAGTGCTCTTGAGCTGATGGTTCAGATCTGTCCTTTCAAGTTCTATGGATCATATCTAACCTTCCTAAATCAACGACTGTGGTTTACTTCGTGATCTGGGCTCTGGGAGTTTCAACTCTCAAACCCTACTTTCCTCCGTACGTCAATATTTTGAAATCGATGATCCATGGAAACCTGTACTTCTCAATCGACGGCTTAGCCTTTTAAATCTCTTACCATATTACCAATGGCGGTGTCCAGACGTTTAGGCTAAATCAGCGCTTGAGTGCTTATCAGAATCAATGGTCACAATTTAATCTCCTGATGAGATGGATGACAGTTGGGACTTCAGGACTTCGGGATTTCCAATTTTCAAATATTTTGAACAAGATTTCGTTGAACAGATCGGACCGTTCACTCTTATTTCGCGGAACCAGATCAATGGTCAGATTCTATCCTTACACTTATCCTTTCACTTCTTAATCTGTCGGCTAGGAATTAATCAAGCATTGTGATGGATGGCCACCATTTTCTTCGGCACTTCAACTATTCTACTTACACTATCCTTCCACTATATTTTGATCAACGGTTGAGAACACACCCGAAGTGATATTTAGATCAGACGACTTATGTCCACTTTGGGACTTCAAAATTTGGAACTTCAGGACTTAGGGCATCTGCTGGTGGTGAAACTCCCGAAGTAAAACTCCCAGAGTGACGTAACTTTCTTACGTCACTTGATGATGTGGCACGAGACAAGTTCCTGCCACGTGTCACTCAGATTTGTGATTTGCACGTACCTAAAATGTCGATTTCATCTTGACACTTGTTATTATTTGACTATGCCACGTGTCCTTGTTGATGTGGTCTGACATATGTCCTTGTTGATGTGGCCTGTTGACATGATTTTCCACATGTCCATGCTGATGTGGTCTATTGATGTAGATCTCCCTGATCTAACAATCATCGTATATTCTCCAGATCCGATGGTCGAGAATTTATTTCGACGCTCCGCACATTAGGTATTTTAGTTCTCAACTGACGCTCTAGATCAGACGGACCAAATTCAATTTGGACAATATGATGTTGGAGATATTCTTCAGGCATTCTAATGACTGATATCTACTTCGGATGATTCGACAGTCGAGAATTTATTTCGGCTCTCCGACTCTCCGGGCTTTAGGAATTTCAAATCTCAAACTGAAACTCTCGAAGTGATTTCTCCGGCGCTCACGATCTGTCACCACGTATCCCTCTAGATCTGACGATTGAAATTTACTCCATCTCTCCAGCTCTCCGGACTTTATGGATTTCAAATCTCAAACTTTTCTCCCTCTTGAACTCACAGTCTGTTGACACGTAGCTCCCGATGATCAACGGACCAGATTCTCCTCATGGTGATGAACGGTCTCAAATTACTTTGGATATTTCACCTTATTTTGATCCATGAACTTCTGAAGTTGTGGATCTTACGCCACTTGTCCTCCTTGATGATGGACGGTCCCAAAATACTTTGGGACTTTGGAACTTTGGTAAGTCCTCTCTCTTAGGTGCGCAAAGAGTTAAGGTTTGTGCACCTTGTTTCGATCAATCGATTGTTGGTCCTCTGTGTTGTGATCCAATGGTCACTGTCTCCCTCTCTCCTGAGCTTCTGATCTCTCTGACTTAGAAGGTTTTCGAAGTGTTCAAAGGTCTCGACTTTTGCTCCTCCTGTGATTCCATATCTTGGAACTCGTCTGCACTTCTGGAAAGCACTATCTCTTCTGAGATTTCTCATCTTCATCGATGTTGTTATGTCCATCAATGACAAGCACACTCTTCCTGTAAACATTCCAACAATATCCCCCTTTGGCATTGATGGAAACCATGAAAGGCTGCACTATTCTACTTAGAATTCCAACTGTAGCATCCAGACCACACCTTTTCTGCCCCTTTGACATCAATGTCAAAGAAAACATAATCCCCTTGAGTTGTTCCAGTACTTTTCAGAGGTATCAAATAATCAACCAACACATACTCCCTATGACAGGATGGACTCTCTTACGTGAGAGAAGGGATGACACCCAACTTCTGATGAATATATTCAAATGGTGTCTTGGCTAGGGGTTTAGTAAAGATGTCTGCAATTTGTTCTATGGTTGGAATGTAATGAACCTGAACAATCTGATTGGTGACCTTCTCTCTCAGAAAATGGTATTTTATGGGGATGTGCTTGGTCTTGGAATGAAATACTGGATTCTTGGATACACTAATGGCACTTGTTCAATTTGCAGACATAGTCAGGATTATCTGTCAGTGAAAATCCTTCAGGTTGTTCCATATAAATTTCTTCTTCTAGATATCCATTAAGAAATATTGACTTAAAATATATTTGATATACTTTAAATTTCTTATGACATGCATAGGCAAGAAACATTCTGATGGCTTCCAATCTTGCCACTGATGCAAAGGTTTTATCAAAATCTTGTCCTTCAATCCGTGCATATCCCTTATAGAGCAATCTTTCTTTGTTCATGACAACTTGTACCTTCTCATTCAATTTATTCTTAAATACCCATTTGGAACCTATGACATTTTTACCTTCAAGTCTAGGAACCATCTCCCAAGTATTGTTTTTCTCAATCTGGTCAAGTTCATCATTCATGGATTTAACCCAATGGTCATCTTCGTTGGCTGCATTAAAGTCTTTAGGTTCAAGCAAAGACAGAAAGGAAAACTGAGGTTGTTCTGAGACATTATTCAACTGCTTTCTTGTCTGAACTCCTTGGTTTAGATGACCAACTATCTGATGTTTAGGAATATTTTTCCTAATAGCTCTGGAGGGTGTCTTTGTCTTGATCTCTTGGTTTGAGTCCTGCAGAGTATTTGTATCTAACTCAGAGTCTTCTCCTTCTAATTCTTGGACTTGTTCATCTTCAGCTTCATCTATGTCCTCTATAGTAGACTCAATATTGCTCACCTCTCTTATTGGGACTCCTTCATCAACCTTTAAATCAATTCAATCAACTAATTTATACAATCTTTTATTAAAGCATCTATATCCTTTACTATTGGTAGAATATCCTAAGAAGATGCCTTCATCATCTCTGTCATCATACTTGCCAAGGTTTTCATTATTATTCTTTATGTAGCACTTACTCCCAAAGACTTTGAAGTGTTTGATTGAAGCAGGTCTTCCATACCACAGTTCATAAGGTGTATTGTCACTATGTGGTCAAATTTTAGATGTCCAAGACTCCTATGCCATAACCAACTTTCATCATGTTTTCTTAGATGACACTCTTCTCTATCTTCTTTCAGCACATATACATTGTTATATGTCCTTATGCCTTTAGCCACCACTTGTCCTAAGTTTACAGACTTTATCTTACAATCTTTGGAAGTGAACACCACTTCACATCCTCTTTCACACATTTGACTTCCACTGAGAAAATTATGTTTCAGTCCATCTACAAGCAAAACATCTTGGGCTTTTCCTTTACCATTACTCAAGCTCACCATCCCTTTACCCTTGATTTTACCTAGTTCATCATTTCCAAAGGTCACATTTCCTATTTTGATTTTACTTATAAAAAGAAACGTATCCTTGTCTCCAGTCATGTGCTTGGAACATCCACTATCTATATACCAAGCGTATTTTGTTTTTGAGTTGAAAGTACTAGACCACATTTTTCACTATCTTTCTTTTTCCATGTGTTGGCATTTCTGGCTAAGGTTTTTATCCTTGGATCTGCTTTGTAATTCTTCAGATGGTAGTTTGCAACTTTGTGGCCAAAGTTATGACAGTTATAACATTCGAGCTCATTGTTCAATGGGTCAAAGTGATTGGTGCAACGTTGTCTACTCATTGTCTGATTAGTATTATGTCACAAAGATTGTTTATCTCTTGACCTCCTAAGTTGCATGTCTCTAAACTTAGTTTGACAATTTGCAATATTGTGACCAAAATTAGAGCAATAAAAATAGTAACCATGGAAGAAATTTTGGTACCTGAAGGATGGCCTTACTTTTGGCATTTGTTTCTCCATCTTTTGATATATATATTTTTTTATCATGGATCATCTTGTCTTAATTAGCTTTTGGTAGCAGAGTACTCACATGGTCTGATTGTCTGTTGACTTGGAACTTGATCATATTTACTGGCTCTTTTCTTTTTGCTTATTTGTTGCTTGAACAACTTACATAACCTAAACTAGTCTTCAACAAAGGAGATCTTTGTTTGCTCAGAATGTTGTTTAGTTCTGTTGAGGCTTTAATGCTTGGAAGATTTTGGAGATACAATGTCTTAAACTTCTCCATCTCTTTTCTGGTTTTTACTACCTCTTCTTCCAAGGCTTCACATCTTACCTTCTTCTCTGATAATTGATGTTTCGGAATTTCCTCTATTTTATTTGTTTCTTCTAATTCCACTTTTAGAAGGGCAAAGTCTTCATCGGGTTTTTTAGTATCTTTCTTGAACTGTATCAGCAATTGTTTTTGTTTTTTCTTCTTAAATCTGAATCTAGCAATTTCTTCTAGGGAACTGATCAATTCTCCTTCCAAATCAACCACATATTCTTCATCATTAACATCACTTCCTGTGATTTTATTATCATAATCCTCTTTATCCATAAGCATAAAGTCATTAACCTTGTCTTCACAAGAAGAGTCACTATCTGTGTCTCCTGAAGAGTCATCATTGTTTACACATAAACTTTTATTTTTACCAAATCTCTTGGATTTGTACTTCTCTTCACCTTCAAAGTCCTGGTCCTTGTTATTGTGTGGACACTTAGAGGCTAATTGACCTACATTTCCACAGTTAAAACATTTGAAGGGCAACTTGCCTTGGTACTTGTCAGATTCTTTCTTTAGTCTTATCACAAATTTTGCTTCAATTTCATCAGGCTCTGAATCCTCATTCTTATCTACTTTAAACGATGGTTCTCTAGAGGTGGGTTTATCTTTACCTATACTCATTTCATATGCATTAACGTTCCTAGAAGTTGATCAAAAGGAAGATATTTTATATCATTAATTTCTTCTATAGAAGAGACCTTTGGGTTGAACCTATCTGGCAAAGATCTCAAAATTTTCTGAACTAAAGAGGCTTCCTCAATTTTTTCACGAAGTCCTTTCATTACATTTACTAGATCTTCAACTCTCATAAAGTACTTCCCAAAAGTTTCATCCTCTTTCATCTTTAGTTGTTCAAACTGTAATCTGTAGCTTTGAAGCTTTCCATCCTTTACTTTCTCATTTCCTTCAGTTAGTTTATCCCACATCTCTTTGGTAGAATCAAGATGCATTACTTTTACAAATTCAGCTTCAACAAGCCCACTCAAGACAACATTCATTTCCTTTTCATTGAAGCTAAATTCTAACTTATCATCTTTAGAAGCCAGTACAATTGGCTTTACATAACCAGTCTCTACCACATCCTAGATATATGCACCTAAAGCCATTATGTAGGTTCTCATCCTAACTTTCCAGAAGGAAAAGTGTGTTCCATTGAACAGGGGGGCCTTATTGTTTGAAGTTCCTTCATGGCTAGTCATGTTTAAGCTTTAGGATCTACCCTTAAATAAAAGGAACCATCTTTGATAACAATTGTTAGACAACTGAGAGGGGGGGGGTGAATCAATTGTCACTGTGCTTAAACAATTATACCCATTTTAATCTCATTACATAACACTCAATGATGATCACAATAATTCAAGGAAGTTAGCAATAGAGTATTCAACATCAATCACACACATGAAGTATACAAAGACAGATATTCCTGAGGAAACCCATAAAGGGAGAAAACCTCTTCTTCTTAATATGATAAGTACTCTTTATTTTCTGTACATTATCATTCTTATGAGCACCAAATATTTGAGAGGCTACCACCTCTATTTTACAAGTTGCAACTTGCTGGAAGCTCCAACTCTCTGGTTTCTCTAGCACCAACTAGAAGGAAGAACCAACTCCCTGAGTGTTCCAGCACCAACTAGATGGAAGCACCAAATTCCAATCACACAGGCACCAACCTATATAACAGAGAACAATGGTTATCCCTTGCACCACCCTACCACCCTGGTTTTTCTGGCTACAACCAGATGGAAGCTACAACTCCCTGTGTTCAAGCACAAACTTGAAACTCTGAAGACAACAGTCTTGATCCCTAGCACCACCCTACCACCTTGAGATATAAATCTTTGCTTGCTGAAATGTTTTACAGTGATACAATATTTATCAATGGCTTACCAATCTCATCATTGTTCAGCTACACTGGTCTACTATGCCTGCATCAGTGTCTTCCTTCTCGCATCTTCTTGCGCTTAATTTCTCATATAGTCTGATTTCTTCACCATTTCTGTTATGTCCATCTTATGTTCTTCATCTCTGCATTTTCTCCCTCGGTTCATGTTGTGTTCTTCATTGCTTACAGTTCAACTACTTTTTATAGAGAAACAACAACCTCTCTCTGTCATGACATTTTTCTTTTATTCCTACTCTCATCATCCGTTACACTCTGCATCTCCAACACTCAATTTGGGAATCTAAAAAATGCTCAGGAATCATGATTCTAATGCTCAGGAACAATGATTCAACCACTCAGGAACAATGATTCAGTTAGTGTAACTGAATCGTAACTGATCAAGAAATCATGAGATGAAACAGAAAACTTTCGATCAGATTCAGTTTGATCAACGTCGTTGGATAATGCACACCGATGATTTTTTACTTTTCAATGCATAACCTCTGATATGGAGCCTAATAGCGCTAGCTCCTTCCTCAATCTTCTGCTGATGTGACCTTGGGTGATGCTCTCATGTGACCACGTCATTGCGGGCATGGCCAAAGGTGGTTTGAGGGCAATCCACCTTTTGCCCCACAATTCACTACAAAGCTCCACGTATGCCTTTAGCGATACCATGGTTTTGATTGCAGCCCGCTCACGAAAATTTAATACCCGAGCATGTTATGACCCTGCAATGCGATGGGACTTTTGATCTCATGATCTTGACGGTGCTCCTGAACTGACGATTCAGATATTTCCTTTCAATTTATGTGGATCATATCTAACCTTCCTAAATCAACGACTGTGATTTACTTCGTGATCCAGGCTCTGGGATTTTCAACTCTCAAACCTTTCTTTCCTTCGTACATCAATATTTTGGAGTCAATGATTTGCGGACACCTATCCTTCTCAATTGACGGCTCAACCTTTTAAATCTATTACCATATGACCAATGGCAGTGTCCAAACGTTTAGGCCAAATGAGCACTTAAGCGCTTATCAGAATCAACGGTCATGATTTAATCTCCTGATGAGATGGACGATAGTCCAGACTTCAAGACTTTGGAATTTCAACTTTTCAAATCTTCTGAACAAGATTTCGTCGAACAGATCGGACCATTTACTTTTATTTCCTAGAACCAGATCAATGGTCAGATTATACCCTTACACTTTTCCTTTCACTGCTTAATATGTCGGCTAGGACTTAATCAAGCATTGTGATGGATGGCCACCATTTTCTTTGGCACTTCAGCTATTCTACTTACGCTATCCTTCCATTGTATTTTGATCAATGATTGAGAATGGACCCGAAGGGATCTTCAAATCGGACGACTTATGTCCACTTCGAGACTTTGGCATTCGGGACTTCAGGACTTAGGGCATCTACTGATGGGGAAATTCCCAAAGTAAAACTCTCGAAGTGACGTAACTTGCTTACATCACTTGATGATGTGGCACGAGCCGAGTGCCTGCCATGTGTTACTCAGATTCGTGATTTTCACGTACCTGAAATGTCAATTTCATCTTGACACTTGTCATTATTTGACTGTGCCACATGTCCTTTTGTCGACGTGGTCTTCCATATGGATTTGTTGATGTGGTCTGCTAATGTGATCTACCACATGTCCATGTTGACGTGATATGTTGACATAGATATCCCTGATCTAATGGTCATCGTATATTCTCCAGATCTGATGGTTGAGAATTTATTTCGGCTCTACGGCTCTCCGGGCTTCAGGTATTTTAGTTCTCAACTGACACTCTAGATCAGATGGCCCAGATTAACTTCGGATGATCGGACACTTGAGATCTTCTTCGGACAATCTGACGACTAAGATCTACTTCGGATGATCTGATGGTCGAGAATTCATTTCGGCTCTCTGGGCTTCGAGAATTTCAAATATCAAATCGAAACTCTCGAAGTGATTTCTCTGGAGCTCATGATCCATCGCCACATATCCCTCTGGATCTAATGGTTTAAATTTAATCCAGATCTCCAGACTTTGGGGATTTCAAATCTCAAACTTTTCTCCCTCCTAAACTCATGGTCTACTGACATGTATCTCTCGATGATCAACAAACCATATTCTCCTCCTGGTGATGAACAATCTCAAATCACTTCGGTTGTTTCACCTCCTTTTGATCCATGAACTTCTGGAGTTGTGGATCTTACGCCACTTGTCCTCCTTGACGATGGACGGTCCCAAACTACTTTAGGACTTCAAAACTTTGGTAAGTCCTCTCTCCTGCGTGCACAAAGCGTTAAGGCTCATGCACCTTGTTTTGATCAGATGGTTGTTGGTCCTTTGTGTTGTGATCCAATGGTCATTGTCGCCCTCTCTCCTAAGCTTCTGATTTCTTTGACTTAGAAGGTTTTCTAAGTGTTCAAAGGTATTGACCTTTTCTCCTCCTATGAGTCTGTCTCTTGGACCTTGTCTGCACTTCTGGAAAGCATTATCTCTTATGAGATTTCTTGTCTTCGTCATTGTTGTTATTTCCATCAATGACAAGCACACTCTTCCTGTAAACATGCCAACAGAATTCCCAACTCAAATAGAAGGTCCTTTTGGATATTCACACTTCTATTATAGGAGGACATTCAGGGTTCTTGAAAACTTACCATAGGATCAAGAAGGATTTTTTTTGGAAAGGTCTTTAAAATTATGTTCAAAATTGTGTGGCTAAATGTGTGATCTACCAATGGAATAAAAGATAGACAATTAAGATGCCATGTCTCCTACAACCCTAAGATATACCAAGTCAATTTTGGGAAGAAGTTTCAATTTATTTTACTACAGGTGTACCCAAATCTGAAGGAAAGAATGTCAACATGGTAGTAGTGGATTGACTGATAAAGTATGTCCATTCTTTCTCTCTTTCTCATCCTTTTAAAGAATTACAATAGCTACATCATTCATGGAAACAATTCAAAATCTACATGGAATCCCCAAGATTATTATAAGTGATAGAGATCCAATTTTCATAGAAAATTTGTGGACTAAATTATTTTCTTGTTTGGGTACTCAATTAGCTCATAGCTCATCTTATGATCCTCAATCCGATGAGAAAATTAAGATTGTGAATAAATGTCTAGAAGGATATCTTTGTTGTTTTGCATCTAATAAACATACATAATGAGTCAAGTGGTTTCCCTTGGAAGAATGGTGGTACAACACATCCTTGCATACCTTATGGATATCATCCTCCATCCATCACATCACCCTTGAAATGGACTGTAAAGTTTCACGGAGTGGAGGACCACATAGGGCACCAACAAGAGGTTCTCAAAATATTGAAGGACAACTTGGTTATAGCACAAAATAGGATGAAACAATAAGAATAACAACATCACAATGAAATTGAATTTGAATTGGAGGATTTGGTGTTTTTGAGGCTACAACCATATAAACAGATGTCCCTCAAGCAACAAAAGAAGGACAATAAATTAGCACCCAAATATTATGGCCCCTATAAGGTGTTTTAGAGGATTGGAAGTATGGATTATGAATTGGAGTTGCCTCCATATTCACATGTACATCCAATATTCCATGTTTCTTCCTTAAATAAGGTAATCGGTGACAAGATCCCAATCCAAACTATTTTACCAAATATCAATCAAGAAGGGAAAATTATACTAGAACCAAAAACAATCCTTGAAACAAGGATTATGTAGCTGTGAAATCGAGCAATTATTGAGTACCTCGTCAAATGGAAGAACCTACTAGTGGAAGAGGTGACATGGAAAGATGATTTCTTCATGCATAAACACTCACGGTTAATCAATTATTGGGAACAATAGTTGTTTGAAGGGGAGAGACATGTTAAGCATAAAACCCCTTGTTAAGCCTTAGATATTGATTTATTAAATTTCTAGTGTTATATTAGTAGATTGGATAGAACCTTTCATTGTACTCTTTCATTATAATTGTACCCTTTGTATCCTATATACATACAAAGGATACCTAGTCTTAGGATAATCTTATCTTGTCTTGTTCATTTAATGTATTGTAAAATGAGGTTTCCCCCTCGAAATGGATTGTTATTCAATGACTTTGTATCATTATCAAGGTGTTGGTTCATAGCATACAATGATCTTAGGGATTCCATGTAGCTTCTAAATTGTTTTTTTGAATGTTGTGGCTATTGTAATTTCTATAAAGGATGAGAAAGGGAGAAAAAATGGGCATACTTTGTGAGTCAATCCACTACTACCATGATGACATTATTTCCTTCGAACTTGGCTATACTCGTAATAAAATCCATTGAAATATGTTCCCAACGTTGGCATGGTATAGCTAATGGTTGTAGGATACATCCGGTATTGGTTGTCTCTCCCTTATGATGTTGGAAAACCACACATTCAACCACAAAATTTTGAACATCAATTTTAAGACCCAGAAAAATTCCTTGATCCTATGGTAAGTTTTCAAAAACCATGAATGTCCTCCTATAAGAGAATTGTGCAATTTGAAAAGGACATTTTATTTGAGTTGTGAATTCTTACATAAATATAAGCATTATTGATACCATAGTAAATCATTCTTCCACACAAATTTATCTAATGCACTTGGTTCCTCTTGTAGTTGTTGAATGATCTTTCTTCTTCCACCCAATCAGGTTGTGGACAATCTGAATGGAAATAACACACAATAAACCCTATGTGTCTTGTTCTTTCCTTGAAAGTGCATCTACCACCATATTTTGTTTTCATTTTTAGTAGATAATTTCAAAGACATAATCTATCATCTTTGTAACCCAATTTTGTTTCTCTTCTAAAGATAATCATTGTTCCAAGAAGTAATTCAAACTATCATGATCTAGGTTTAACTCAAAGTGTCTTCCTATTAGTTAAGGGTACCATTTCTTAACTGCATGTAATATGTGTTGAATTTTTATGTGAGATTTGTTAGATAATCCAAAATACAATTATCATAGTTTAATAAGTTATAATAAAATGATTATTAATTTAGGATATTAAATTAATAATCTAGAACTTTTGATTAATAAATGGAGACATTTAGAAATAAAGTATTGTTGTAAAAGATATGACTCTAGAAAGGTGTCGTATCTTAGGCTCTAAATTAGGGGTATAGTTAGAAGATAATTAAGATAGCATTTATTGTAAATGGACACTTTTTTATTTAATAAGTAATCCATATCTAGAGTTTGTTAGGACATTTAGCTTATATATAGCTCATTACAAGAGTGTTGTGAAGTTCGGGTGTAAACTCTTGCAAATTCTCATATGTAACTTCTTTTCCTATTTAATAAAAGTCTATGTCTAAGGACACTTCTGCCATTATTGTGGTATCAAAGCAATGATGAGTGTTCCATATATAGAGAACATATGGTGACCATCCATGAAAGGATGCATCCCTTGGATAATAAATAACTACTTATTTATTATATATATATATACCTTGTATTATAAATATCATGTCATATATTATATATATATATGGAAGAATGTCTTCCTGATGTTGTCCAAACATCAACACGCCCTCTCAATGAGGGATACACTCTTCATCATGCCAAATCTTGTCTCTAAAGTATACAAAATTCAACCTAGACTCATGACACTTGTCTGTCAGTCTTGGGAGATGTCTTTCTCCCACCTGAACAGAGGGGAAACTCATTTTGTGGCTCTCCCTCTGAGCCAATTGACTCTCTCTAAGATCAGGCTCACTCTGGGTCTGCATGTGATAGCATCTAGCATCTTGAATTTTTATCATTCCTTGTCAAATCACCATGACTAGGAAAAAGACTACACCAGGGTCATTCACCATAGGTACACCCCTATGAGTGAATGTCAGCCTGATGTTAATTGACATGTGGAAAGAAACTCAAGTACCTCGAGTCCATATTATTCCTTGTCATGATCAAGGAAGGACTACACCTGGGCCCATTTACTATAAGTAAACCTTTGTGATAAATTTATCCTATCTCCCTTGGTCCACAACCCAATCTAGGAGAAGGTTCGCCCGATGCTTACTCGAGACATTCACTACAGTTATACCCTTGTGGGTAAAATTATGCCCAATGTTTCCACACACTGGAGGAACACTAGCACATCAAGTATTTTGTTCTTTGAAGAATATGCTTGGGCCATTCACCACTGATCAAATCACCATGACCAATCCTGGGAGAATATCTACCCGATGTTGAAATATCAACACTCCCTCTTAGCTAGGGAGGTATATTTCCATGATGTATTCATCTAGTAGTTTTTTGACTACTCTGTAATCAACTAGTAGCAAACAACTACTACCATTCCATCAATAGCTTGAATCATCTGTCACAGTATTCAAAATCAAGCAACACACAATTGCTCCAAGTGATTTGTTAGTCTCCATGACAATAAGCTAGTAGCATACAACTACTACAATGCCATCCAATAGAACACAACTGTGATAATCCATAATAGTACACAAATACTATCCAGTGGTACACAACCACTGCTAGTAGAACACAACTATTGTCCAATGACACACGGTCACTGCCAGTGGTACAAAACCATTGTAGTAGCACACAACTACTGTCAAGAGGCACACAGTCACTGCCAATGGTACAAAATCATTGTAGTACCACACAACTATTGTCCAGAGACACACAGTCTCCGCTAGTGGTACACAACCATCATAGTAGTACACAACTACTCTCTATAGACACACAGTCTCCTCTAGTGGTACACAACCACCGTAGTAGTACACATCTATTGTCTAGAGACACATATTTTCTTCCAGTGGTACACAACCACTGTAGTAGAAAAATGTTTGTCACACATGGCACTCCCATGTGGAATTCTAGAGGCTACTCCCTCTACAAACACTAGGGTCAACTCCCCATAATGTGTGATGTCAAGGTCAACTCCCTTGATTTTTCCTCATGTGCTCTCCACAAGGGACGTGTCCTCATGTGATCTCCACAAGGGACGTTGGGATATAAGCCCAAATCCACTTATCCCTCTTGGATAAGTGTCCTCGCATATCAAATCAACTCAGTCACAAAGGAGTATGATCTAGAGAATGTATCAAGAATATTCAAACATTAAAACTCCCTCTCGGTGAGGGAGGCATTCTCTGTCACACCAAGTCTGTCACAGAAGTACTCAAACTTCGTCCTGAAAATGGGTTTGGTAAGAACATCAACAACCTGATCATTTGTAGGAAGGTACTGCACCAGTATTTCCTTCCTATGCACCATGTCATGGATGTAGTTGATATACACAAGACTTGAGTTGGCTCATCCTACAAGGGATGGCCAATCCCTTGGGGTTGATCATGCTAAGTCATATTGGACCATACTTGACATATCAAAGTTCCCTCATGAAACCAATTTCTAAGACATATCTAGGTTCCCTCATGGAACAAATGTCTAATACAAATCAAGGTTCCCTCATGGAACCAATGTCTCACAAGACATCAAGGTTCCCTCATGGAACCAATGTCTCACAAGACATATCGAGGTTCCCTCATGGAACCAATGTCTCACAATACATATTGATTTTCCTCATGAAACCAATTTCTCACAAGACATATCGAAGTTTCCTCATGAAACCAATGTCTTGTTTCCTTCATCTAACCATCTGAGGCACGTCAGGATGAAGTCTACATTCCCCCCTACTAGTCCACATAGGACCCTCTGGGGAGAATGTCTCATGATGTAATCATATTAGCATTCCCTCTTAACGAGGGAAGACATTCGCATCGACAAAGCAGTTCACCAACTAGCCAACTGGCTGATGGTAAACATCTCTCAAATGCCCTAAATGTCATCAATATGCTCGTTTGTGTGTTGAATCCTGGTTGCTTCATCTGCACCATGTCTTGGATGAAATCCTCTAAGAAGCCTCTAAAGCCTCACTGCTTCCACGACTCGCATCACTGGTTGCGATATATTTTTCCTCTACAGTACTGAGTGTTATAGAAGTTTGCTTCCACAAATCCTAATTGATCTCAAGTTGAAACAACACCCTCTGGTGCCCTTTCTATAAACTACATTCTCTACCTGTTCAAAATTGTATATCTCTACAACCTCTCTTCATATCCTGATACATATCCAATTGTACCACACTAGTACACTTTCTTTGTTGCAACTTAGTTTTCTCAAATCACGAGTTGGCTCAGGGTGCTTACTACAAAGCACTATCTGGGTCTTTTCTTGAGAGTAGGTCCTCCACTCTATCTGCAACTACTTCCTATAGGATTCTACAATTGATCCCTCTAGGACTCTGTAACTACTAAACATTGAGACTAAGATGTAGCTTCTCTACTCTGTCAGCAACTTCCCTCCTCTAGGGCTTCTCTCTGTCGAACTAGCTCCTCCACTCTCTCTCTGCAATTTCAATCCTCTACAGTTGCTATATATGGAACTGAGAATTTCTCAATAATTACTCCCTCTAGAACTAGAGGTGACTCCTCCTCTGTCTATGCTCTCTATGACATTTAAGGTAGCTCTTCCTCCTTCTTTGAAGGTAACTCAAACTCTACTCCCTCTAGATGTAGTACTGCCTCCTTCTTTGGGAGTGCCTCTACATACATTGGAATTGTTGCCATGCCTTCTCCCTCAACATCTCATGGCTCGAATCATGTACCAGGACTACTACAACTGCTATCTCTAAGTCTCATAGTGTATCTTACTCCATCAAAGGGTCCATCACCAAAGCTTGTGTTCATGGTCACTGGAAATATCTCTGTTATTTGGCATGGTCCCATCCTAGGAGGTACATTACTCCTAGAGACTACCTGTCTCTGAGCATCATTTATGGTGATGTCACTCCATGACATCATGTTGGAAGGTCTTTCCCTCCATGTATGATTCTATCCATGAGCTATATGACTCCCCTTGAGTCTTGACTCCCTCTGAGTTAGACTTCAAAATAGATCATGCTACCTACTATGTGATCTCATTGTCCACTAACCAGGTCCCCCTTTTGGAGACTTCACTAGAAAGAGAGAATATCAAGGGGAATGATCTATTTTTCTCTTCATTGCTTTCACACTCACAATATTGATGAAATGCATAACATTATTGAGCACCTGTACTAGGGAAAGTGGCTTAAATACAATAAGACATATTTCGGGCTCTCGTACCAAGGAAAATGGTCCTTCAAGGGTTCCCATATCAGGGATAATGACCCTTGCGTCCATTTTTATTGCTTCTCAATGCCTAATACAGTCATTGATTTCATATTCAAGTCTTGACTGCTTAAAATATTACATCGTTGTCCCACACTGGAGCAAGACCATCCACTAGTTCAATATCAATTTCTAAAAGAGTTTTTTTGCAAGAGAGAAAATGCTTTCCATTACTTTTGGCAATGAGGAGAATGGTTGAAAATATTCCTCATTTATGTCATACTTCGCCTCATCAACCACTTGCTCCAAAAGAAAATATCCTAACGGCACATATATTTATTTTCTTCAACATGTGTTTCTTATGTGATTAGGTGTGTGTTGTGGATATTAGGGTTTCCAATTATGCTCCATGCCAACTCTTCTATCTAGATACATAATACTTCCCATAGTATAAAACAACCATTGTCGTGCCTATGAAAAAATCCCCATCAACATCCATCAACTCATAACCTTTCTATGCTTGGTTTCCACCATGAACTCATAGATAAGATGTTTAACAGATATAGGCTCTAATGGTTTCAACACAGCATACTTGTCCAGTGGTCTCCTGGCGCAATTTATCAATGGTTAAATATAGATAGGAAAAATGATTTCCCATGTATGGTACCTAAGGTTTGTCTCAAAACCAAAGGATTCAAAAACCTTAACAATATAAGTTGGTGTCATAGTCTTTGCTATATCATCTCAAAAAATGGCTTCTCCACTTGAGGGATGGGATCGTCTCCCATGATGAGCATAGACGCATCGTCGCCGAAGAGATTTTGGTTGACCATACTATCGAGGTGGGTGTCAGAGGAGCCACGGAAGGTAGCAACCATGATTTCATTGCAGACGACCAGAACTTGAGCTCCCTGATTATTCTCGCTGATATATTTAGTCACGCAAAGAATGGTGCCTCCAATGAAGCATCCCTACTGGTACATCATGAATATCTTAACATTGGGGTGGAGGCCAAGAAGATTTTTTAGTTGATAGTTAGCTCCAGGCATGTCGACTCCATTGGTAGTGCAGAAAATGACATGAGTAATCTTTGACTTGGGTTTCCCCCACTCCTCAATGGCCTTGGTAGCCACTTCTTTTCCAATCTTGGGCACCTACACCACTATCATGTCTTTCCATGTGTCCAACGATGGTGCCATGTACTCTCACACACTAGGATTCAATTTCCTACAAGTTTGTTGGCAACGATGGGTTATTAATGGAGCAACCATCGTTGTCATCGATGATTAAATCATCCCATGACCATTTAGATGCATCCAAATACACGTCCAAACATTCTTCTTCTATGGAATTACTATATCAATATACATATGGAATACTAGTGAATACATGATCCCAATTTAGTTCATAAAACCATGATGTTCCATTTCCAACTTCTATTTACCTGGGCCCTCCCGTGAGGGAGTCAATCTGAATCATTCTTTGATACCATGTTTAATTTTTATGTGAGATGATATGTGATATTGATATAAGATCGATGTATTATTACAATGATGAGTGTTCCATATATAGAGAACATATGTTGACAATCCATGAGAGGATGTGTCCCTTGGATAATAAATAACTACTTATTTATTATATATATTTATACCTTGTATTCTCTCTATATATATATAGAATCTCGGTGGGTTAGCTCAAGTGGATGAGTGTCGTTGTTTGCTCGAATGAGGTTCTAGGATCGAATCCCTAGCCAGAATCCTATTTAGGGCCTCAATTGATGTCCCCACCGGACCCGTAATCAGGCCGAACGGTTTACCCCGTTTACCATCCACGAAATGTGGGGAAGTACTCGGGGGTTTCCCGTGTTGTATTGCCAAGAAAACAAATATATATATATATATGGAATAAAGTCTTCTCGATGTTGTCCAAACATAAACAATATGGCCAACACTTCCTTTTCATAAATGGGTTTCAATAAGTTTTTTCCTTTAAGATGGATACTCTCAAAGGAAAGGGGCCTTCCCTTTTGCATTAAAAATGTACCACTGTCATGTCTTAAGGCATCACATTCCACAACAAAGGTTTTTGTAAATTCATGCATAACCAACATAGGAGTCATACACATATCCTCCTTAAGCTTTTCAAAATAATTGGTTGTTTCTTGAGTCCACGAAAATGCCTCCTTTTTTAATAATGTTGTTAGAGGTGCTACTATTTCACCACAATTCTTGACAAACTTGTTGTAATATCTTGTCAATCCTAAGAATCCTCTAAGATTATTCAAGGTTTTTGGAATTGGTAATTCCATCATAGCTTTAATTTTGTTATGATTTTCTTTGACACCTTCATGAGATACAATATGACCCAGATATTCCACTTCTCGAACCCCAAAGGAGCACTTGGAAGGCTTTGCATATAGTTGTTTCTCTTCCAATAGTTTTAACACCATGTCTATCAACATGTTGTACACGTTCTTCCCATGATTGTTGTAGATTAGTATATCGTCAAAAATTACTAACACAAATTTTCTGACTAAGGGTTTGAAAATAGAAATCATCGAGCTTTGATATGTTGAAGGTTCATTAGTAAGGCCAAATGGCATCACCAAAACGTCATATGACCTTCATGTGTTCTAAATATTGTTTTGGGAATGTCGTCTTGCCTCATTTTTATTTGATGATATCTAAAGTGAAGATCCAACTTAGTAAAAAAGAGAAGAGTAGGAAACTTATCTTTAATGGTCATTTTGTTGAGTTTTCTGAAATCTGGACACATATGCCATGAACCATCACCACTGGTAAAGAGAAAGAACTTTGGCTAGGTTGAATGATGTTGGCCTCTAACATTTATTGGATCATATGCTCAATCTCACTCTTTTGTGCATATGGGTACCTGTAAGGCCTAATGTTAGGTCGTACATTTCCTGGTTGCAAACGAATAGCATGGTCATGATCTCAAGTAGGTGGAAGAACCTTAGGAATCTCTTTAAATACCTTGGAATGATTTTCAATAATTTTTTGAAGATCCACTGAAATAGAAGATCTAGATGTTTGAAATTCTAGTGAGCACAATTGTGCAAGTACACCATGGTGTCCCTTTTTGAGTAATTTTTTCATGTTGTTAGAGCTTATCACTTTAGATGGATTCCATTGGATACATTTGAGTTCAATTTCCTTTCCTTCTGAGGAAAATCTCATGAAAAGTTCTTGAAAATTAAGATCGTTGTTCAAAATGAATGTAACCATTAGACCCATAATACAACATCAACACCACCCATTTTGATTGCAATCATGGGACTATCCAATAAATACTCCCCCTTATTGAGCTTAATACTATGAAACTTCCCTAAACAATTTATGGTACCTCCATCTACAATCATCACTTCAAACTTTGGTGCTGGAAAAACAAATCAATTGAGAAGTTTCGCTAATTTGCAAGTAATGAAGTTATGGGTACTACTAGAATCAATCAACATTGTTACCTTTTTCTTTTTGATATATCCTTCTATCTTGAGGGTTTGTGGAGTATTGATTCCATCCAATGTATGACGAGATATGGTTGGAGTAGTATCTTCTAGCTCTATATCCTGTGATATTTCCAATTCTTAATCTTCTTCTTCTTCACAATCTATGTAGAATAATTTCTTCTCACCACATTTATGCTCCTTATTGTAATTTGTATCACAATTGAAACAAAGTCCCTTTCTCTTATTTCATCCATTTATTGAGGTGTCAACCTTGTAGGTTGAGTGAGGTTAGGAGAGGGATCATGGTGCTCTCTATAGTTGTTAGGGATCACTCTTCTAGTGTCCATATTTTTACTTTCAACTTTCCTTGACATACTAAAAGCATGCTCTAAGGATTTAGGTTTGAATAGATTCACCTCATGTTGAATGTTCTCCTTTAAATTTCACATAAAGATATCTCACAAATTATCCTCTAGAATGCTCTTTACCCCAAGACTTAGTTTTTGGAATTGTTCAATGTGCTTTGTAATTGGACCTCTTTGCTAAATCTTTATCAATTGACTAAAGAATGTATTGCTCTTAATATCCCCATAATATGCTATCAATTCATCCGTAAAAATGGGCCAAGAGATAATAGAATTATTTTTCTTTCACAAAGCCATTGATACCAGACAAATTGATCAGTTTCTAAATACAAGGATGCAAGAGTCACATTTTAAGGTTGGCACTTGGTGTAGATCAAATAATTGCTCCATCTAGAATATCCATGTTATAGGATCTTTACCATCAAACTTCCTCATATCAATCTTGGGAATTAATAAGTTTATTGGTGCTAGGTGGAACCTCTGATGATGTGGATATGGAGGTGATAAATAATCATGATTTTGGAGATCAATATTTATTTCCTCCACATTTACATGATTTCATTGTGTCATGATATCGCCTTGAGGGAATCTCTCATCAAGGGTACATAACAATATTATGGTTGACATGGAATTTCGCAATTCCTCCATATTTTTATCCATGTTCTTTTTCATTTGTACCCTATTTTCCTCCATCTTATTTTCCATATATTCCATATTTTCATCCATATTATTTTCCATCAAATCGTTACTTTTTAATGACTTAACACTTAATTCATTAAATTGGTTCTCCAATTTGCATAGCTTGTCAAAATTCTCTTATCTTTCTTCCGGATTCATGGTTGAGATTTCTATAGGTTTAATTAGTGAAGTAATTTTTGGAACACCCTTTTCCATGTGGAATAAAAATAATAATACTCATTTTATTTCTCTTTATCAAAAATTTTGAATCAACAAGAACAAATCTTCCAATCAAAATTTATGTCAATTGTAAGTTTTGTACCTTTAAAAGCCTAATTGGGAGATTGTCTTGCTAGTTAAGCTTTGTCCTGATGTATCTTTGAAATTTTGTCCCTCCAAAGTATTAAATTTGTGTATGTATTACTCTGATGTTTCTTCTTTGCAACGCCATAGGTATAACTAGAATTTGATGTGTTAAGTGAAAGTTATGGTAATTGTTGGAACAAATATTGAAAATTTATAAACTTGGTGTCTTTCGCCAAAATTTATGTTAGTTACGCCAGTTAGTTTCAGAACCTTGTCACCTGGCGTAAGCTTGTGTAACCATTAATTCCTTGCACCATTCAGTGCAAACCTTTCCGCTACAGTAAAAACTCTAAACCTGTCGCCATTTTAGTCGAACTTCTTTACTGTCAAAATCTCAAAGCCTTGCATCACAATTGGCCAAAATCTCAAAGATTTAAAAGTTTTCTAAGGTCTCCTATTTTTTCTTACTTCACAATTCCTTCATTGTGAAGAGTGTCAAGTTATAAAATCAAACTATAAGTTTTGTTCTTTCCATATATTATTTTTAGATTATTTTATAAAATTTTAAAATTAATATTTTATTTCATTTTAAAGTTTGAAAAAATATCATTTAGCCAAGCCCTTTGCATTGTTGAATCCACTACCCTTCACGTCCCAATCTCCAAAATATCTACCATAAGATACACACATGCCAAGTCACAATACAACGCACACAAGACTCCAAGGAGAGGGTCCACGTGAAGATCAAAGAAATGCACCAGTTGTCCAAGCATTAAGTCACAAGGAGAATGAATGAAAGTGTTGGCAGTTGAGCGACTGCATACACCGAGCCTTAAGTCACATGGAGGAAGGACTCACG
Organism: Picea engelmannii; assembly: GCA_009831015.1. Classification (NCBI taxonomy): domain Eukaryota; kingdom Viridiplantae; phylum Streptophyta; class Pinopsida; order Pinales; family Pinaceae; genus Picea; species Picea engelmannii. Next base: position 413,420 of record ML780356.1, read on the forward strand.
AGGAGACCCGAAAGGGGTGTGCTACATGCCGAAAAATTGCTAGAATAGGGTTACATGTAGAAGTCGAGTTCTATTTCGGGGATTTGGCCGACGTAGAGATTTTAATAACCACTTCTCTATTTCCCCGAAACCCGAAATCCTGAAATCAAGATTCCGGTCATATGCATCATTCACAGAAGTGGATTTGGATGCTGGAAATTTCTCGTATGTTTCTTGTTTTGGTAATCAATTGGACCTTCACTTCAAATCTGTGTAGATTTATTCATGGATAGAACTATTGTCAGGGAAAGAAATTTGGTATCTAAATGCAACAGTTTTATTACAATGATGGACAGGCTTGATGCTAAGGATTGGAGTGTGGTTTGTAAAACGCTAAATCATGTGTGTCTATTGTCAAATTTTACAAGGAAGCCATGCATCCAATACTAAGCCCTTGAAGAATTCGAGAAGTGTTTTTTTTCAAAACTGTAAGTATGGTTTCAAAGTGTATCAAGATCAGATAATCAATTTCTTTGATCCAATGCTTTTAAAATATTTTGCTGAAGGCTTCCCAAGACAAATGATTTGATTTTTCATTGGCTGGGTGTGGAAGAGATCAAAGAATACATCTTAGATGCATTAATCCAAATGAAAACTCCCTCTGTCAAAGAAAAAAGAGAATGAAAACTGAGCTTCTAAATATTCACACACAGGTGGAAAATGAACAAATGATACAACAAGACCATCCATGAACCAGATATTCCACTTGTCAAAGCTCTTAGCCTCAGATTTAAGAAGGTGGCAGAGCCCCTGGAAGCTACAAAATTCCAAGAAGGCAAATTGTTTCCATATTCCTCGAAACAAATCGAGATTTCTTTTGGAGCATTTTTAGCACAAAGATTGAGTAATGTAATAGGTTAATAGTTAATATTGTGTTGGCGATTTAAATACCCATTTTTGAGAGAATAATAAGGAGGGGGGAACATCCTGAGAGCCTTTTGGGGGTTGGGTTTGTAATTTCATTTCTTTCAACAAATATAGAACAGAATGCTAAGAGATTTTATACCTCATCACTGTGTAATTTTGTCTTTTCTTGTATTGTTTTCTCAGGTTTACATTCATTTGTTCTACCTTATTTTACATATTCAACTTGTAATGACTCTAATTCAGTAATACCTATGCTATGGTCATTTATTGGGTAGCTTGTTAGGCTCTTCTTTTCCTCCGTTTATGTTATGAGCAAAACAAGACCTATAGCTTGACTGTTTCTGCCTAGATTACAAGTTATATATATGCATGTTTGTCTTTCGAATTTATTTGTCATTCCTCTATTGAAATAAAGATTAGACTTATCAGAATTAGATACCTAACTCTTTGTTTTAGTCTCTTTCATCCCCTATCTTCTATCCATCTTCCTTATTTTAATTAAATAGGCAAACGAGGTCATGCCTCTTTGTTTCTGATTTATAAATGATTGAAAGATTTGTTTCGAACCTAGTTCTAGAAGCCTCCTATGACTGATCAATCAACAAATTACTATTTCATTTAAAATGTGCTAAGTCTTGTCTCTATTACATCCTAGAACCAGCTCTTGCAACAACATTTTCTGGCCCCGCTACCGGGGACGGAGGAACGAAGTTATCTTCCCTAGGATATGACAAATAGTTTAGATCTATTCATTGATGGTGAACAAGGGATAGGAATTCAATTGGTTGTGATCATCCACCTGGCAACTCCTTGGTTCGAAGACTCTACATTATTCACTGGCGACTCCACTAGTCTCAAAATATTGAATTCCTTCATTGCTCGGATTGCTGCGAGGTTTTCTCCTCTAGAATTTACAAATGTTTATGGTTTTCCAAACACTGTTCCAGACATTAAAATTTGGGAAGATGTCCTTCCCAAATTTGGAGGATATGTGGACGAAAATCCTTCTCAAAACTTGTTTGAATTCCACAAGCTCATGGATGAATTAAATGTGCATCATCAAGATGTCCTCATGAAAATGTTTATGTTTTTGTTGGAAAGAGATGCTAGACTCTGGTATAAATCTTTACCCCATTCCAGTATTCCTTCATTAAAATATTTTCACACTTTTTCATCAACATTGTAAGAGGGTCTATTTAGCTAAAATCCTTTTTGAAGATTGTTGCAATATAGAATTCATAAGACAAAAAGATCAAACAAATCCTCTTGAAGAGGAGGAAGAAATATCATAAAATTTTCAAGTCAATGAAGATAATCAGTATGAGGAAGACTTGGTTGATAAAGAAGTAGAATATGATAGCTCTTGTAATCATATTCAAGAAGAAGATCAAACCAAACTCCATGAAGATGAAGCGGAAAGGTCAGAAGGCTTTCAAACCAATCGTAACCAAATTTGCTACAACGATGAGGAGGAAAACGATTTTTCAGATGAAGAGCTAGATTCAAGCTCATTCATATATAACTCTATTTTTAATTTTGTTGTTCAGGAGAAATGTGTTCATAACGAGTTTTTTAATATTAATGACACCGAAAATGGTTTAATTGTACAACATGATGATGAAATCGTTGGTTTAAATATTCATAAAGAACATCAACTTATGGAAGGTCATATACAATCAATGTTTGTTGATATAGAACATAGTCATTTTGTTATGGCATAATCCCTTACTTATCAGTTTCATGATCAAGTAAAGGCCCTGAAATATGACGAACTGTATGTCGCCAAAAATCCATTTCATGAAGAGTTTCAGGAGGATTGTAATCGTCCAAATGTAATAGATATTTCAGGTATGATCACTGTTATAAATTCTCATGAAAATCAATCTGTAGATATTCAGCCATCTTTGCTAGATCCTCACAAAACAAAAATTTCTGAAAGTCAATGTTCTAGGACATGCTATGAGCAGCCTATTTATGATGAGTATCCAGATGAGAAAGAAGAGAAGATTTATTTTTTATCACACACAAATATTTACGATGCTCCTCTTTTGTTTGATGAATATGATGAAAGTGTTTCTGAATATGATGAGCAGCAAGAAACGTCGGTTGAACAGGAAAGCAATCGGCGGTATCATGAAAGAAATCAGCCCATGTATCACAGTTATCAAGAAGATATTTGGACAGCAGATGAAGGACATAAGCAAGGGTTACTGAAACGATTGATCTCTCCTCCCTATTTAGCAACTATTGAGAAATAGACCAATGAGATTCAATGCGACATTTTTGCAACTAAAGAATAAAAAATCAGCAGTGCACAAAGGCATTTCATACAACTTGCCCAGCAAGAGGAAGTATGGATTAACAACAAAAGTGGTATATCTCTCCCCTTCTACGATCCAGTAGCCGTTTATATGGAGTCAAAATGGGGCATTGAACTTTTTATTTTCAACTTCTTGAATTCTAAATTTCAAAACTGTAAGTGCCTGCTCCCAAGGTATGTTTTGAAATTTGCAATTGCTCCTATCATTTTTGTGCTCAAATATGGAAGCATAATTAAGTTTGTTAGTCAGACATTCACTTGGTTGATTTGGAAATTTTCCTATACTTGAAAAAATTAGTGACATCAGTTAGAGTATGTGATGTATATAAATAACCTTGACTTCGAGCATTAGAGTACAATGATGGTTTTCAGTATGTTTCCAGTTTAGTTTGGCATCCAGTATGGTTTTGATTTAAGGCATTACGACTCCATAGCCCAATGAATGCATAAGTGGTTTTTGTTTTGAAAAGGTGCAAGTAAAGTGACGGGGTTCAAAGTTTGATAAGGATGATTTCAGGTCGCCCAATGGATGAAGGCATGTGGTCTATTGTTCTTGGTGCTTTACAGGAAAGCACCATCCCTAGATGGAGCCTATGTTGGAACAAATATTGAAAATTTCTAAACTTAGTGTCTTTCACCAAAATTTATGTTAGTTACGCTAGTTAGTTTCATAACCTTGTTGCCTGGTGTAATATTGTGTAACCATTAAGTCCTTGCAACATTTGGCACAAACCTTTCTGCTGCAATAAAAACTCTAAACCTATCGCAATTTTCGTCAAACTTCTCTACCGTCAAAATCTCAAAGCCTTGCGTCACAATTCGCCAAAATCTCAAAGCTTTAAAAGTTTCCAAAGGTATCTTGTTTTGTCTTACTTCGCAATTCCTTCATTGTGAAGAGTGTCAAATTATAAAATCAAACTATAAGTTTTGTTCTTTCCATATATTATTTTAAAATTATTTTATATAATTTTAAAATTAATATTTTATTTCATTTTAAAGTTTGAAAAAATATTGTTTAGCCAAGCCCTTTGCATTGTTGAATCCACTACCCTTCACATCCCAATCTCCAAAATATCCACCGTAAGATACACACATGCCAAGTCACAAGACAACACACACAAGACTCCAAGGAGAGGGTCCACGTGAAGATCAAAGAAATGCACCATCTGTTCGAGCCTTAAGTCACAAGGAGAATGAATGGAAGCATTGGTAGTTGAGCGAACGCATAAACCGAGCGTTAAGTCACATGGAGGAAGGACTCACGAGGAGACCCGAAAGGGGTGCGGTACACGTCCAGAAATCGCTAGAATAGGGTTACATGTAAAAGCCGAGTTCTATTTCAGGGATTTGGTCTACGTAGGGATTTTAATAACCACTTCTTCGTTTCCCCGAAACCCAAAAGCCCAAAATTGAGATTCCATTCATACGCATCATTCACAGAAGTGAATTTGGACACTAGAAATTTCTCGTCTATTTCTCGTTTTGGTAATCGAGTTGGACCTTCACTTCAAATTGGTTTGTGTAGACTTCTTCATGGATAGAACTAATGTCATGGAAAGAAATTCAGGATCTAAATGCAACATTTTTATTACAATGATGGACAGTCTCGATGCTAAGGATTGGAGTGTGGTTTGTAAAACGCTAAATCATGCGTGTCTATTGTCAAATTTTACAAGGAAGTCATGCGTCCAATACTGAGCCCTTGAAGAATCCAAGAAGTGATTTTTTGCAAAACTGTAAGTATGGTTTCAAAGTGTATCAAGATCAGATAATCGATTTCTTTGATCCAATGCTTTTGAAATATTTTTCTGAAGGCTTCCCAAGACAAACGCTTTGAGTGTTCATTGTTTGGGTGTGGAAGAGATCAAAGAATATGGCATAGATGTGTTAATCCAAATGAAAACGCCCTCTGTCAAAGAAAAAAGAGAATGGAAACCAAGCTTCTGAATATTCGCACATAGGTGGAAAATGACCAAATGATACAACGAAACCATCCATGAACTAGATATTCCACTTGTCAAAGCTATTAGCATCGGTTTTAATAAGGTGGCAGAGCACTTGACAGCTACAGAATTCTAGGAAGGCAAATCGTTTCCATATTCCTCGAAACAAATCGAGATTTCTTTTGGATTATTTTTAGCACAAATATTGAGTAATGTAACGGGTTAATAGTTAATATTGTGTTGGTGATGTAAATAACCATTTTTGGGAGAATAAGAAGGAGGGGGGAACATCCTGGGAGCCTTTTAGGGGTTGGGTTTGTAATGCCATTTCTTTCAGCAAATATAGAACAGAATGCCAAGAGATTCTATACCTCGTCATTGTGTAATTCTGTCTTTTCTTGTATTGTTTTCTTAGGTTTACATTCAGTCGTTCTTCCTTCTTTTACATATTCATCTTGTAATGACTCTAATTCAGTAATACCTCTGCTATAGTCATTTATTGGGCAGCCTTTTAGGTTCAGTGTTTCCTCTGTTTATGCTATGAGAAAAACAAGACCTGTAGCTTGACTGTTTCTGCCTAGATTACAAGTTATATATATGCATGTTTGTATTTCGAAGTTATTTGGCATTCCTCTGTTGAAATAAAGATTAGAATTATCTTAATTAGATACCTAACTCTTTGTTTCAATATCTTTCATCCCCTATCTTCTATCCATCTTCCTTATTTTAATTAAATTAGGCAAACGAGGCCATGCCTCTTCGTTTCTGATTTATAAATGATTGAAAGATCTGTTTCAGACCTAGTTCTAGAAGCCTCCTATGAATTATCAATCAACAAATTATTATTTCATTTAAAATGTGCTAAGGCTTGGCTTTATTACAGCCTAGAACCAACTCTTGCAACAACAGTAACTTTACCAAAACTTGTTGATTTTTTTCCCTTTCCAGAGAGAGAAACTGTATGGAATGCCACATGACCAATATTTCAGATAAGTTTCTAAAACATTTTCTTGAAAAAATATGGTCTGTCTTATTTCCAAAGGAATTGGTGACACTAAATTTGGAATTATCAAGCTTCAAATATTTCACTTCTACCAAGAACACATGTTTGACACTAGTTTTAGAACTAGTCAAATAACCATAATTTCCATAGCCTATATCTCATAAATTAAAAAAACAAAAATGTAAAAATTTTACCACTAGTACTTTTCTATGTCTCCTCGAGAACCTAGAAATTTCATGGTCTAAAACCCTGCCAAAAAAAGTTGTAGAAAAAATTTCAAGATGACTCATTTGAAATTGATTTCAAGACTAGTCACAAACCCTGCTTCCACGAGCTATATCTCATAAATTGTAATGAACCAGTACCTGAAATTTTTACCACATGTACCACAATATGTCTCCTAGGTAACCTCCAAATTTTGTTGTCTAAATAATCCCCCAAAAAAAGTTATATCGAAACTTCCAAGATGTCTCGATTGAAAGAGAAAAACCCTAGGATCGTATGCTCAGATTCCAAATGCTATGCACCAAATGACCAAAATAGCATAAAAGTAGGGAGATAATTAACTCCATGTCTTGATAAAGAGAATAACAAATGTGAATCCTCTTCGAGGGGGAAACATCCTTTTACAATTGACAAATGTACAAGATAAGATGATGCTAAAACCGGGTCTCCTTGTTATATATAGGAGACCAAGGGTACAATTACAATTAAAATTTATAACCAACAATACCAATATAACAATAAAAATATAAAAACTCAATACTAGGTATTTACATGGGGATTTGTTCTTAACGTGGGGATTTTTCTAGGGGCTTAACAATGCTCCTAGAAGTCTCAACATACTCATGAGTATCCCTCAATGTTTGATTGAACCATCAAGGTATCCCGACAAAATTGGAAGGGGATAGTATCTCCCCCTCTACAACTCAAGGTTGATGTACTGCTATGGAAATCACTGGTGACCCTGTCTCAACATTTGGAGCTTCCTGCTCCTCATCCTTTGTCACTGGAATAGACTCATGGGACTTCCTAGATGTAAAGTCTACCTCAAAATTTACATCCCTACTCATTATTGTCTTCCCTTTTTATAAAATATAGAATTGTAATCCTTTGAATTATCATTGTAACCTACAAATGAACCATTCCTTTTGGAGGGTTCCAACTTGTTCTTCTTCTCTACCGATATATGGATATAAAATAGGCATCCAAAGATGCAGAAATGACTCACCTCTGGCTTCACACTAGTGAATGCCTCCGGTAGTGTATTATCCTCCAAGATACTATGAGACTATGGTTCTAGATATAAACTATTGTGTTGCATGCATCTACCCAAAGGAACATCAAAAATTCATGGTCATGAATCATGGCATGAGAAGCCCCTATGATGGATCGATTATTCTACTTTGAAACCCCATTGTATTGTAGGTTGTATGGAATAGTTGATAGATCCCTATTTATTCCTACCTCCTTACAGCAACCCTCGAAATGATTAGAGGTATACACACCCCCATTGTCTGATCTCGAGACTTTGATCTTCTTCCCTGTCGAGTTTTCAACTAGAACTTTGAACTCCTAAAACCTATTAAATACGTTATCCTTAGTCTTTGGAAAGTAGATCCAAGTCTTGCAATAGAATTCATTAATGAATAAAACACAACACATGCTTCATGTAATTGATGATATTTTCATCGGACCACTAACCTCTGAATATATTATGTCTATAATCTCCTTAGACCTATGCTCGCTACTTGGGAAAGAAGACTTAGCATGTTTTTAAATCATGCACCCTCTAATACACCATGTTTCTCAATACTGAACTCTGGAAGACCTGTGACTATCTCCCTCAGAATAGGAAATTCCCTATGATGCAAGTGCCATGTTCTCTTATTCCACAACTCACACAAGATATCCTTATTATGAACTAGGGATCAAACAGGTTCACCCTACAACCTATACATATTTCCTTCTCTAATCCCTATTACCTTAGTTGTATCTAGGATAGAATCCTTCAGTCTAATGAGAACTTTCTAGTTCTTAAACTCAATTGTAAATCCCCTATCCTCCATAATCGAAAATGGAAGCAAGTTTTTCTTGACACCTGAAACAAATAGGACATCATCAAAATATAAAGAGTTATCTGACTCAAGATGGAATGGAATAGTACCAACTCGTGCTTCTAGGTACTTGACATCATCATCAAGCTCAACATGCACTCTTGAGTCCTGCTTATTTAGACTAGAAAATAATTTTCATGATGATGTCATATGACGAGATGCCCCACTATCCACATACCATGCATTCCTCATAATCATTATGCTAGAAATGAAATATATCAATGACAAATCCTTCTTAAACTTGGAAATTAACTCATTCATCTAAGTTTCTACAGAGGTTATTGCTCACTTTTGTTGTTGCTTCCCTTTACCCTTCTTCTCTGGTCACTATGATGCATAATGATCATGCTTATGAAAAATGAAGCAATTGATTTCACTCAAGTACTTTGCTAGCTATGAGGTCGAATCCTCATTATTTCCCTTACCCTTGTCATTTCCTTTACATATGCCCTTACTTGACTAACCAAATAGAGATAGGTTCTTATCGCCACCCTTCTTGTTAGATTTTGACTCCATCCAAGTCTCCTCCTAATATAGTCATCCCACAACCTATTAAAGTTAGGAAGGTTCTCCCAAGAACAAATACCTTTGACAAATGATTCATATGAATTTTAGAATCCATTCAGTTCCATGTTCACTAGCTCTTAATCTGCAACCTTCTCCCCAACTACTCCAAGTTGATCACAAACATGTGTTACCTTCAAGAGGTAACTAGTGATTGAGTATGATCTAGTCATCTCTATGGATCCGAGTGTGTTCCACAATATCATCTTCATGTTTATGTTCTAACTCTAGTAGAGGATTATCAAGGCATCGAACATCTCCTTCGCCATCTTATTCTAGGATATATGAGGGATCAAATGATCCTTTATGGAATCCATGATAATATACTTGGCCTTTACTTACATCTTCTTATGAGCTTCCTACTGTTGTGGATTTGTGGGAGAAAGAAAAGCATCCTTGACAATATCCTAGAGATCATTCTCTTCTAGTAAGAGTGTAAGTCTCACCTTCCATTATAAGATATTTAAGGCACCATCCAACCAGTCCTCAAAGCTAAGGCTAGTTGATTCCATCTCTGAGATATACTACATAAACTCCCAAATCTAAAAGTTAGTCTTTAAAAGAAATAAAATTGAAACACTCTATTGGTCCTTCTTTCCAATAGTTTATCTACCATTGTAAATCCTTGATAATCCCAATCAGAGAACTAGCTTTGATACCATGTAGAAATTCTTATCCCTAGATTATTTTCATGTTGTCCTTATGATCTCGATTAAACAAGTAAATTGTTGATTTCAATTAATGCATAAAATAAATTTTAGACCATAGCATCAATCACACAATAATTGGAAAACTAAATGGAAGAAGCATAAAATAGTTTCACACATGCATTGGTAATTTATCCTTCAAAATCAAATTTTCATTCCTTTGAAAGATTACAAGGAAACCTATATAATCTGTTAAAACGAGCAATTGCATGATTATCAAATCACATTGAAACAGAGTTGTATAGCATATTGAAAAAATATAAAACTATCGTATTACCATGTTGTACAGTTGTACAAATTTGTTGTATAGATCTGTACAATTACATAGATCTGATTGTGTGGATATTTATGACTATATGGATATGCCTATACATATCCATACGAATGTATGGATTTTCCTGTTATATATATTCTATAGATTTGTATGGATCAATACAAAACTTATCCTATACGGCTACCTCTTTCATGAATCATCATGATCTCTCTCTCTCTCTCTCTCTCTCTCTCTCTCTCTCTCTCTCTCTCTCTCACACACACACACACACACACACACATGGTCTCTCAACCTACTCAATTAGTCAACTATGTCTGAACCATCTATTTTGACCTGTCTTTATACTTTTAGCTAAAACCGTAATCTATCGATGAGATCTACGGTTGATATTAATCCTAGTCTAAGTCATAAATGCATGAAATACACTTTATTAGAATCAACAACTAAATATAAGATTTTTCACTTCTTACTAAAGTGAATTACAAAATAGAATTACTTTTTGAAATATATTGAACCACTTTTAGAATGTTCACATTGAACTTGTGCGGAATTTCATGTTCGAGTTATATTTCTCAGCACCAATGGTTGCCAACTAATATTTTGATTCAATGATCCTAGTCAAATAGCTTACCACAATATCTGTTGTAACACCCTTGTTTCCCTCAGCTTGTAATTAATCATTAATCATAATCACCATGCTATGGCATGGGAACAATGTAAATGTATTATTGCTTGGATAGCCAAACAACTGACTATGAGGGTGAATCATTGAAAGTATTGGCCATGATATCACTATAGGAAAGAATGTGAAAACTATAAGAGAGGGTTCATTATATTGAATGACCCCAAATTTCTCTTTGATGAGGATACTAAACCATCTTCAGTTCCCAAGGAGGAATTAGTTAATGAAGAAAGGACCGATGGTTGAATAATCAACCACCCCCATAAATGGAAGCATGGTCTAGTTGAAGAATGTTAGCCCGAAGTACCACAGGGTCCTGCAAACCCAGAATGACTTGATTTTCCTTCTGACAGAAGGAACAAGACAGGTGGAGAACCTTCCTGAAGGGGAGAAAAGGCATGCAAAAAGAAGACACGTAGAGACAGTTGGAAGAAGACACATGGGAGGAGAGAGAGGAGAGAGTTCTCCAGTGGAGAACAAGCAGGAGGTTGTGAGCTTGATGCTGAGGGGGCATCTAATAAACCTCCTCAAGGTCATGACAAAGAAAGAGATCTCTGAGAGTTTTCAAAGAAAGGGACCTGAGTAGAAGGTTGCGAGCTTGATGCTGAGGAAGCATCTAATAAACCTCGCAGAAGCTGTGAAAGAGGAAGGATCGTTGAGAATTGGCATAAATTCCCTAGTGATATCATGGCTTGGCATGGGGGTGGCCAGAGCACTAAGAATGAATGCCTTTGAGCCTATGGTTGGGTGGAAAGGTGAACACCCACAGTCAGTTAGTTGGTTGCAACCTATAATACATAAGTATTCTCATATTCTGTGTAATTGAACTGTAACTATAGATTAAAGTTGAATATCCTATGAATGTTGCAGGGATGTGCATGTTTTCTTGATGATTAGACTGTATCCCTTTATCTTTGCTTTATTGTGTATTTAATAAAGTAAGTAAATATATGGTTTGTATATGTAAATTCTCGAGCCCTGTAGTGGATTAAGTTTAAGTAGATGAACTGTGAGTTCTTCGACCTTGGACATAGTTTCATCGTATGCATGTCGACACTCCCAGTTGTTTTGAGTCTCTTGGAAAGAGGAGTTTGTTAAGCTCAGGAGAAAGAGCGCAAAGTGCGCGACAGTGCCTAAATCCTTCAGAACTAATGAAGCTCAGGAAGGATAGCAAGATTTGAGTCTCAAAAGGGAAGATCCTTTCGTTTAGAAGAGGAGCAGACGAGATTCGTTCGGAAGGACCCAAGGTCTGTCATGACCGTCGGATTTGGAGAAGGAGCGTAGGTGTTAAATCCTCGACTCCTTCAGCCTTCGCGAGTTTGATGAATCTTGGTCTTCGTTGTAAGGAAGATGGATCCCTCAAAGGTCGGAGTCGCGAAGTATTGTGGACCCTGGATCTAAGGATCCTTCGGGACCCCTCTTGATCATTCAATTGTGGGGATGCGTGTATCACGTTGAGAGCATGTGGGGGCCCATGTTTCAAGTGATAGAGTTTCCAAGTGTGGTGACCTTGTGGCATGGAAGGGGGACATCGGTGACCTGAAGCAAGTGCCATGTCTTTTATCGGAGTGTTTTGGGATGACAGATGTCCCTCTAAGAGTGGCTCAACAATGGGACCCAAGGGACCCTTGAGCGGAAGTTACGATCCATAGATCTCTGGGGTTACATGGACACCCTTGGACCATCAAATATAGGTCATGGTCATCCCGGTGCTAACCAACCTCAGGATAAAAGAGGATTTTGCACCATGAAACCCCCGAGCGTCGAAGTTACAAAGGAGCGGAGGTCATTGATCCAAGGGTTACATGGTTGTACCTTGCCACGAGATTGAAGGGCATGAAATATGATCAGTCTAGAGTGAAATGGCGTAGTGACATCACCCAGGGTGACGTGGACCCAAGTTTAATGTGCCACGTGTCACCTGGATTCGTGCATATCACATACCTATATACCCATTGATACGTGACACATGTCACCCCATGATGAGGGCACATGTCACCCCTGGCCCTTCTACGTGTCAGTACCTAGTACGTGCCCGCCTAGCCAAAGTAGTGGATGAAGTGACCGGAACTCCGGGACTTCAGGACTTCGGAGGTTTTGGACTGTAGTGTCGAGGGGCCGAAGGCTGGAGCTACATGGCAGCACCTCGAAGTTTAGGAATTCGGGACCCTGAGATGTCTCGTGCATAGACATTAAAGAGAAATTCAGTGTCAAAGCATCGAACGTCGAATTCCTCGCTATCTTGAGTGTTAGACAAGGGTTAAGCCAGTCAATGGATTGGGTGATGGATGGACCTTCACTATGGGAGGTAGGAACCTAGAGATGGTATGAACAAGATGAAGCCACATGGGTGTCATGTGGCCCCCAACTAATGAACTCCAGAAGAAATTCGGGAAGACATAAGATATAAACCAAGGGTCGGTTTAGAGCCCGGTAGTAGTCGTTAGAAATCTACGGGTAAGTAGAAGAGAATGTATCATCTCAGAGAGATGATTCAAGATGATTTGGTTAAGGAAAAACAAAATTATGATGCCCCACCCCTTAAAAGATCATTTAGGGGTCGGGTGTGTTACAAATTGGTATCAGAGCATGGAAACAACACTTGGTCTTCTTGGGCTCATGAAAGAGTCAAGTGATTTCCTTCTTAGATAACTTTAAAGGAGAGGGCACCCTTCCCTACCCTATCTAACGAAGCATGATTTAGACATAGGCCTGGATGGGCCAGAGACCAGTTATAGGACCGGTATACCAAGGTTAAGATGATGTCTGTTGAAATTTAATTCTACCTTTGGAAGAATGTTTATTATCTGCATTAACTCCTTGAGGAAAAAGCACTACAGATTGAAACTATGATTTGGGAATTCCTATTGAATTTCAACAAAGGAATTATATTGTCCCTTTGTCAAAATGATAACTAATCTTACAGGAGTAGGGATATGTCGATCAACATTAATGGTAAGACTTGAATGTGAATAGATGAGAGTGGTAGGTTTATGTCAAGGGAAGCTTGAGCCCGAAGAAATGATAACTTGTCATTTGTAACGCTACCTCTAAGCATGGGTAGTTGGAGCCTTGGGCACTAATGATGATTGATTATATAATGGTTGAAACATACAGCAAGGATGATCCATTTAAGAAAGATAAAGAGGATTCATTTGGGATTGTTGCTAATTCCCATAAAGAGGAAAAGTGAGAAGGATAAGTGAGCTAGATCATGAACACATTGTTGTGAAAAATGCATAGTGTCATAAGTACTTGTTGAGGCATGAAAATGCCATATGTGAACATTTTGTAATGCATACGATGAATTTTGCACGAATGTAACATGCAAATAGACTCAGTGAAACCTATGGATAGAGGTATCATAAGACTTATAGCTGGCATGTATGGGTCAATAATGACCTAATGACAGTCGGGGAGTTAACACCCTGAATGAAAATGGTTGTTTGGGTAACTCAGTAATCAAGTAAAATGGATCTCTTTGATTGAGAGGTATGTTGATCAAGACCAGTTGGAGGCCAAATTGGTTTTCCTGTTTCTTGGGCATGGTTTTAATTCCCCATATTGTATTATAAGTTGGGTAATGTTCCATGGAAATTAAGGCAAGAGTGTTTTCTTGCTAGTTGCTATCATACAGAAGAGAGAAAGGTAACATGTGTTGGTTATTTTCATGAAGAGAGGGAAAAATCAGTATATGAATTATGACTTTGAGATTTTCCATGTAAGTGGTCATAATCTCTAACTAAAGAACACTAATGATAAAACTAAATTATCAACGTGAATAAAGAGGTTCAAGAGATGCACCTGCATATACAAAAATATGTGTATACATACTTACAAGAATAATATAACCGCAAGCTCTCATAGAGAGAGAAACTCAGTGATGAGTATCCTCATGAGAATTATCATAAGAATGTTTGGGTGATCCTTGGGAGAAGGATCTACAAGTTCGACATGTCCATGTGTGTGGATGTTAGGGAAAAGGTACAAGCAATAAGCCTGTATGATGAATGATTAGTTGTATTTAATTATACCTAAGTGCATGGATCTAATGCACCATAAAGCTTCTTGATGTGAAGCTTGATATGAATACCAACTAGGTGTGAGTGATACTAAATGTGCAAGTAATGCACATGTATGGTGTAAGAATATATGTAAATTAAAGGCACAATATGGTTTCCTTGATGAGTGAAATATAAGGCAAGAAGTGTACTTGCCAAAATTGAATGAATACCATGGTTGCATGGTTGACTCTAATTTGAAGAGTCATAGAAGTTTTTTTTGAGTGACAGCTTGAGGTGGATGTATTCCATTCCCTCGGGAAAGACTGGTATAAATAAATGAAAGAGTAAATGAGCAAGGATGGTCTGTTGTAAGGATAAGAGGCAAACGATTATGCCTTGAGGATCACATGAGAATGATTTTGAACAATCATGAGTTGACTAATTTTAAGGTAGATATGTATGTAGGTTGTGAAATATACCCATGGAAGCTACACGCAGGATTTTGATTTTACATATAGTTAAGTACATCATGGATACAATTTAACAAAACCAGAATATGACAAAGATGCATGTTTATATTCCTTATGAAGTATTTGGTAAACTGTTGAAGTTAACTCAAGATTGAGGCCATCACAGATAGTGATGGATATGCAATAAGGAAGTTGCATGATGAGGGAGTTCCCTGTGGAGGAACTGTGTGAAGACTCTCAGGAGGATAAAGTCACAACCCTAATAATTGTTGAGAATTAAGTAGTGAGATACAAGCTTATATATATATATATATATATATATATATATATATATATATATGAATCATGGATTACATTTTGAAAACATCATGTAATGGATAAAAGACTAATAAATAAATAAATGAGTATGTTTGATTGAATATGTTTGGTTGAATCTATGTTAAGAAAGTGTGGTGAGACCTTAGAGATAACTCAACTGGGTTGAAAAGTCTCAGGCGGTGTAGAAAGAATTGGAAGAAGGGGAGAGCCCTCAATTATTTCCTTCTTGAGTATTATGTTTTCTCTAGGATGAGAAAAGTTGGTACGTTGATAAAAGTAAAGGTTTTGACACCATAGTGGTGATGGTTGTATGACTATAGAAGCAGTCGAGAACTGTTGGTGTTCCACTCGTAAAAACATTTGAGGATAATTTGATGAAGTGCATAAAGATATGCTAGGAAATTTTGAATATGTTTTATGGATTTGAATGTTATGATACATTCATTTTGTTTAATATTACAACTAATGTAATTGTCACTACGATGATGCATGCTATGTATAGAAAGGAATTGGATTTGTTGAGGAAAACAATTTCCAATGATGGGAAACCTCAAGCATAGGATGACCATGAGAAGGTTGTGGTTGAAATATTGTTGATAGGGTTCTAAAAGTCCCCATAAAGCACTGTTGATGAGGTAAAAATTAGAAGAAGGGTGCTAGCAGCCAAGAACTGGTATAAAAATGTTCATGCCTATGTGGCACAAGGTATGAATGGATTTGGTAAGAACCCCTTCTGAAATATTTTATTTTCTTAATGATATGCATGAACTTTTGAAAGGTAGTTATATGCCTTGGATACCCAAGTAGGGTATGATTCAGAAAGGAGAACCTGAATGATGGAGGTGTGAACCTCTGGTAGTAAGGATTTTTTGTAATCTTTGGAAGAACTCATGAATTGATATGTCATGAATGCATTGACCAATCAAGGAATGCTTAAAGGAATTCATGTGAAACCTTGAGTTTCATGAGTGACGAGTTAAGGATGTGATCGATTCAGAGCAAAAAATATGGTTTTGCTAAGATAATAAATATGGATAGAAAATCCATATGGCAATAAGTTGGCTGAATTCCAACACACCTTGGCGAGAGTGCCTAACCTAAAAATTGATAATCTGGAATCAATGCAAGGGCGCATTATGTGTGAACGTGGCCATGGACAATGGCACATTGATTAAATTCACTTAATGTTGGATTCCATATGGAAAGTTTGATATATTGAATTGATGCATGTGTAAGGAATGAAATTTCCTTTTTTTTATATCATCAAATAGATAAAAGTGATTTGATTGTTAGCATGCACAATTTAAGGATTGTTTGTGATGTCGTTATAAAGGTGTAGTGAAAATACATGTGCATGGGAAATTAACAATTTGTTTGGTTGATTGAATTTGAAAGTACAGGAAGAAAAGAGTCTTGGATATGGAAATGTTGTAAGCCCATAAGGAAGACCAATTGCATGTTGAGACAAACTACTATGAATAGTATTTTCTTTGAAGCAAATGCATTTGATTATTTGTGTGCACAATCTTGAAATTGTTTGTGAATCACTGCAAGTGTGCAATGAAAATATAATGTGCATGAGAACTAACAATTTGTTTGGCTGAGGAATGTTGAAATTGCAGGAAGCAAAGAGTCTTGGATATGGCAATGTTGTAAGCCCATAAGGAAGACCAATTGTTTGTTGAGACAAACTACTATGGGGAGGAAATTCCCATGCTTGTGAATCTCTTCCCTATATGGAACAAATCTGAAAAACAAAATGTGGAATTTGGAAATCTATGGGTGATAGATTTACAAGAAAATTATGGATTTAAAATTTATTATGATGTCTCATGAATTTTTGTATACATGTGATACAGGTGAGAAGAAAAGATTTGTCCAGAAAGGACAAACAAAGGTTTTCAAACTAAAAAGCATGAAAAATGGCTAATGTTGAGCCATCAGAACCCCGTGGTAATCCATTATCACTTGTAATGTGTTGTGTTGAGGTAACACAAACCAGAGGGACGCCTCAGCAGAGCAATTTTGAGGGATGCCTCGACTGTAAGGCTCGATAAAGTCTTTGGAATTCTTCCCGTGTGAGAAAACCTTGGCAAGGAAAGATGTATCACCCGAGGAACTGTATAGCAGAGAAGGGGATGCATGAGCCTAGGCGTAGAGGGTGAGTGACCGCAAGGAAGAGGAGACTCGGATAGTTCTTGTAAACTCTTGATTGGGATCATGCACACAATGGGTATGTTCAGGAAAAACAGTGAGCCTGGATAACAAGACAACCATGTGGATAAAAATACACAAAGTGCGCAGATGAGTATTGTGCTAAGTTGTGAAATTTTTTTCAAGAATTTTATGCAACAATAAAATGTTTTTGCATGAAACTATGATTAATGTTCTTGTTGTCCAAGAATTATTGAAGATAGGTGAAGAAGGCCAAAAGACTGAAAAGGACCTGACCAAGAAAGGGGGTCAAGACTTCTGAAGTAGCTGAATGAGAAAGGCATGACAGGTGTTATTGAGAACGAACATTGAGGACAGTGTTCCTTTTAAGGGGGAGTGGATTGTAAATGTAAATGTAAATGTATTATTGTGTGTATAGTCAAACAACTGACTGTGGGAGTGAAGACTTGAATGTACTATCCATGATATCACTAGAGGAAAGAATGTGAAAACTATAAGAGAGGGTTCATTATATCGAATGACCCCAAATTTCCCTTTGATGAGGATACTAAAACTTCTTTGGTTCCCAAGGAGGAATTATTTAATTAAGAAATGATTGGTGGTTGAATAATCAACCACCCCTATAAATGGAAGCATGGTCTAGCTAAAGAATGTCAGTTTGAAGTACCACAGGGTCCTACATACCCAGACTGACCTGAGTTTCCTTCTTACAGAAGGAAAAAGACAGGTGGAGAACCTTCCTGAAGGGGAGAAAAGGCGTGTAAAAATAATACACGTAGAGACGGCGGAAGAAGACACATGGGAGGAGAGAGAGAGAGAGAGCTCTCCAGTAGAGAACAAGTAGAGGGTTGTGAGATTGATGTTGAGGGAGCATCTGATAAACCTTATTGAGGTCGTGATAGAGAAAGAGATCTATGAGAGTTTGCAGAGAACAAGACCTGAGCATAAGGTCACGAGCTTGATGCTGAGGAAGCATCTGATAAACCTCGCAGAAGCTATGAAAGAGAAAGGATCATTGAGAATTGGCATAAATTCCCTAGTGATATCATGGCTTGGCAGGGGGGTGGCCAGACTACCTGCGGACATTCCCAACTTTGAAGGAAAGGCGGGAGAAGATCTCGAAAACCATATCATGACCTTCCACTTATGGTGCTCTTCAAACAACATCATGGATGACTCTGTCCGATTAAGGTTATTTCAACACACACTCACAGATCCATCGAACAAATGGTACGTTGACGAAAAATCAGGGTCCTATTGAGGAAAATATATGAATTAATCTTACTCAAGCATTTTCAGACTTTACTTGGCTAAAGTAAAGTAGACAGGAATATCACCCTATGCTTATAGCCAACAAAAATAATATCTTAACTCACAAGTATTAATTACGAGTGCTTAGGCTAGTCTTTCATCAACAAAAAGCTTGCTGGAAATTCACTTTTTTATGTATTTTATGGACATATCAGTTCTTGAAATAAATATAAGAATAGAAGTAAAGACACCAAGTTGATAATCAAGACAATTGAGACATAAATCAATCCTTTATTTCATTCTAATTCACCAAAGAGTCATTTTATTTACAAAATCTCATACAGAAATCTTGGACCAAAGTCAAACTTAGACATCCCCGATGGAACATACAAAAGGACCTCTGACAAAAAACAAAAATTGAACTCTAAAAGTTGGATCATCTTTCCATAGATTGCTTCCCACTCGACTCTGCACAATAGCTTTTGTCAGTCATGAAAACTAATTCACAAACAGACAAGTCTACACAAGCTATCAAAGATAGATCAACACCTTTGAAGAACAAGTGTCTGAATGATTTGATTCAGCCTTGAATATTGTTTTCTACAATAAGACCCTGCTATCATAAAAGAAAATTAGGATTTGATGAATATATGAATGAATGAAAACTGAATTGTCTCAACATAAACTCAAAGAGCAAACCTTAGCATGCTTCTTCCTCCATCCTCCGATCAACAATCATTAGATTAAATAACAATTCCTATACAAAACTTTAACACAGTGCGGTTGCAGAATAGTAAGTTTTCCCATACGAATTGTAGGAAGCATTGTCCTCACAATCTGCATTCTATAGTGAATTACGACAGTCCCCAATTACAATCTGTTACTATCAAAATCAATCATTGTTCAGTGTTTTCTTCAGTCCACGACTATACCCCACATTCATGCTTTCAAATCAATGAAGTCACTAATACTGTAAAAGGGCTCATCAAATTAGAATGGTATTCGTTCACATAAATATGTCGTAACCACAATAATCAAAACCTCACTTGTCACGCCTGAAATGACAATTGACCATACAATCAACAGTTATCGTTTAGACACAAGCTCTACTCAAAATTCCAAGTCAATGGAGATCTACCCTTGTAAAAAGAATAGTTCATTTTGAATTAAAAATTGAATGACCTACACAATATGATTTTCATCAAAGTGGCCAATTTGCCATAGGAAACACACTTAAAACTCAGTGGTTATCACTGAGCATAAAAACAAGTCATCCAACCATACACAGTGCACAACTGAGAAAATCCCATAGTGTAACATTCCCAATAATCACACAGCAACATGCAACCACGATATAACTCAAAGATCATGTTGGGCTATTGATTTAGTCACCCGTGATTTACCAGGCCACGCATACTATGATTTATTCAACCAACAAAAAAAGATGCAATAGATATATCCAGTCCAATTATTTACTTTGCAAAAACACCATCTACAGGACGTGACATGTGTGGATAAAACCAAACCCTTGTAACCAATACCATCCATCATTCAAACTTTCGTCAATGTAATTACTAGTGATCGTACATCAATCAAAAATTTGCCACTCTGAGAGAAAATCAATCAACAGAACAACTGTAGTAGCTATGCATATTTACACATCAAATTGAATTGGAGCAGAGGCCTTCCTCATTAATAGTACTAAGTTATGAATATAAGGAGGATAGCCATGTATTTCAAAAATGTGAATGCAATGCAAGGCTTAACATCACATCAAGGAGGCAGTTAACTATATGTCAAAACAAAATGACTTCCATACAACTAACTGAGTGAATCCATATTCAAAGTAATCGACCATATATTCAACCTCCAATAACCCATTGCAACTTGACAGGCATGACATTTTTCTCTGTGGAACTTCAGACTAGAGGGATTAAGGGTTTGCTCGGTAGCCACCACAGGAAGAATAGAGCCAATCTTGGTATAGTAAGTGTAATTTAATGCACGCATGGTGTAACCCGTGTGCCTTTCTATCAAACAACCACCACAGTGTGTTAAGGATAGGGCTGATTTATGACAAAAAAAACTTGCTTTGTGATCCCTAGTGATGAAATCAATCCATCTCCCATATGTACAACGCATGGTGATACTAATACTTTAGCCAAAAAACTCATAACAAACGCAGGTTTATTTAGCAATGTGAAATACGAAAATGGCCCAGTAAGGCCAACGGGGTCTTCCAAAGTAACCAACAAGGATAACAGAGATCTCTTGTGACTGCTAATGCCCATTAATGTTACAACTTCAACCTCATTTCAAAGAGAATCATCAATGTCTCATTCACAATCACCATTTCTAGTCGCAATACTTAAGGAGAAAACAGCTAATATATTTGAGCCAAAATCCATTTCATAACCAAAGTAGATTCACGAAGGGCCAAAGAAAAGAACATACCTGTAATCAAATGTCTTAAGCATGCATTGGCCGAATGGTTCCTTTCTGCTAACAAATCAGAACATAACCCAGTCGTGGTGTTTGGAAGATGGACTGACCCATGGTGGCGTCCATCGGTAAGGGTAAAGGTGATGTGTAATAAATGCACATCATTTACCTACTCAGATTTCATTCAATTCTTAGTATGCCCCAGCTATTTACCCAACAAATCATCCATCTTGCAACAACAACCTTTAATTTGCAAGAGTGCCACCCACATTACAATCTCTATTATGCAGAAATGTATATCAACTATATCATATATAACCCTGAATCACTCGTATGGCTATCCTATGTTAGATTGGGTTTGCCACAATCCTCTTCAATGCATATAGTATGGCATGTTAGTATAGTGTAGTTTCTTCCTTCTGTCATTACTAGCATGTGTTTTTTGCAGGTGTCACAAGTCCTAAATTCAAGGACAGCCAACAATGATATCCTGAAAAAACTTCAGTATAACTTGATCTTGAAACAACAAGGGAAACCTGTATAAAATGTCTGATCCATTTCCAATAACCCAAGATATCGCCAGCCATGAAAGTAGTGTTGAATAGTATCGAATAACACTAGACTTGATCTTCAATAGTGCAAGGGGTCCCACCTACTAGTATTATTTAGCTTTTACAATAATAGGCGTTAGTAATACTTTGTGGGCCAAACCTCGTTGCGAATTTAATCGTCAACAAACTGGCAACTCCACAGGAAAAATTGTTTTTAACATATTTAGAACTCGGGACTTATGGTTTCATAGACAAAGAACATAAATCTCAATAAGACATAACTCGAATGATTATGCAATAGGGGGAAGTGAGCGGATTTAATGGAAATATGACAGGGACCTCGGGAATAACTTATGAAAAATGTTAAGTATCAGGGGTTTTACCACTGAATGCATAATCCATCGACCGGAATCTGTTCTTTAACTTTTAAGGAGGAAAATTTACAGATTTTCTCTTAAACTCTCAATGGATGAAGAAGTGGCGAGAAGAAGCGAGAGATAACCAATTCCTTATAAGACAGCAATGGAAATATATATAACAATTTCAAGGGTCCTTTAGAGACGACATCATAACATTTGTGTAATATTGGTTGTTATTGACACACAATGCTTACAGGAGTGTCACTATGGAAAACATGATCCAACATCGTATTCACTACTGAAACTAAAAGCTGACCCAAAACAAAGCTCAATAGAATAAAATTGAAAAAGATTAAAATGGCAGAAAAGTAAAGGCAGTAGCAAATACTTAAACAGAAAACAATTATTACAAGTAGAAGAAAAAAAAAATGAAACCTGAAAAGAGAGCTAGAATACTAAAATACAGGAAATCCAGACAGCATAGAGATTTTCACACTAGTTCCACGTAATGCTTTAAGTTAGAACTGTTAGTGTTGTAGGAAAACAATCGCTCCTACAAATCTTTTAAAATGTAAGAATTTGTACCCAAGACAACAACGATTTTGAAGGGACCCATCTATAACTTTTGAAATTTTGAATGTCTTCCCCTATCAGCGTGAGATGAATCCCACAGCAGAAACTTTTCATTAACCTTAAACTTGACGGTTTTGACACTCTTATTGAAATATTTCCTAATGGTCTGCAACCTCCTTTTAATATTATCCAAAGCAAACATTCTTTGTTCTTCCAAAGCTAGTAATGCATTCACTCTTTGTGGAACATTTGAAGAATTTAATTCTTCGATCTGTAGCATCAACCTTAAGGAAGAAACTTCCAACTCGGTTGGCAGGAGGGCTTCTTGACCATAAACCAGCTGAAAAGGAGTACAACTAGTACTTACCTTGGTGGTAGTTAGATCTGCCCAGAGGGCATAAGTGAGGAGAGTGTGCCACTGGCGAGGTTTATCCTCGATGAGCCTTTTGACGATCCTTACCAGATTTTTATTAGTGGACTCAACTTGCCCATTTCCTTGGGGATAATAAGTTGATGACGTGAAATGTTTAACCCTTAATTTGGATAGAAACTGAGTCAACTTAGTAGAAATGAAAGTGGGACCATTGTCTGTAATAATTTCCAATGGAAGACCAAATCTGGAAAAAATATTATTTTCAAGGAAAGAAATTACCTAATCATCTATGGAATGTTTAAGTGGGACAACTTCAGCCCATTTAGTAAAATAGTTCATGGCTGTCAAGATGAAAACTTTTCCTAGCTGGAGAAGGAGGGTTAATAGGACCAATTGTAAGTTTTAAACCTGTGAAGTAAAGCAATGCATATAGATTCTTAAGAAAAACAGAATTTAATCAATGGCTCATACACAGAGTACATAGATATTTTATACTGGAAACCCTCAACTGGGAAAACCTTTCTTATATTCATTATCGAATTTCACCATTCACCATACAATATATACAATGTTTTTAGATATTTTATCCCTTAATCCAGACACAGTTGTCGAACATGGCGCGCCCACACACACACATGCAAAGAATATAACACATACCCAACATTCTCCCACTTGTTGTTTTCTTTGCATCCAGGGGTCCAGGGGATTATATAGTCAAAAATCCAGGGCAGTAATGCCCATTGTTACTCTACACCAAGAGAAATTTTCTGTGCTCACAGACTTTGTCAATGAATCTACAACATTCTTCAAAATGTCAACCTTTTCCATCAACACCTTCTTTTCCTCACCATGTCTCTCACAAAGTGATACTGAACATCAATATGTTTTGTATTCGAATGATAAGTTGGGTTCTTTGCCAGGAAGATTGCACTCTAACTGTCACAGTCTAATCTCACTGCTTGTTGTACCAACCCAATACCTGAACACAATCTTTGTAACCATATTGCTTCCTTTCTTGCATGAGTGGTTTCCATGTATTCATCTTCTGTAGTTGAGAGTGCCACTACAACCTGTCTTTTTCTCATCCAACTGATTGCTCCTCCAAATAGGTTAAACACATACCCACTTGTAGATCTTATGCGATGTAGATCTCCAGCCCAGTCTGCATCAACAAAGACATGTATGTCCACCACTCTATCCAATCATGGTATTCCTTGGTAGAACAATCCATAACTGGTATTGCCACGAAGATACCTGAAGACCCTCTTTACTGCTACCCAATGCTCCTTCCCTAGTTTTGACATATACTTGCTCAAAACTCCCACTGCATGTGAAATGTCCGGTCTAGTACAGATCATTACATACATCAAGCTTCCAACTACACTGGCATACAGAACATGGGACATGTCCTCTTCTTCTTCCTGTGTCTTGGGACACTGATCTGTAGATAATTTTACACCTATAGGAATAGGAACCTTGACTGGTTTACTTCCATGCATATTAAACCTCTACAATATCGTCTCAACATATTTTTTCTGATTCAACCAGAGTTTCATGTTTTCATGATCTCTTTTAATCTCCATTCCCATAATGAAGTTAGCAACACCGAGATCCTTCATGTCAAATTTGGAGGATAGCTGCGATTTCACCTCCTTGATAACATCCATGTTATTTCCTACCAACAACATTTCATCAACATACAACACTACATAAATGAAGTGATTACCAACCTGCTTGGAATATACACAGTGATCATCTCTACTTCTTACAAATCCCAATCCAAGGATGTATGTGTCAAATTTTTGGTACCACATCCTAGGTGATTGCTTCAGACCATATAGTGACTTCTTTAGCTTACAGACCAGCTCTTTCTTTCCCTTCACTACAAATCCTTCTGGTTGCTTCATGTATATTTCTTCTTCTAGATCCCCATGTAGGAATGTTGTCTTCACATCCATCTACTCCACTTCAAGATCAAGAGCAACAACAATAGATAAAAGAAATCTAATAGAAGTTAACTTAGAAACAGGAGAAAAAATCCCACCAAAATCAATTCCCTCTACCTGGGAATAACCTTTTGCTACTAGTTGAGCTTTGTATTTCTCCACTTTACCTTGTGCATTAAACTTCTTCTTAAACAACCATTTGCTACCAACATTTTTTCTTCCAGCTGGAAACTCAACTATATCCCATGCCTCATTCTTATCCAAGGCATCCATTTCTTCAACCACGACCTTCTTCCATAGTTTACTATCCTCTGAATGCATTGCTTCCCTGACAGTTCTAAGATCATCATTAGTAATAGATAAAGAAAAATTGGAACGGAAATCAGGTAGACTATACCTTTTTGGTTGCCTTTTATCTCTCACTGATCTCCTCAATACTGGGGTATGAGATTCTTCTTCTTCTTCTTCTTCTTCTTCTTCTTCTTCTGCTTCCTCTTCTTCAGGTGATTCAGATTTTGCATCATCCAACTCAAGATCTATTTTCTCGAGTTCGTCTTGCGTTGGTAGGAATTCATGTTTAGACACATATTTTACCTCTCTGAAAACAACATCTCGATTGTAAACAATCTTCTTGGTTTCTGGGTTCCAAAGCTTATAACCTTTCACACCATCTTTATAACCAATAAAGATACACTTTTCAGCCTTTTTATCCAGCTTACTCCTATTTTCCTTTGGAACATGTACATAAGAATCACAACCAAACACTCTAAGATGTTGAAGAGAGGGTTTCTTTGCAGACCATACCTCATGTGGATTTTTATCATCCGACGTTGATGAAGGTGATCAATTGAACATGTAACATGTTGTACCCACTGCCTCTGCCCAGAATTCTTGTCCTAAACAGACACCACTGAGAATGCTCCTTGCTTTTTCCATCAGTGTCATGATCATCCTTTTTGCAACTCCATTATGTTGAGGAGTGTATGGAGTATTCTTATGCCTTTATATACCACACTTCTTACAAAATTCTTTGAATTCACTTCCGTAGAATTCTTCACCATTATCTGTTCTCAATACCTTTATTTTCTTCTTTGTCTGATTTTCTACCAAAGCCTTAAACTCTTTAAATTTATCAAATACCTCAAATTTCTTTCTAAGAAAATAAATCCATGCATTCCTTGAAGAATCATCTGTGAATGAAACATAATACATAGATTTACCTAGGAATGGAACAGGAACAGGTCCAAACACATCACTGTGTATCAACTCCAAGATCCCCTTTGCTCTTGTAGCACCAGAGGAGAATCTTACTCGATTATATTTACCATCTTTGCAATGTTCACAGAAATCAAAATCTAGAGTGCAATTAGACATACCTTCAACCATGCCTTTACCGTGTAGTGTTCGAAGGACCTTTTCTCCAATATGCCCCAGTCTTTGATGCCACAGCATGGTCTTCTTTTCAGGGACGATATTGGTCTTGTCTTCTTTATTTGTCTACTCAAGGACAACAGAACTGTTACACCCATTAGTATAAGTGAATCCCAACAACTTGTACAGAGTTCCACACCGAACTCCCCTCATCAACACCATTTCCCCTCGTACCATCTTGCAAGTGTTCTTTCCAAATACAGTATCCACTCCTGCATCATCCAACTTGCTTACATATATTAGGCTCCTGGCAAGTTTTGGAATGTTCAAAACCCCATGGAGTGTTCTAATCCTTCCATCTTTTAGCAGCAACTTAACCCTTCCACGTCCCAAGATTTTTGTTGCCGAGTCATCTCCTAGGAATACATCACCACCATCATATTTTTCATATTCAAAGAACCACTCCCTGTGAGGAGTCATATGGTATGATGCACCTAAGTCGATCAACCACACATCACGGTCTACATGTGTACGTGTAGATGCTAGGTAAACATCACCTCCTTCTTCAGTGGAGGTTTCCCCCTCTATGGAAGAGGTACTATCAAATCCATTTGGTTTTTCAACCTTCTTAGACTTGAAATCTTTCTTATAATGCCCTGTTTTACCACACTTCCAACATTTCCTCAAATATTTTCCTGGAGACTTGGATCTACCTGTATATTTAGATCTCCCCCCTGAAGGGTTACCAGGATTCATGTCTTGGGTACGACCTCTTACAAATAAATCATCTGTGCTATGACCATCCATGTTTTTCCACCTCATCTCTTCAGATAACAAGGATGAAACTACATCCTCATACTTCAATGTAGATTAAGTGGTACTACTAATTGCTACAACTATATTATCCCAAGAGTCTGGAAAAGAACATAACAAAGTAATACACTTATCTTCTTCTACAATCGTAATATTAACAGAGACAAGTTGAATTACCAGAGTATTAAAGGCATTTAGATGTTTTGTCACAGAATCTCCATCTTCCATCCTAAGATGATACAGCTTCTTTCGAAGAAACAACTTGTTTACTAGGGACGTTGATTGATACAAATTCCCCAGCTTATCCCATAGTTCCTTGGTTGTAGATTCTCCTAAGACATTCAACAACACGGAATCTACCAGGGAGAGTCGATTAGTATTCCTTTCTCTTCTGTCCAACTTCTCCCAATCTTCCTTTTGACATACCAGTAGGTGGTGTACTGGTAGTTTGTGTACTGGTAGGTTTTGTACCAGTAGCCTATGTGCTAGAAGAAGGTGTACTAGTAGGTTGTGTACCAGGATCCACAGTGATCCATTGTTCTTTGTCTACAAGAAGGTCCTCCATCTTCAGCTTCCATAGCTCAAAGTTTTTACCGTTGAACTTCTCTATCTCGATTCTAGAAGAGCTTGACATTCCTCTTCCTGCACTCAAATCACCACTGCAAAAGCTCCCACTAAACCCAGGTTTATCACATACCCAAGATAAACTTGATCTATCAAGACTGAGCCAAACCCTCAACAACAAAGGCATCCCTCTGAAGCCAAAAACGAGCTCTAATACCACATGTAAGTTTTAAACCTGTGAAGTAAAGCAATGCATATATATTATTAAGAAAAACATAATTTAATCAATGGCTCCTACACAAAGTACATAGAGATTTTATACCGAAAACCCTCAACCAGGAAAACCTTTCTTATATTCATTATCAAATTTCACCATTCACCATACAATATATACAATGATTTTAAGTATTCCGTAGATACCAAAACCTTGATCTCTTAATACATATGCATTTTTCGAACTTGGTGCACCCACACATACACATGCAAAGAATACAACACATACCCAATACCAACAAAATCCAATCCCCACTTAGAAAAGGGAAAATCTGGCAAGAAAGGTTGTAAGGGCAGGGTTGAAAGGCGTTCTTTCCCCACAAAATTTTGGCATTTGTCGCAAAACCTTGAGAAAAGGTAAGAGTCATGAAATATCGAAGGCCAATAATATCCCTTCCCAATAATCTTGAAAGCAGTGGTTTTTGCCAAAAAAATGACCTCCTATATGAATGAAAAAACTTGAAGAGTCGTGGGCTTCCTGCAACAATTTTTGTGCGTCTTCATTGTTTACACAGCGAAGTAACACACCATCAACAGATCTCTGAAATAAGAGGTCTCCTATAATGACATATATTTCATATTCAAGATGAATTCTCCTCCTCTGATGAGTGTCTAAGTTGTCTGGACATATTTGGTTCTACAAATAATAAACCAAATTTTTGTACCAAGGATGTTTAGACACAGGGAGGGTCTGATCGTCAATGTAAAAGAGGGTTGAAAGGGAACTATCTTCTTCATCAACCTCTTCACCATTCTCATCATGTTGAGCCAAGTGAAGGGCTAGGTCACATCCCTTGATAATGGTAGAATTCACGATATTCAAATCATGCTCCTAGATCTTGGCAAGCCAATGTGCAAGTTTTCCTGAAAGATAAGTCTGTGAGAGAAAAAACTTAACAGCAGGTAAAGGGACTTTTACCAACGTATTATTACCTAAGATATAGTGGAGAAAATTTTCAACGGCTTTAATAAGAGAAAAAATGTGTTTCTCAATAAAAGAGTATTTAAATTCATCATCAGACAAACTTTGACTCATGTAAGCCACAGGTTTTTCATTTCCTTGACCATCATCTTGCATAAGGACAACAAAAACTGCCTCCTTAGTATAATTAGTATAAATCGTGAATTCCTTCTCAAAATATGGCTTTGCCAAAACCAGTGCGGACCTGATTGCTTTCTTAATCCCTTCAAAATCATTTTCAACATCATCAGTCCAGGAAAAAGAATGGTCATGCTTAAGTAGATTATGGATTGGCTTGACCATCACTACGAAATCTGGAGCAAACTTATGAACGAAGTTAATAACTCCCATAAAGGCTTGAACTTCTTTCTTGGAAATAGGGGCAGGAAGGTTAAGGATATCAGCGATTCTTTCAGGATCGATACTTATTCCTGAATCGAAGACAATGTGTCCGAGGATTTTACCCTCGGTAACACCAAAAATGGACTTGGAAGGGTTTAGGGAAATTCCAAATTTCCTACATCGCATGAGAACTTTTCTTAGATGGCCAAAATGATCTAATCAGATTTTAGAGTAGATTGTTAAGTCATCAAGGTAGATCTAAATGATATTACTGATCAAATCGTCAAAAGCTAATTGCATATCTCTTTAAAAGGTGGAATCTACATTAGATAAACCAAACAACATATGTTCATAAGAAAAGGTACCCCAACGAGTAATAAATGTGGTTTTATATTTATCTTCCCTTTTTACCTTGATTTGATTATAACCGAAAAACCCATCAAGTAAGGACATCATTTGTGACCCGCAACCGGCTGCAAAATAATTTCCATGTTGGGAAGAGTTAAGTGGTCCTTTCTACTAGCTCGATTTAATGTGTGAAAATCAACGCACAATCTAATCTGAACAATTGTTTTCCTAACGGGGACTAGATTTGAGACCCATTCAGAATACTTGACTGGGAATATAATTCCATCCTTCAAAAAAATTTCCAACTCCTTTCGAATGGTTTCTTCTAGTGCAGGATTGATAGGTATTTGTTTTTTCCTAACAGGTTTTACACCTTCCTGAATGGGGATAGCGTGTTGTATAAGTCCAAGATCAAAACCACGAAGATCCTCATAAGACCAAGAAAAAACATCTTGAAATTCACCAAGCAACTTGACAAAATTCTCCTTCTCTTCATCTGAACATTTGGCACCTATTTTCACATTCTTTGGAGTCTCGGGTGTCCCAATGTTCAAGGAGATGGTTTCACCTACCTTCCTTTTCGACTCTTCTTCCTTTTGTTTTCCCATGTTGCCTGCATCACTCAAAGAAAATTAACTCTCTAGAGGAGTCAAGCCTTTAGGAATCTTGTTATCTTCCATGGATATAATTTCCTTAGGCTTAAAAGGTTCATTTTGGATAAAAGCACAAATTCTCTCGTCATTAGGGAAAACCTACCAAGATTCTACATTGTCGGGAATATGTGGACAATATAGGGATTGAAAGGTACGATTAGGTCTGTGTGGAAAAAGTTGATGAGTAGGAAAAGCTGCAAAAATAGCTAACTGATCAGCTATTTAGTTTAGTTCCCTCTTCACGTGAGTGATATTGAAATACAATACATTCAATATGAGAGCCCCAAAAATTTGGGTGTATCGTTTCATCAACTTGTTGCTAGGAGAATAAATCTTACGTACAAGCTTAGCAACAAGTTCGAAATCCCCAAAAATTGAAAGGTGACCAATGCCAAGATTATATGCGTTTTTCAATGCCTAATAACAAGGCTTCAAATTCAGTGACATTGTTTGTGCAAGCAAAATCCAACCTATAAGAAAAGTTATGGATCTTCCCTACAGGAGAAATTAAGACAACACCATCTCCATTACCCTCATTAGATCATGAACCATCGAAGTGCATGTGCCACATACCATCATCTAAATTCATTTGTTCCAAAGGAATATTATCCTCATCAAATATGGAGTATACTCCTAGGTCCTCTTCGAGATAGTTTACATTAGGTTGCGAGACACTCTCGATATAAGGGGATATCCTTCCTTCTCTAAGAACTATAATGTTTCTTTCGTTTCAAGAGACAGATAAATGTGTTTCGTCGAGTGAGAGGTATCCACATGTTAAGGCTTGCCAATCTTTTCCCAAAATAATTGAGTAATTGCTTACAGGCATATCAATCACCTGAATGTTGAGGGTCATCCTTATTTCAGGGTGAGCACACAAAACTAAGTTCACATCTTTAATCTCACCTATGGTCTTTTGTTGAAGACTATTATAGGAAAGCATGCTTCTAGTGTTTTCGTCTGTACAAGATAGGCCTAGCTCTCCCATAATAATATTTGACATGACACTGGGGCCTGAACCACCATCGATGAGGCAACAATGGGCGATTTTATCCATGATCTTTACAAAAATATAAAAAGGGGGATTTTTTACAGGGTGTCTAAAGTTATGTACACCTATTTTATTTATAGAAGAATCCCCTTCGCTTACCTCTTCAGAAATATTGGCCACAACGGAAGCCTTTCCTTCCATGAATTGTTTATGATGCATTTGTTGTTCAGGGATGGAAACCATGTCTAGGAGGGTTGCATCTTCTTTGATGTTAGCCAATTGATTCAAGATATTATATTTGGAATAGGGGGGAGGAGTGATCCTTTGATTCTCATAAATTTTAGGAACCTGGGGTGCAACAACGATTGAGGAAGAACTAGGGATAGAAGAACTACGAGGAGGGTATGATTTTCCTTTTGGGGAATAGGATTTATTCTTGGTATTGATGACCATGACATCTTCTGGCTCAGAAAAATCTAGGACAGCGATAGTAGCTTTTGGTCTTTTACCAAAGATATTGTCTATGACACTCTTATTTAGCTCACATGTGGTTTCTTCATGGTGTTCCTCGCAAACATTACACCAACTCCTAGGAAGGATAGCTTTGGGCTGGAAAATATTTTCAACATGACTTCTAAAAGGAGGGGAAAAAGAGGATGAAGCTCCAGGGGTGAGAGGGGAGACAATACCCTTCCGCTCAAATGATATCATACAATTTTTCACATCTTGTACTAGTTGCAAGAGAGCAGACATATATGTCTATCTAACTGATTCTCCCTGGGGTAAACTAGTTCATTCGAGTTGTTATTCATACTTGGAGCAAGTATGCAAGGCAGAGCCAAGATTATCAATGGCCTTTTCCTCAAGCCTGTGACGGTAAGGAGAAGTTAATGCATTGTAGTAATGCATTAAAGCGGCTTGGTTCTGAGGGAGGATAAGCTCGGGGATTTGATTATACAACTTGGTTAAACGCAAGTTGAAAGAACTTATGGTCCCACCATCTTTATAGGTGATGTTATTGTATTCCCTTAAAGTTTCGACAGGGATTTTGGATTTCCCATAAGTGGATCAAAACCAATAGATTAACTCCTCCCAAGTAGATAGGATCTTAGGAGGAAGGTCAAAGAAATTGGCTACAGCCTTCCCTTCCAAGAAACTGACAAACAAGCACATGCAGGTGTCATTGTCGTTGGCCCCTATGTTATGACAAGCATTATAAAATGCCACTAGGTGTTCATTGGTGCTGACAGTGTTATTTCCTGAAAACTTAGGCATATGCTCTTTAAACTTCGGAAGTGGGTGAGTAGCAGGTGCTAGGTTAAGAGGAGAGGACACATACCATGGTGTGGTTGTGGCATCTTCTTCGAACTGAAAAATCCCATACTTTTTAATGACTTTGGTGGGGTTTGTAGTAGATTGGATAGGGATATGGTGGTTGTACAAGCTACCAATCACAGATGACGATGAAGATTGGGAAGATGTAGCACTTCTAGCACCACCAGAGCCACCACTAGATTCCATCTTGTGGATGATAGGTGAGGGAAAGAAAGACGAGATGGATGAATCAGATAAAGTTCTCCTTAGATCACTTTGTTGGGAAGATAACACAATGTTTCTCCTTCCTATCTCAGCAATAGGACTGATTTTCGGTGATAATCCTCTTCTTATTCTAGAAGCACAAGAATCAAAGGACATGAAAGAATGGCTGAAACTGAAGAAACAAAAGGTTACTGTTGATTTCTAGGCTACCTATGTCTATCTTCCAATTGTTCTTGAGTACTAATATCTCATTCAATTGCTGCCCAAGAACGGTTAAGCTCAGCACGGGTCCTAGCAGTGTCTAAAATAGTATGAAACGGGTTCAAAGCAATGTTGGTCTGGTCTTGGAGACTGGGCTCAAGATTGGGTTGCCTTGCAACATGAATAGTTATTAAAAGAAAAACAGTCAAAGAATCAAAATCAGAAAAAGAAAGATGTATCGATGAAAACCGAGTATAAAATTTAACCAGAGAGATATTGAAGATCTACCCAGTATGGTCGCCAAATAAATGTTGAGGAAAAGATATGAATTGATCTTACTCAAGAATTTTTAGACTTTACTTGGCTAAAGTAAAGTAGATGGGAATATCATCCTATGTTTATAGCCAGCAAAAATAATATCCTAACTCACAAGTATTAATTACGAGTGCTTAGGCTAGTCTTTTATCAACAAAAAGCTTGCTGGAAATTCACTTTTCATGTATTTTCTGAATATATCAGTTTCTAAAATAAGTATAAGAATAGAAGTAAAGACACCAAGGTGATAATCAAGACAATTGAGAAATAAATCAATCCTTTATTTCATTCCAATTCACCAAAGAGTCATTTTCTTTACAAAATCTCATACAGAAATCTTGGACCAAAGTCAAACTTAGACATCCCTGATGGAATATACAAAAGGACCTCTGACAAAAAACCAAAACTAAACTCTAAAATTTGGATCAGCTTGCCATAGATTGTTGCCCACTCGACTCTGCACAATAGCCTTTGTCAGTCATGAAAACTAATTCACAAACAGACAAGTCTACACAGACTATCAAAGATAGATCAACACCTCTGAAAAACAAGTGTTTGAATGATTTGATTCAACCCTGAATATTGTTGTCTACAATAAGAACCTACTATCATAAAAGAAAATTAGGCTATGATGAATATATGAATGAATGAAAATTGAATTATCTCAACATAAACTCAAAGATAAAACCTTAGCATGCTTCTGCTTCCATCCTTCGATCAACAATCATTAGATTAAATAACAATTCCTATACAAAACTTTAACACAATGCGGTTGCAGAATATTAATTTTTCCCATACGAATTGTAGGAAGCATTGTCCTCACAATCTACATTCTACAATGAATCATGATAGTCCCCACTTACAATCTATTACTATCAAAATCAATCATTGTTCAGTCTTTTCTTCAGTCCACGACTATACCCCACAGTCATGCTTTCAAATCAATGAAGTCACTAATATTGTAAAAGGGCTCATCAAATTAGAATGGTATTCGTTCACATAAATATGTCGTAACCAAAATAGTCAAAACCTCACTTGTCACGCATTAAATGACAATTGACCATACAATCAACAGCTATCGTTTCGACACGGGCTCTGCCAAAGTAAAATTCCAAGGCAATGGAGCTCTCAACTTGTAAAAACAACAGTTCATTTTGACTTAAAAATTGAACGACCTACCCAATACGATTTTCATCAAAGCGGCCAATTTGCCATAGGAAACACGCCTAAAACTTAGTGGTTATCACTGAGCATAAAAACAAGTCATCCAACCATACACAGTGCACAACTGAGAAAATCCCATAGTGTAACATTCCCAATAATCACACAGCAACATGTGACCACGATATAACTCAAACATCATGTTGGACTATTGATTTAGTCACCTGTGATTTACCAAGCCACGCATACTTAGGCTTATTCGACCAACAACAAAAGATGCAATAGATATATCCAATCCAATTATTTACTTTTCAAAAACATCATCTACAGGACACGACATGTGTGGATAACATCAAACCCTTTTAACCAATACCATCCATCATTCAAACTTTCGTCAATGTAATTACTAGTGACCGCATATCAATCAACAATTCTCCATTGTGAGAGAAAATCAATCAACCAAACAATTGTAGTAGCGATGCATATCTACACATCAAATTGAATTGGAGTAGAGGCCTTCCTCATTAATAGTATTGAGTTATGAATATAAGGAGGATAGTCATGTATTTCGAAAATGTGAATGCAATGTAGGGCTTAACATCACATCAATGAGGCAGTTAACTATACGTCAAAACAAAATGACTGCCATATGATTGACTGGGTGAATATATATTCAAAGTAATTGATCATGTATTCAACCTCCAATAATCCATGGCAACTGGACAGGCATGACAGTTTTCTCTGTGGAACTTCAGACTAAAGATATTAAGGGTTTGCTCAGTAGCCACCATAGGAAGAATAGAGCCAATCTTGGTATAGTAAGTGTAATTTAATGCACGTAGGGTGTAACCCTCGTGCCTTTCAATCAAACAACCACCACAGTGTGGTCGGGACAGGGCCAATTTATGACAGAAAAAACTCGCTCTGTGATCCCTAGTGGTGAAATCAATCCATCTCCCATATATACGACGTGCGGTGATACTAATACTTTAGCCACAAAACTCATAAAAAAACGCAGGTTTATTTAGCATTGTGAAACACAAAAATGGCCCAGTAAGACCAATAGGGTCTTCCAAAGTAACCAACAATGATAACAGATATCTCTTGTGACTGCTAACACCCATTAATGTTACGACTTCAACCTCATTTCAAAGAGAATCATCAATGTCTCATTCACAATCACCATTACCAGTCGCAATACTTATGGAGAACACAGCTAATATATATGAGCCAAAATCCATTTCTTAACTAGAGTAGATTCATGAAGGGCCAAAGAAAAGAACATACCTGTATCAAATGTCTTAAGCATGCATTGGCCAAATGGTTCCTTTCTGCTAATAAATCGTAACATAACCCAACCATGGTGTTTGGAAGATGGCCTGACCATGGTGGCATCCATCAGTAAGGGTAAAGGTGATGTGTAATAAATGCACATCATTTACCTACTCAGATTTTATTCAATTCTTAGTACGCCCCAGCTATTTACCCAACAAATCATCCATCTTGCAACAACAACCTTTAATTTCCAAGAGTGCCACCCACATTACAATCTTTATTATGCAAAAATGTATATCAACTATATCATATATAACCCTGAATCACTCGTGTGGATATCCTATGTCAGATTGGGCTTGCCACAATCCTCTTCAATGCATATAGTATGGCATGTTAGTATAGGGTAGTTTCTTCCTTTTTTCATTACTAACATGTGTTTGTTCCAGGTGTCACAAGTCCTGAATCCAAGGATAGCCAACAATGATATCCTGAAAAAACTTCAGTATAAATTGATCTTGGAACAGTAAGGGAAACATGTATAAAATGCCTGATCCATTTCCAATAACCCAAGATATCGTCAGCCACGAAAGTAGTGTTGAATAGTATCGAATAACACTGGACTTGATCTTCAATAGTGCAAGGGGTCCCACTTACTAGTATTATTTAGATTTTACAATAATAGGGGTTAGCAATATTTTGTGGGCCAAACCTCGTTGCGAATTTAATCATCAACAGGTCCCATGTGACATTTGAATCCTTGGCCAAATCATTTTTTACCTTCTTTCAACTACCAATATGCCATGACAATGGTCTCGAACTGTTATCCGAGTTTAAACAAACCTGAAATGGAGCCCCTTATTACGCTCCTCCCCCTTATCAACAGTCATACCTTGTTGTTTCCCTCCCACCCATGAGTGGACCCTCATTGGCACCAATGATGCACCCGACTGTTCAGCCAAGTTTTGGTACCCCCTCTACCTTAGCTTACACCCTGAGCACTAGTGAAAGCACTATGCCTTCCTATGCACCCTACGGGTAATCACCACAAGCTAATTTGTACTTTCCATTTCCTGGTCCTCCACAACCCATTGCTCCTCCATAAGGAAAACCACATGTTGGGGTTAAATTTGTTCAGCCCTCTCCCATTCAGCAATTTCAAAATTTTGAACAAGTGAATACGGAAAATCCATCCAATTAGTTGAATAATTCCAAGAATAAATGGAAAAATCGAAACAGTAATAACAGAGGACCAGGGGGAAACAACCCCCAACAAAACCAACTTGTTGGGGGGAACCAGAATCAGGGGAACCAGAACCCCCAAGGGAGAAGTAACAAAAAACGCCAAGGGAGGAACAACAACAACAACCTCTAGACGAACTTCCCTTGTTCCCTTTGCGGTGAGCATGCTCATTATACTCACAATTTCCCCCAAATTTCTGACTTCAAATGGATGAAATATTCCATTAATGTGCCATGTCCTCCAATGTCATCTGCCCCTCAACAGGCCCCACAATAGTATTTGCAACAACCACCCCTGGTTGTGTTGCAAAACCCTATTCCACACCAAGGTGTGATGAATACCCAACAGGAGATGCATCCTGCCCCACCACAAATGGGACAGTATCAAAACCATGGGAATCTGATGGATAACAATATCCTCCTCACTAGTGAAGAAGAAATTATTCTACAAACATGCAATCGTCAATACAGCACACCCCTTGAATCTACTCCCACCACTTCGGAAGCAGTTCCAATTACAGTCAGAAAACCTTTTATGATTTTGCGCCCTAACACTGAACCACCCCTTCGTATTCCTCGCATCCCATTACAACAGAATTTCAACAACCCTCAGGCTAGGGCGGCACACAATTACAGTTTGGTTGACGACTTGGCGCAATCTCCTGCAACCATGTCGGTCTTGGAGGTCCTTCAAACCTGTCCCATTCAATGGAAATCATTGCTTTCCTCCCTGGGGGCATTCGACCCTATTGATACTAGACTCATCGCATTTGATTTAGATTGTGGGGAACCACGTCTCCCCACTTTGGTAGCTTTCCAAATACCAGTCAAAATTTGGAACATCACAGTTCATCGATGCATCATTGATGAAGGTGTGTCCACATGCATCATGTACAAAACGGTATGGAAAAAACTTGGCTCCTCTGAGCTAATACCATCCACCATCACTTTGAGAGCTTATGATGGACGACGATCCTCTCCTGAAGGGATCTTTCAAAATGTCCCCATTGAACTCAAGGGAAAAATCATTCTTATTGACATTGAGGTTATCGACACTCTGCTCGATTACAACATCTTGTTTGGACGTAGCTACATGTACTCTATGAAGGTTGTGGCCTCTTTTGTGTTTCTAACGATGATGTTCCCCCACAATGGGAAGATCATCACCATCAACCAAGTTTCACATTACGATCCTAAACATTCCTCCAACATCGATAAAATCCTACCTCTTTTCCACACTAATTTCGACGCCTACCCACTCATAGAGATGGGTCCTGGAATTTTCAAGGACCCATCCTTGCTGGTGACATACCATGGAGCACCATTTCTCATCCACCCCTTGGCCCAAGTCTGTGTCATATCTTTTGATGGAACTGAAACGGTCCCAATCCTCTCCAGGAGGTAAAACCATATCTGGGTCCTGGTGGTAGTCCATCCCGCCATACGGGTACCACAGTATAAACTGTGGCATCTAGCAGCACACACGCACCATATCGATCGTAAAATAATGGCCACCCTCACCACCTCCATGACGTACCAAAATTGATGCCCACCTCATCAGTCGTGGCTATCGTGCATCAACCGCTAGCAACAACACTCTAGGGCGCAACATGGGTACCCTCTCTAAGAACCATGCCACCAAGATCAACCCAAAGCCAAAATCCCCTGAGTCAATAGTCTGACACCGGTTGAGCTGCCCCATCATCTTGGTGTGCAGCATCAAGCCCCAGGAAATATTCTCTCCACCCAATGCTCTCTACATGATCCTTAGTTGATCACCACTTATCCAATGAGTAGTTAAGGATCTGTAGATCCTCACAATCATCATGGTGATGAAATGATGAACGACTGCATCCATCGCCCCA
Source organism: Picea engelmannii (assembly GCA_009831015.1). Lineage (NCBI taxonomy): Eukaryota > Viridiplantae > Streptophyta > Pinopsida > Pinales > Pinaceae > Picea > Picea engelmannii. The sequence goes on from ML780356.1 coordinate 452,309, forward strand.
ATTCGCACGAACGAGCCTGACATAAACTCCTCCCCCGAACAGTATGTCTGTGCCAAGTCTGCCAAGTGTGCATCCCCTGGCAACTAGGGATCAGCAGGTAGGTCCCTCCCCAAAAAAGGGAGCTCGGTCAAGAAATAAACATCCTCCATTGCAGAGAATGTCAGTTGCTCCCCCCCCAACTTTGCCTCATGTGTGCGGCTATCACCCCCCATAGGCGCGCACATATGCATGCACGTTCTTCGCACAGTTGCACATCAATGCATCGTTGTCGTAGAAACATATGTGCATCTGTCACACCCATAGGCATGCATTGATTCCCACCTGTTCGTTACACAAAGGCGAACTAGTGCATAGTTGTCAAAGAAACAGTTGCGCACAGTGCACAACTGTACTTCGAATAGGTGTGCATCCAATGTGAACTTGTTTTACTCACTCACGTACCCCCATGCATGGCTGTCCTCTTTACAGTCGCGCACCCCAGTGTGGGTATCCTTTGATCACCTGTGCACTAGTGGGCCCACCCTCACAAAATCCCACCATACGTCCATTCGTACGACCCTGCCCAGAAAAGAAACCATAACTACTATGCAGGAGGATGAGACCACTAACTTGAATCTCAAAAATCCTAGATCGGTTGGCTTGAACTCCCAGAATCTCCTCTAAAAACCTCTTGTCAAATCACTATGGCAGCAGGTACAAATGAGGTGGCAATGTGGGCCCTACAGCTATATATAGTCCCTTTTTCCAAGCTTCCATGCTCAATTACAGGATCTCAGAGCATCCATTTTCTGATATGTCTTCAGCCACGAGATCATGATCCTGCCACCTACACAGTCACATTCCCCGGGTCATCATCCATCCTCGGCCCCGAGGGAGCATTTTTCTCACATCACGCCCAGGTACGCATGCTCATGTTCAAAATTATCGAATAACTGTTATATGCTCTTTATCTTCAGATATCGTTTATGTCAAGTATTCATTTTTCATGTGTCCAGGTACTTGGTCATCACGCATCAGCACATCCCCTTCAGGTATATGATCGACACTGGCATGTAATCATTCCATCTTAATATCAATTTCATCTCCCAGTCACACCCTCCTCCATTTGCATGTAGGATCCTCACATCTGGCTCTGCAGTACTATCACCTCCACTGCATTTCAAGTATTTTCACCCAGTAACACTCTTCCCCACATGATTTGTCCCATTCATAGTCCCCCTTGGCACTTTGACACTCATGTTGTTTTCACCCCCTAGGGATGGGAGTCTTAATAGTTTTACACATTTTCGAGAATCAACCACATACTCTTTCTCCTCATTTTGCTAGATTTCCCAATGGACACCCAGGTTACCTCATGATGGTTCTATCTTGATTGCACCTCCACGGTATCATTAACCTTCCATTTCATCCACAATTAGTTTTCCCATCTACAAATTTCCCTTCATTCATTTACCTCATACAGAAACCCACCCATGGGGCCCCTACCCTACCACCAATTCTCCATACAACTTGTTCCCTCACAGACCAAGCCATCTTACATTGGGCACCCATTTCTGTATCTACATGCTTATCCCAACTTATTCTTTATTCATTTGGTAATTTTACAAATCCTTTGTTTTCAACATTTACATAGCTTTTTGTTGTCGCCTTTAGTGACCTTCCTTTTCCAGCAAAGCAACCCCTGTCGCCCTTTGTTGGGGCATTCCTTTACATTCTACTCTTGTTGACATCATCCATAAACCCCAAGTATCCCACAGTCCATGTACCCCTGATCTATAAGTCTGTTCACTTTGTCAGGCATCTGGCACAATTTAAACCCACGTCTACTTGTCCCCCTGACACTAGATCTAGTTTCACAGTTGTTGCCACTCATACTTCACATATATCCCCAACCAAGGGAAGTCTTGAGTCTCACCACATCTTGACTTCGTCCATGTTCCTCATCAGTTCCTGATCTCATCCAGTGGATTTCATGAATCCATTTTCTTCTTGGAGTCGTGTCTCCCTTTCTGTTGATATCAGCATAGTTTCCAAAAGGGAAACAGTATCTTCATTCTCATTACCTTTACAATGATGAGTCTCAAACGACACATGGAGAACCATCATTTCTCCCTGCTATCGTTGACCCCCATAGCATTCGACTTCAACACAATCTCATGTTATGGTGGGTCTTACTTTGCGACTATTGCAGTTGTTTTATACTAGCCGAAGACCTCTGAAATTTGTTGGGCCATCAATGCCTGCGAGTCATCGACACTTCTTACCGGTGTCATCGCCTCTTTTCAGAGTATGTTCACCATCAAAATTGTCATCTTCCATTATCCAACCACCCCGGAGGGTGCTATAGTTATTGACATAAGCATACAACTTCAGTTATTTTCTTACATTTTTTGAGTTACATGACACGAGCATGGGGCATGCTTGCCTCATTTGTACATAGATTTTATTTTTCCATACCTAGAGAAAGGTTTGGGTCCCACAGTTTCCCCTCTCCTTCCATCGGATCACTCTTGCAGTTCCTATCAAAAATCTTTCTTACAATGGTACTCTCAGTAGAAGAAACATTGATGTATTTCGGCTATATGTATGCTCCTAACCTCATACATAAGGGGGCATCTGTTATCACTGAAATTTTGTCCGCAAATGGTTACAGGAATCCAACATCTCCAAACACCTACTAGTTCACCCAAAGCTTCAAAAATGAATTTCCAAAAGGCACAAACTATACAACTGGTTAAAAAATTAACATGCACAGAAGAACAATAGGAAATGCGTGCACATGTGCAGGTCAGAAACATCAAAAAGGCGCACATGCTCCCGATGCGTGATTGTGTATGCAAAAAGTCATGCACACTTGAAAACAGTGCATTTATGGTTCTTGTCGGCCCCTCGCCCACTTTTGGTTCATCTCCCAAGTCGATTTGACCCTCAAATCTAAGTTGAATCTAAGTGGGGGGCTGGTCAAAGACCTAAGGGTGCCCTAAAGGGCCCCCTATTCACACTAAAGACCAGTTGGATAATGCCTCGAATATTTGCTATAAAAAGAGGCCATGGGTGCACTATAAATTCAAGAATCTCATTGTATTCTTATGCTGCCTCTATTCTCCTACAAGGAACCTCTTTCCTTCTTGGAGCATACTAGCATCATCTCATTAAGATATTCACCTCACCTCTTGAGGGAATAAGCTTGGATTTCTTCACCATTTCCTTTCCAGTTTTCCATTTGTAAGAAGATCTCTCACATAAGGGATTCAAGAGCCCTCCCTTGGAGGAAGAGGGGACCCATAAGTATCCCTTTCTCTTTGTTGTTTTCCCACTAATACAATTTATACATTGGTGGCATGAATATTGGTCAATTGTTTGATTAATTTTGGTTATAATTTCCTTATGCATTGTAATTTTTGTTTCTTTAGTTTTTATTAGCTTAGTTGTTTGTTTATTTCATGTGATTGAGTCATTTGACTCATACACTAACTTTTGTCTTGTTCAGCTGACCCAACTGGAATTGCAAGTTTCCCTATTTTTCTCATTCAAGTGGTGAAAAGGATACAACATGCATGTAGACACTCCTAGTTGATTTGAGTCTCCTAGAAAGAGGATTCTGTTAATCTCAGGAGAAAGAGCACAAAGCGCGTGCCAATGCCTAAATCCTTCAGAACTGATGAAGCTCAGGAAGGATAGCGAGATTTGAGTCTCGAAATGGAAGATCATTTCATTTGGGAGGCGAGCAGACGAGATCCGTTCAGGAGGACCCAAGCTCTGTCACGATCGTCGGATTTGGAGGAGCGTAGGTGTTAATTCCTCGACTTCTTTAGCCTTCGCAAGTTTGGCGAATATTGGTCTTCGTTGTAAGGAAGACAGATCCCCCGAAGGCCAGAGTCGCGAAGAATTGTGGACCATGGATCTAAGGATCCTTCGGGACCCCTCTTGACCATTCGATCATGGGGACTCATGTATCACATTGAGAGCATGTGGGGGCCCACGTGTCGAGTGATGATGTTTCTAGGTGTGGCGACCTCATGGAATGGTAGGGGGACATCGGTGACCTGAAGCAAGTGTCATGTCTTTTATCAGAGTGTTTTGGAATGACAGATGTCCCTCTAAGAGTGGCTCAACAATGGGACCCAAGGGACCCTTGAGAGGAAGTTATGAGCCGTAGATCTCTAGGATTACGTGGACACCCTCAGACTGTCAGATCTAGGTCGTGGCTAGCCTGACATTGACCAAACCCAGAAGAAAGAGGAGTTTGCACCATGAAACCCCTGAACGTCGAAGTTATGAAGCAGTGGAGGTCATTGATCCAAGGGTTACGTGGGCATACCTTAACTTTGAGATCGAAGGGCATCAAAGATGATCAATCCAGAGTGACGTGGTGTAGTGACATCACCCAGGGTGATGTGGACCCAAGTTTAACATGCCACATGTCACCTATATTCATGTGTATCACATACTTATAGACCCATTGATACATGACACGTGTCACCCCCTGATGAGGGCACTTGTCACCCCTGGCCCTTGTACGTGTCAGTACATGTTACGTGCTCGCCTAGCCAAACTAGTGGGTGAAGTGACTGGAACTCTGGGAGGCTGGGACTTCGGGAATCCAGAGGTTTTGGAGTGTAGTGTCGAGGGGCCATGTTAATGTTTAAGCCATTATTATAGTTCTTTTCATTTCAATAGATAACAATAGAATAACACAAGATCACTGAGAAATACACAATCACAAGAGACACAGCATTCATCCTGGGAAACCCTCTAGGGGAAGAAAACCCAACAAACTTCCTTATTATAGATAGCCAATACAATGCCAAGATATAACTCAAGCTAATACAGAAGAACCTCTCCCAAAGATGCACCACTCTCTCTCTCTCTTCTCCAACTGCAATTCTGAAACTTGTCTCTCAATGAGCAAGTGAGGTGTGTGCCTAAGCGAGGTGCTAGCCTCCTTATTTATACAAATATGGCTCGTGTGAAGTGTCTCTTCACTGGCAGGGTGGACTTCTAAAACTGGGTGGTTATAACCACCTTTATTATATTCCGGGGCCTCTTTATATATTTTGGAGCTGACTTCTTCTTTTTCCTTTTACAATTATATTATGACCAATCCACAAAATGGGATTTGGTCCTTATACAATAGCCGACATGATCAATCCACAATGGGGATTGATCCAATGAATAATATATCAAATAATAATAAGAATACACTTTGCAGTTACATTATTTCAACACTCCCCCTTAACAAGAAGGTTATTCTTCAACAACATCATGCGAGAGAGAGAGAGGACAACATCATCAACAACATCAAGTGGGTGAGAGGACAGCATCATCAATATCATCTTAGAACACTGACTAACGTATCTATAAATCATTGGAATTTTTCTTCATCATCAGCATCGCCATTCTCAAAGGAATGCAATCATCATCTGCATCAATATGTATTAGTATAAAACTGATACATCATCATCATCACAGCACGAGGTTGGCTCATCATAATACAGCACTGGCTTTACGTCACAACTGTCAAGTTGGAAGCTCAGTACTTGTCTTTCTTTACGTCACAACAATCAAGCTGGAAGTAAGATACTAGACTGGCTTTACGTCACAACTTCTCAAGCTAGAAGCACAGTACTAGTCTCATCTCAATGTCTTGCTTTACGTCACAGCACTTAAACTGGAAGCAAGATACTAGATTGGCTTTACATCGCAGCTGTCAAGCTAGAAGAACAGTACTAGTCTCATCACATCGTCTTGATTTACATCACAACCATTAGGTTGGAAGAAAGATACTAGACTGGATTTACATCACATCTGTCAAGCCGGAAGAACAGTACTAGTCTCATCACATTGTCTTTCTTTATGTCACAACCATCAGGTTGGAAGCAAGATACTAGAATGACTCTACGTCACAGTTGTCAAGCCGGAAGCACAGTACTAGTCTCATCATATCGTCTTGCTTTATGTCACAGCAATAAAGTTGGAAGCAAGATACTCATCATGCTTTACGTCACAGCAATCATGCTGGAAGCAGGATACTAGACTGGCTTTACGTCGCAATTGTTAAGCCGGAAGCACAAGTCTAGTCTCATCACATCGTATTGCTTTACGTCACAGCACTTAAGCTGGAAGCAAGAGATGTCTTATCACAGAAACTACTCCCCCTTTTGAGGAAGGTTCTTTCGGACTATACCAATCTTATCTCGAAAGTGCTCAAACTTTACACGAGATAGAGGCTTGGTCAACACATCAACAACTTGTTCATCCATGCTAAGGCTCCTCTTTGCACCATGTCATGGATGTAATGATATCGGATCTCTATGTGCTTCCAGCTGTCATGGAATACAACATTCTTTGTCATCTTTATCCAACTCTGGTTGTCACATAGGATCATGGTTACTTCCATCTCTAGGTCAAATCGACTGGTTAGCAACTTTCGAAGCCATATAGCTTCGCAGCTAGCAGAACATGCAACAATGTATTCTACTTCGTCTATGCTGAGAGAAATGTTGGATTGCTTCCTACTTTGCCACGAGATCATGGTTGATCCCAAACTAAAACAACATCCTGAAGTGATTTTCCTGTCAGAAATAGCTCATGCCCAATCTGCATCAGTATATCCACTCAATGTGAAATCATGATCTCCATCATAATTGAGACCACAATCTATTATACCCTTAAGGTACCTCATCACATGTTTTGCAACCACTAGGTGAACATGTCTGGGTTCTACCAGAAACTGACTCAAGCTGTTCATGGAAAAAAAAAATGTTTGGTTTGGTGTTCATTAGGTACATCAGCGATCCAATAATCTATCTGTACAGCGTGGCATCAATCAATTCTGACGAAGTGTCGACCAGCAGCTTCAGCTTCGCTTCCATGGGTGTATTCATGGACTTGCATTCCAACATGTCGAATCTCTTCAGGATTTTGACTGCATACTTCCCTTGATTAAGGAAGATCCTCTCTGGACTCTGCCATACCTCAAGACCTAAGAAATAATACATTAGGCCAAGGTCTTTCATCTCAAATTCTGAAGTGAGTCTCTTCTTACATTCAGTGATGAGATTTTCTTCTCCAGTTAAGAATAAGTCATCAACATATAGTAATAGTATTACTGGTTCATTGTTCATAACCTTGAAGTAGAGGTTAGAATATGTTTTACTCTTGGTAAAGCCCAAGCTCATCAAAAAGTTGTCTATCCGGCCATACCAAGATCTAGGAGCTTGCTTCAATCCGTACAAGGCTTTCTTCAACTTGCAGACATGAGACTTCTTGTCTTCAACTTCAAATCCTTGAGTTTTCTCTATATACACTTCCTCTTCGATGACACCATTTAAGAAAGTTGTCTTTACGTCCATCTAGTGCAGCTTCCACTTCATCTTAGCTTCAAGGGCTATGATGGTTTTGATCTAAGTGTATCTGGGTATAGGAGTGAATGTCTCTTCATAGTCAATGCCTTTTTTTTGAGAAAAGCCACAAACTAAAAATGTTGCTTTATATTTCTCAATACTTCCATCAGTAGCATGTTTTATTTTGAAGAGCCATTTGGAGGATACCACATCTTTACTCTTCGGTCTGGGAACTATTTCCCATACTTTGTTCTTTATTATGGGTTGGTATTCCTCTATCATGGCATCTGCCCATTCTTTTCTCCGAATGGCTTCTTCAAAGAAGGTAGGCTCCTCTTCTAGAATATCACACATCAAAGTCATATAACTGGAGAATGGCTTTGGTCTTTTAACCTATCTCATAGTTCCTTTGGTAACACCATACTTCTCTCCATATTGAATAATCTCTCTAGCCTAATCTAGATTCCTTTTATGGAGGATCATCATATGAGGAGGTTCTTGAACTTTTGATATATCATAGTCTTATCGAATTTCCTCATCAGGGGAAGTTACGACTTCCCTCATCGGTTCTGCGGCTCTAGGAACCTCCCTCACTACAGTTCTGGGGATTACGGGTTCCTCTTCATATACTTCTTCAAGCTGGCATCTTCTTGATTTCTTGAGCATTGCATCTTCATCAAAGGTCACATCCTTGTTGATCTCAATATGATGGTGACCTGGTATATAAATTATGAAGGCCTTGGATACCTCACAGTATCCCACAAATATTCCCTTCTTTCCTTAAAGTTCCAGCTTGTTTCTCTTCTCTTTCGGTATATGAATAAATATTGGGCAGCCAAATATTTTGAGATGGCTTACCTCTGGCTTCTTTCCGGTGAACATCTCTTCCAAGGTATTGAGCCCAAGTGCGCTATAGGACAATCGATTCTGCACACGTATAGCTACCATTGTTGCTTCTACCCATAAGCACATAGGAAGATCTTGATCATGGATCATAGTCTTCACAGCTTCCATTATTGTTTTTTTCTTTCATTCATCTACACCATTTTGTTGGGGATTATAGGGAGTAGTGAGTTCCCTCTTGATCCCAACATCTTTGTAGAAGTTCACAAACTCTTTTGAGATATATTCTCCTCCATTATCTGACCTGAGTATCTTAATATTTCTTTCATAAAGATTCTCTATCAAGGCTTTGAATTCCTTGAACTTGTTGAACACTTCATCTTTAGATTTCAAAAAATATACCCAAGTCTTACGAGAATAATCATCAATAAATGATACATAATATACATGCCCACTAATGGAGGACAATGGCATTGGGCCACATACATCTGAATGAATGAGCTCTAGGACTCCTTCTGCTTTGTTTTCTCTCTTCGGAAAAGGGTTCTTGATGTTCGTCCCTTGTGCACATCCATTGCATATGCCTTCATGGTCAACCTTGAGTTCTGGTAAACCTGTGACCGCTTTGCATATGTATGGTAGCGCCTTGTAGTTGATGTGAGCTAATCTTCTATGCCAAAGTTCACATGAGTTTTCAATGGCTCGGGTCATGGCAGCCTCTGAGTGACCCTTTAGTTTACACAAGCCATTTTCTTCACTTCCAATGATGATTGCTTCATTTAAGGTTTCTCCTTTATCCCACATAAGAACTTCTCCATCTATATGTTAAAGTTTATGTTATTATTAGGTTACTTTCAATTTACTAAATAACAATAGCAAAGACAGGATCACTGAGAGAAACATAATCACAAGAGTACACAAGCATCTATCCTGGGAAACCCTCAAGGGGAAGAAAACCTAGCAAAACTTTCTTAATATAGATAGCCAATACAATGCAAAGATAATGAACCAGACAACAAAGAATATCCAACACTGAGCAACACGCCTCTCTCTCTTCCTTCTTCTGGCAACTGGCAACTGCAACTTCCTTCAAAACTTGCGCACTAGATGAGTGAGTTGAGTGTGTGTTCAAATGAGGCATTGGCCTCTCTTATTTATACAATTCTGGCACGTGTGGAAGTGTCTCTTCATTGGCAGGGTCGGCTTCTTCTTCTGGGTGGTTATAACCACCTTTAATATATTCTAGGGCCTCTTTAATATATTATGGGGCCGACTTCTTATTTAGCCTATTACAATTAGGGTTTGACCAATC